>JAQHUG010000021.1:11038436-11115974 GCA_028555095.1 Dicrostonyx torquatus | reverse complement strand
CTGAGGCTATGGATTGAGATAACTTCATCTAACGCCCTTCTAAAAGAAATAAGATCAGTAATATGGCAACAACAACAATGTCTCAGGGTCTTTATTGCTGTGAAGAGACAACATGACTATTGCTACTCTTATAAAGTAAAACATTTCATTGTGTCTGGCTTACAGTTCAGAGGTTTGGTCCATTATTGTCATGGCAGAAAGCATGGTGGCCTGCAGGCAGACATGATTGCTGGGGAAGTAGATCAGAGTTCTACATCTGGATCTGCAGGCAGCAGGGAGAGAGAGAGAGAGAGAGAGAGAGAGAGAGAGAGAGAGAGACTGGGCCTGACTTGAGCATTTGAAACCTAAAAGATCAGCCCCCAGTACCCAGGAACACACCTTCTCTAACAAGACCACATCTACTCCAACAAGGCCACATCTCCTAATAGTGCCACTCCCTATGAGCCTGTGGGGACTGTTTTCACTCAAACCACCACAACAAAAAATCCTTAGCTTCTTGTTAGCAAATTAGGTTTCTCTCTAAGTTGGGGACAACAGTTTAGCTCAAGTGGGAAACATTAGCTTAGTCTACTTGATAGGATACAGCTGAAAGCTTATCAGAAACCAGTTCTGTCTTCAGAGAAAGTCAGGCCACAAAGGTCAGCTTCACTAGCTCCTCTCCCCTGCTCCAGATGCAGAAAGAGTGCTTGTTAGTGAGGTGGATGGAAACAGCGCCACCCTGGCTGTTGCAAGGAAATGAATCTGCTGACCAGTAAGGTCAATTGCATCTAACCGAGTCATTGTTTAACTACTGTCACCCTTATTATAAAATACTTTGCTTATCCATTTTCCAAGAAAGTAGGGAATCCCCTCTCTTTTCAGACACCAAAGTTTATAGAAGTATAATTTTGGCCTGGATAAAATTATGTGAAGGTTCGCTCTGAAAAAGAAGGGAGTTAAGAGCACATACTATTTAGCCAAGACCATCTTAGAAATGTCTGCTGAATACTAATATTTGTAAGAATAAGGACATTATGAGTCTTGGAGACTTAAAAATTAGAGTTTCTATAATTCCATTAAGTAGGTTGTGAGTTTTTTTGTTTTGTTTTTCTCTAAATTTATTCAGCTATTCATTGTATGGATCCAAGCTATCCTTTAAAGAGATAGATTAATTTGGGTAAATTAATATTTAACTTTTTCTTTCCTAATAGGGAGGGAAGACGAAAATGCCTCATGAAAACTTGTGTGTAGTATCAAAGAAACTAAACCCACCATGTGAGGGATGAAAGAGGGTAATGCCCCAGAAAAAAAAAAATCATTCAGCTGATGACCTTTTAAAGACAGGGTAGGATAGGAGGGGAGGAAATTAAAGACAACTCAAAACAAGTGCCAACTCTGGGCATCTGGTGAGGCCGGCACATCCGAAGTGAGGAAGAAGAAGCAGGACTCACCTGTCTGATTTTGACAATGAACGGGAGAGAAAGAAATATCATCCAGAGCAACATAGCCTCCTTTGGGACCATTGAATGCAACTTCAAAAATAACCTGGGAAGGAAAACGACAAGTTTGCATGTATTTACACATGTTCTTACTCTTACATGACTGAAAACGATATATCAACCAAATCAGTTGAGGCCAAGTTACAAAGACTCATGTGGTCACTTTCCAATATGTAACCGGTTATCAACCTGCTTGCCCCACAGCCTCTTTCAGGGACAATGAAATTGCTGCTGCGTTTTGAGGAGCTTCGCTTGCTGAAATGTTATGTATTATTGAGGGCTCATCCTCAATGTGGTGGTATCAGGAAGTGGGTCATTGGAGAGGTGATTAGCTCAGGAGGGCAGAGCCTTTGTTCTGGAACTAGTGATGAGTCCCGAGGAGCTTTCATCCATGTGGAGATGCAGTGGGAGATGCCATCTGAGCACTGGGAAAGTACCCTTGCCACGTGAATTTGCTAGCATGTTCAGCTTGGGTTTCTCAGTTTCTAGACATTGAGAGATAAATTTCTGATATGTAATGGAATATTAGTTGAAGATATGTTACATTTGTTTATGCTGTGGAGGATTTGTTTAATGATGCAAAGATGTGTTGCATTCTTTTTTTATGAAATACATTCATTTGTCAAATTTCATTTCTTTTTTTTAAATCATCATTTATTTTTAAATATTCATTTATTTATTATGTATACAATATTCTGTCTGTGTGTAATGTCTGCAGGCCAGAAGAGGGCACCAGACCCATTACAGATGGTTGTGAGCCACCATGTGGTTGCCGGGAATTGAACTCAGGACCTTTGGAAGAGCAGGCAATGCTCTTAACCACTGAGCCATCTCTCCAGCCCATGTGTTGCATTCTTTTATGTTGCATTTGTTTAACTCTGTGAAGCTGTATTACTTCGTCTGCCTAAACACCTATTTGGTCTAATAAGGAGCTGACTGGCCAATAACTAGGCAGGAGGAAGGATAGGCAGGGCTGGCAAGCAGAGAAAATAAATAGGAGAAATCTGAGAAGAGAAGATGGGGTAGGAAGAAAGAAGAGAAGGAGAGGGGCACTCCAGGGGCAGCCACCCAGCTACACTGTAAGCCACAGTGTAAGACATAAGGAAAGGTAAATAGAAAGGTAAAATCCCAGAGGCAAAAAATGGAAGGGATAGTTTAAGTTAAGAAAAGCTGGCTAGAAGCAAGCCAAGCTAATGCCAAGCCTTTATACATAATAATAAGACTCTTATTATTTATTTATTTGGGAGCTGGGTGTATTTATTTGGGAACTGGGTGGCGGACCCCCCCAAAAAAGCAAAGAGTCAAAAAAGTAAAAAACAAAAAAACAACTACACTGATGCTTATAAGTCATTGAAGCTATGGCATTTGGTTGTAGCTCCCATAATGGACCAAGACATCTGAAATTTGTATTTACTAGTGGCTGCACTATCAGCTGGCATGACCAAGATATTTCTGACAGAATCCTGGGATTCGTTAGCACCATGGGCTTCATCTATAAGAAAAAGTCAGTGAAGAAAGAATATTAGGTTCTTTCGTTATCTACAGGAAATTAACTTGCTGTGCCCCTTGTCCCATATGGCGCTCCAGATGAGAGCCTGGGCAAAGACACAGTGGTCAGAACACTGTGCCTAGGCCTTTCCAGCCATGTTCCAATGGATTCATAAAGACTGTGGGTCAATGAAATCAATAGCTCCCACCTGCTGACTTTGAACTTTCTGCGTGTGGCCATAAGACATCAGGTGTGATCAGCACAACCCCAAGTCGTGTTAGGAAAACAGTCCAGGTGTGCAATCTCTGCTGTGTTAGTTGATAACTAAGTGACATTGTGGCTCATAGCTTGAAACTTGAATGCACACCAGGGCTGGCCAGGAAGGTGTAAATACATGAGGTTGGCCTGCTGTGATGCAGACTCTCAAGAGTGGAGAAGGCAACTCTATCTAAAGGAGGCAGCTGCTAAGCCGCGACTAATCCCTAGGATCTCAGTTTGTTACCCTATTGGAGAGTGAGTTGTTTTTTTTTTTTTTTTTAAACAAATGTAATTAAGATGAGGTCATAACTGCAGAAGGATGGGTCTCTTTTCCAAATGACTGATGTCCTTACAGTTTTTATAAAAGGGAAAATTGTAATGTGTTAATGTCCCCTGTCCCCCATCCCGACCTTACCCCCCCTACTGCCGCCCCGTCCCCACCACAGACTGACACTGGGTGGCCCATAGAGGGAGGGGAGAGACTGCTCATTCTGAGCAGAGAGATTAAGAAGCTCTTTCTGACAAGGGTCTGGCAACCCCAGCTCATATGCCAGTGTTCTCTGTTCAGAAAAGCCCCCTATGTTTATTTTCCTCTTGAAATGCACTTGAGAATGTGGCGGCGTTGAGTTCACTGATTCCTCCAGGGCCGATTCTTTTTCTTGTCAGTTAGTAAGAGCAAACAACACAAGTGACAGACTTAGACTAGTGGAACAAGATTGTACACACGTGCATCCAAAGATTCATGTTAAGGGCTAGCAGTGCCCAGCATTCTGACTTTTCAAGTGCTGATTAAAAAAAAAAAATCTAGTAATACTTCACTCATGTAAATGTTGCCTGGAGAGTTTTTGTTGAACAAAAAAAGTTGGTAAAGAAAACACTATCTGTGTGTGTGTGTGTGTGTGTGTGCATGCACACGCACGTGCACATACACATGCCTGCCTGCCTGTGCATTAATGTGTGACTCATTTGACTTTAATAGAGGAAAATGTTCTGGGGCAGCATTTCTTCTTCTGTAACCCAAACTCACAGAAAAAATTCCACTGGGCTGGAAGAGCAAAAATCAAAGCCTGATCAGACTTGGTGACAGGAAATAGCACGCATTCTACAAAGGCACTGTGCTCTCTCTGGTGCTGTTCGGAGGGAGGGATCTGAGAGGGATAGGAAGGAGACAGTAGTGTCAGGCATGGCACACCAGCAGCACACAGAGCACTTTGGCAATGGAGAGCAAGCTCAGCCTTCTCCAGTTCCACAGCAGGCTAGCAGATGGCGCCACTGAAAAGCCGCCAGGGGAGCAGGCCACTTCTGTTCTTTAAAGGGAACTGGAGAAGATGCTGCAGAAAGTACGAAGGGAAAAGCTGGGGGGGGTATTAATAACTTTGGCAACAAAGATGCTACTTATAGCTAGCTGCAAATGCTCAGCCGTGATGCTGCACCCCCAGATCCTGCACCCCCAGATTCTTGTGGCCTGGTGGGGGCCTCAGACAGACTGAAGTACTCCATCTTCGGTTGTTCATTAGCCTAGGAAGTCTCCTAAGCTCGCTGGCATCTACCAGCTGTGTGACCTAGAAAAGAAGACATCAGACCTCTTGGACAGTTCTGGTTTCTTCTTTGTCCTCTGACTATGGGTGTGATTGTATGTGTGTACTTTAGAGGGCAGGAAACACTGCCAGTACTTGGAAGTTCTGAAAGACACACATCTATAGATACGGATTCAGATATGTGCTTAGAGAGAGATCTATAGCAATAAATGCTAAATAATAATAAATAATGTCAGCTGTCCTTGTCGTTGGGAAGTTTAACTTATTTTTGTTTCTTTGAATTTTCTAATTCTTTTGATTTGGACATTATTGTAAAAAAATCGTAACATAAGGACAATATTTGTTTCAAATTAAGGCTCTAATGATATGTTTACTTCTGATTTTTTAAGATAGTTTTTGTTGCAAAGAAGCAAGTAAACTTTTTTTTCTAGAAACATGATTCCCTTAGTTAAGGGAAACCTTCAAAATTGATCTTAATGAAACAGATGAGGGAGACCATCTCCCCTTGGACCACTGGGCAGGTGGTGAACAGCATTAAAACACTGTTAAAGAATCATTGCTGGGGCTGGAGAGATGGCTCAGAGGTTAAGAGCACTGACTACTCTTCCAGAGGTCCTGAGTTCAATTCCCAGCAACCACATGGTGGCTCACAACCATCTGTAATGAGATCTGGTGCCCTCTTCTGGCCTGCAAGCATAGAGACAGACAGAACACTGTATACAGAATAAATAAATAAATCTTTAAATAAATAAAAAAGAATCATTGCTAGTTTTCAGAAACATTCTTCAGGTTTGTATCGGTAAGCATGCGTTCTGATGCGCATTTTCCTGTAGCTCAGCAGAGGTTGGACATGGGAATCCAAGCCTCCAGTTAGCAACTGTGGAATTTTCCTCTGGCTCATTGGGTTCTTTGATCAAAGGACTATCAGGTGATACTCAAAGGACTATCAGGTGATACTCTTGTGCCAGCCCCGCAGGCTTGACCGCCCAGAGAAAACTACACAGTGATCACAGAAGATTGCCCTGGCTTTTGAAGGCATAGCTTCATCCAGGGCTGTTGGACAGTTTGTGCCAGACATTTCGCTATCACAAGTCTCAATGAACTCTAGATGACCTTACAACCCTTTCTACCCAGCTTCACTTCTCTCGGTGGCCCTACTGAGGGCCTTCTGTGACTGACGCTAAAGAGGCAAGGCTGTGATTGATTTAAATATAAATTTCGATGGCTGTGGTTGGTTCTCTAGCTGTAAGCAAGTTCCTCAGGCTCGCTTAGGGAATCGGTCTGGAGACTTTATGCTGTGAGATATCCCTTGCTGTTCCAGACCCAGTAAAAAGCTCTCTCCAGTCACCTTTTCTTTTACTGAGTGAGAAACATGAAGAAAGAAGCGGCAGACGGCGGAGGGGAGCCGTGACTGCTGAGCACCATGGAGGCAGAGCTGTAAAGTGCGAAGGCAGCTGGCTGGCGACAGCTGGAGAAGGGGCATCCAAGCAGCTCGGAGTGGCCGGCAGCAAGGAAAGGGCTGCAAAAATAGAGAGAGGGCAAGAGAGGGTCGAAGGCAGAGATTGAAGAGGGGATAAAAAGCCACAGGGGGCCACAGCAGAGGATGCACAGGATTTGGTCACTGGAAGAGTCAAGTCTTGGAGGCCACGGGTCTCAGATGTTGGGTCTCAGCTACAGCTTTGGCTGGTATGAAAGACTGAGGAACGTGACTTCCTAGGCAGACAGGCAAGGGTAGCATTTGTAGGGCCCATGGTCTGGATGCTAGAGGTATGCACAAGAATTGTAACATGATGGGGCGCTTCCTGCTGCCATTGTTGCTGCTTGGGCTGCTTTCTGTGCCCATCGCTGGTGCACAAAGCAGAGGGAAACTAGCCGCTGACCAAACCCAGCACCGGAAGACTCTCTTTTTGTCTACCCAGATTTCTATCCAGGTAAAGGCAAAGGCCCTCAGATGACTGGGAACTCTGGGGTGGAGGTTCAGGAAGGAGTCATACTCAGGCCCTGACCTCCCACTTTGAACTCTCAGTGCTTATAGTACCAGATCAGAGGGAACGTGCATCAGGGAATTCAGCTGGTAGACTGCCTTCCACGCTTGTTCTTAGAAAAATACTGCTGATGGAAAATGAAGACAATAAGAGAGAAAGAAAGGGGATACACGGATAGGGGAGCGAAAAGATTATGAAGGGACAAGAGAGGGAAGGAAACAATTGAAGGACTGGAGAGATGCTACAGGAGCTAAGAGTGCTTGCTGCCCACTCAGGAGGTCAGGAGTTTGAATCCCAGCACCCACATAATAAGCCAGGCGCTTCGACAAAAGTGCCAGCAGCTCCAGTTCCAAGGGATCAGCTACCCTTGTCTGGCTTCCAGTGCTCTTAACTGCTGAGCTCCCTCCTCCTAAAAGATTACAATAGAAGCAGGTGTATCAGAAGTGGAAGGGAGAGGGAGACGTCGGTCTGTGGGTACAAAATTACAATTAGACTAAAAGGGTATAGTTTGGTCCTTATTGCAAGTAGGTCAATTATAGTTAATAATGATACATTGTTCATTTCAAAATACTCAGAAGAGAGATTTTTAAATGGTGCCGCTACCAACAAATAATAAATGTTTGACGTGGTACATATGCTAGCTATCAGGACTTGATTGCCACACTTTTGAGTCATATACAATCAAAACATCACACTTCACGATATAAATTGGTTTAATTTTTTTTGATAAATTAAAAATAAAAAATAAAGTCAATGTATTCCTTTGTCTTCAAAAGCATGATTGAGGTAAGGAAGGAAGAACAGTGGCGTGACCTCCATGCCTTTGTGTGTAGCATGTCAGCATGCCAGCAGGCCAGGGCTCACCTACCTCCATGGGGTAAGGAGCACTGAACTCCACCTCTGCAAGGTTCCAGGCGGCACTGCCTGGACTGTCCACTCTCCAGATCTCCTCATACAGGCCAGCCATATCCCGGGTGTAAAGAGTGAAGACATTGTCGTTGCCTTGCTGGAGCTGGTAATAGAATGAGAGGCAGCCAGACATGGGGGCTGTGGTCATCGGAGAGATGAGCTGGGCCACCTCCTGGAAGTGCTTGACGTAAACAGAGTCCACGTACATATAGTGGCCTGGAAATCACACAAGCAGAACACAGGGGAAGACAGGCTGGTAAGCTGCAGATGAAACTGTGCCGTTCCGGGACTCACCTCAATATAATCCATTGGAAGGGGAGAGGAGGAAGGTGGTCGTGAGTACACAAATGTCACAGCTGGGAGAAGGACGCATGGGTTTATTACACCCTGCAAGTGCCAGATGAGAAGCAGTATAAATTTTTCCTATACTTTTGATTGAGGTAAATTATCCACACAGGAAAGATGTGTCATCTCCGGAGTGTTTGATTTTTCACAGATGACTACACCACTATATCAGATGCGATCCCTTTCCAAGCCTTCTTTGAGTTATAAGACGTCAAGACTGTACTGCCCTTTATGTAAAAAGCGCAGAGAGCCCCTCCTGGACACATTTCATGACTTCTATCCAATGCATACTGTGTGGCTGAGTGATACTAAGGGAGCTTACAGGCGGAGCTAGGGCTTGGGAGTCCAAACTTGTGATGCTGTTGTTGCTATACCCTGGTGACAACAGCACCTGGCAGACCCAGAGCCACTAAGCTCCACTAAGGGCAGAAGCTGAAACAATATGGAGACTGGGAAGAGCTTTGATTTCCTATTGAAAAAACTGCCTTGGAATCCCACTTCCTTGGCGAGGTGCTGGGACTTAAGCAGATCTCTGAATTTGTCAGAGCCTCAATTTCCTGGGCTCTTCTAGAGTGAGAACCCTGACATCCTTTGCTATCTGGATGAGATTAGATACAGGAATCCCTGGGTATATTAAATTCTGTGAGTACTCAAGTTCCTGCATATAAAATGGACTAGTGTTTGTATGTAACCTATGTACATCTTATATGGTTTTGAAAGTTTTCTTATTTTTGGTTTATGAGTCTAGCCTTTAACAGTAGGGTTGCCTTCCCCAGGCTTAACACATGGAGAGGGGCTTAGTCTCACTGCGACTTGATATGCCATGGTTTGTTGGTACTCATGGGAGACCTGCCCTTTCCTAAACAGAAATAGAGAAGGAATGGACTGGGGGTGGGGTGGGAACAGAGCAGGGATGGGGAGAGGGACAGGGAGGAGAGGAGAGAGGGGAAACTGAGGCTGGGATGTAAAATAAATATATAAATTTATTTTTAAAAGTTTTTATTTATTTACTTATAGACAGACCCTTGCTGTGTAGTCCAAGATGGCTTCTAATCCCCAATCCTCTTGCCTTAGGCTCCTGAAGGCTGTAATTACAGGCACACAATACTACACTTTTGTTTGTTTACTTATTTATCAAACCCTCAGTTTTGTACATGCTAAACGGGTGTTCTGCCACTGAGCTACACCCTCAGCCCTTCTTATATGCTTTAAACCACTTGTAAATAACTTAAAATAATAATACAATGTAATTAACTTTTCTTGCTGTTTAGTGGGTAAGAGCAAGAGAGAAGTCAGCAACTGTGTGACATACATACAGTCACTTTTCTGACGGTGTTTGTCCACTGTTAGTTGAATTCACAAATGAGGAACATCCTAGTTGGGACAGACAACTGTACCTTCCTTGTTGGGTTGAGTACGAGATGAGATCATGTATGTAAAGTGCTTATTGTGTGCCTAACAATAGCTCACTGTGATTATAAGGAAATACCAATACAATTTATGAACCTAGAACTATGCTTGTCCTATGGCCTGCTTTCTATAAAGGGGAGTTATTACCACTAGTAGCAATTTTTTATACATTTATTTAGGTTATGATGGAGAAGAGCTATGCAGTGGCTTGGACAGAATATTTTTTTCTGTTTATAAGCTCAGAACATGTATACCATAATTTATTTGTTTGTTTTTAGGGTATAGTGCATGGCTAATAAGACTTTCTTTTCTCTTGGTTAGAAAACCATAAGAACAGTAGGACCAATAAGCAGTTCCCATGTTGGGCATTCGCTTTGTGTCTTCCCCCTGAGCGGAAGCCCTCTCTTCCTGGCAGTACTCCCTTGTGAAGTACTGTTTTGCTCTTATGACGTGTAACAAGAGCTCTGTTCTGTTTTTTATACTCCCATGAATTCTTAGGAAATGAAGTCACGTTAGAATGGAGTCATTTATGGTCACATGCTTCTCTATTATTAGGTTGTTCTTGTTGAGGCAGGCAGGACCCTAGGATTGTATTAGAGGGAGGGGCATTTGACTGTGAAATAAGAAGTTGTCTTCCTTACATATCACAAGTTCTTTGTGTCCAACTCGCAGGTATGTTGATTCGATGCACATGATATTATAAAAAACTACAGTAAGGAGTATTTATTATATGTCAAAAACTGATGTGGGGGAGGAGCTCACTGTGGGAAGTGCCATCCTTCCAGGTTGGTCTGAGCTGTAGAAGAAAGGTAGCTGAACAAGCCAGCAAGCAGCTTTCCTCCACTGGGCTCTGCTTCAGTTCCCAGCTTGAGCCCCTGCCCTGAAGTAGGAGGAGATTGCTCATTTGTTTCCTAGTTGCCCAGCCTGAATAAACACACAAATTATATTAATTGCAACACTGTTTGGCCTATTAGCTCAGGCTTCTTATTAACTAGTTCTGATATCTTAGAACATCCCATTTCTATTATAATGTGTATCACCACGAGGCTCAGGCTTACCAGGTAAGGTTCTGGTGACCATCTCCTTCGGCAACTACATGGCATCTCCTTGACTCCACCTAGTTTCTCTATGTCTCTTTGGAGTTCCCACCTGACTTTACTCTGCTAAGCCATTGAACAGAAAAGCTTTATTCAGTAACCAATAAAAGCATCACATATACAAAAGGACATCCCACATCACCCTAACTTCCCTCAGTGATTGATAGACAGTGACCTTGGAGCTGTAAGATGAAATAAGCCCTTTCCTCCCCAAGCAACTTTGGTCATGGTGTTTATCACAGTAAGAAAGGCAATCTAGAATAAAAGCATGCAGTTGATGGCTCCATGGTGGGAGCGTGTGATTAGGACTTCTTAGTTTCTAACATACTAATAAAAGAGTAAACAGAAAGTGGACCACAGGCAGGAGTATGTTATAAACCTGCAGGGCACCACATCCCAAAGGATCCATAACCTTGACGTGGAATTCTGCTCTGTATTCTGTGGGTATGTTTTATTACCATTGGTTGATAAAGAAGCTGCTCTGACCTACGGCTTGTTCGTCTCAGTTGCCCTATCTGTGGATTTATGACAGTGTTCCTAGGGCACACTACTCCACGATGCTCCCAGCCAGAGCAAGCAGGGACACTACAGCTGCCCTGTTCTGCTGGAGGCCTGGTCTCTCCTCTGTCTCTGGATCTGCACCTTATAATGAAGGTCTTTTTCACTCAGGGAGACATTATCATTTCTGTTGCCACTAGGGACTCTTGCATTTCCATCCAGTATGAAAATTTGCAGGATATGACTGCGTTGGTAGAAAGATGAAGTCATCTGGGCTGGACTTGTTATTTTTGTTTTGTTATTCATTTCACTTTTAAAATAACTAAAGTTAAAGCATGGTCATGGAACCTTACAACTGCAATGGCTCCTAGATGCATGCACCACTGTACAAATGAGCTACACGGACTGTTTCTGCCTTAGTCCTTCATAAGCATATGCCCCAGCTCTAGCTGGGTGTCTGTTTCTAATGGAGCTCAGACTGCCACAGGAAGAATGAAGCCATTCTGCCCAAGGTGAGATGATCTATCTCCAAAGAGTCTAGAAAGTCCCTAACAGATCACTGGAAGCAACCATCTGTTCCGCTCCGGGATTGTGTTATTATTGTGCTGAGCTGGGAAAATTGCTTAGCCACAGTCCCATTACATACACATCTTTTCAGCTGACAGCCATCAGATGGTCAAGGACAGTTGCTCACCTGCTGTGGGGACACTGTTTTCACCCATGCATTAGTGGTTGAAATGCTTCCTCAACAGTTCATGCTTACGGTGCTGAGCCAAGCAAAACACAGTCACAGTTCTGGTCCAAAGAGCACCCAGATAACTGAATGTGACTTGCCCAAAGTGAGTCGGAGAGGTTGCCAAGAATGCTACCAGGATTGCTGACACCCCATCTCACACAGAACCACTAGCCTAGACCATAGTCAGCTGCTCTTCTTTTCTCCTCTTGCAATCCTTTGTTGACACAGGTGGGTACTATTTACAGACAACCTGAGTAACACAATGTTTCCTATTGGGGGGGTAGGAAGAAGAAGACAGCTACCACAAGTTTATCATCCGACTTAAAGGGGCCAGGATGAGTCAGAAACCACTGTTCAGATGCCTGACCCTGGAGGTCAGGCTGGTGGAATGTCGAAGTCCTGGCTGAGGGCATCTCTGGGGAAGTATGTTCTGAGGAGGAGCAGCTGGAGATTGGTGGGAGGTGGGGGGTTGGGCATTGTGCTTTTGTCCACAGGAAGGAAGAAGGTAGCTTGGCATTGTAAGAAACCACATCTAGCACCTGGCCTTATGGGAGTTTTCCTACCCAGCTCAGATCAATCCTATGTGACTCAGAGTTGTTGAGTTTCTAGTACCTTCGGGAAAGGTGATTTTTGTCGTATCATTAGGATCTGGGTACAAGGAAACTCAGATATGAAATAACTGACTACAGGTGTATAGAATACACAGGATTTTATAATCAACCAAATCATTGCAGAGCCTTCAGGCGCAAAGCTAAAACTTTAAGCCAGGCATGGTACACATCTGAACTCCATGGAGTCCCAGACAGGAAGACCACACATTTGAGGCTGGCCTAGGCTGCATAGCATACCATGAGAAATGCTTTCTCAAAACAAACTAACCAAGCAGAAAAACCAATTTAAAATAAAAGTGGAAGTAGAGACAAGGGGTTCCCCACAAGACTAAGAATCAGGATGTTCGTTGGCACTCCTCTGCAGGCTGTACTGCTTTGCCACACTCAGGATGTCATCTTAGTACCCGATGCTGAGTTATACTTTAAAACCTTATGCAGGGTAAAACACTGTCAAATTCACTAGAAAAGGTAGCAATCTGTAGCGTCTGAATGTAGTCTACACAGTTGCTTCTGAAGAGAGCCTCCCTTCTTCCTTATAGCAGCTCTCTGTATTAGTGGAACCTTCCAGGTAACCTTGGCAGCTCCTCACTGCTGTCCATTTCCTTGTAGATTAGGAAAAGAATTCAGAGGACAACTCCCGAGCATGTGTCTTCAAACAGCCTAGCTACCCAAATTTCCCTAAAGATTGTTCACAGCTTAACCGTGATGCCAAAGGCAGCCTGGAACTCAGCTAGGATCTGTCTCCCTTGGGCCACATTTTTTTAAAAAAAATTCTAGTTGCTTTGTCTGTTTCTATCTTGCTAGCTACCCAGACAACTTGCCTTCTGGTACAACTTGGGCCAAAGAAACATGTTCCAGATGGAAATACCCGCTGGGCCGCTGCCATGGTGACTAGACAATACTCCAAGACAGCAAGTCACCCTGCCTACTTCCCTACACCGCCTATCTGGTAGCTGTAGTCAGGAACCTTAGTTCAAGGGTTGGAGCGTGTCTTTAATAGAGCCAGACTTCTGTCTTTTCATACAACATTTAAAGATGAAAGAAATGTACATGAGTATCAGGTAAGGCTTCGTTAGAACTTGGATGTGAAGCCTTGGTCCCCAATGCAATGTTCAGAAATGGAGCTTTGGGGAGCTAGTAGATGTTGAGGGGTCCACCCTAATCAGTGGATTAAGTGATTAATGGATTCATAATTTGATAGCCTTTGAGGGAGGTTGAAACTAGGAGGTGAGGCCAAGTTGGAATCAAAAGGCCAGTAGATGTCTTTGGTCCCTTTTGCTCTTTCTACTTCCGGCCATAAAGAGAACAGCTTCTGCATATGGTCAAACCACTGTGGGGCTTTGCTTTGTCTCAGGCCCAAAGCAATAGGACCAACAGACCTGGAGACTAAAGCCTCTGAAATCTTGAGCTGAAATAAATCAGCTTTTAGGCTGTTTCCCCCAAGGTATGTTCTTACAGTTACAGATGTCTGCTCTGTTTGACAGACAGGCTTATATTGTCTGATAGACTTCTATTCTCTGCTAAGATCACAAGGCCAAGAACATGGGTAATAAGAGTATTTCTCTATTACCTTGTCTTCCCTCCCTCCTTCCCTCTCTCTCTCCCTTCCTTCCTCTCTTTCTCCTTTCTTCTTTACTTCAAGCAAGGTCTTGCTATGTAGCTCAGGCTGACCTTGACTTCTTAGTCTTTCTGTCTCTTCCTTCCAACTGTGGGGTTCCAGATGTGTGTCACCACACAGAGCTAAGACTCTCTATATACTAAAGAGTGCAGAGATGGACTGTTAATATAGCAAGTGGCAGTACCTGTGACAACTCTCCCAACTTTGTCCCATATTTTCCCTCTAACAGAGATCTTTAAGAAGGCTAGACACAGGATTATTTTTAAGGGAACTGTTATTACTGTATTTTCTTATGGCAATGTTTCTTATCTCTTTCTTACTTTGATCCAAGGGAGCAGCTAAGGGAGGGAATGAAAGAGGGAAGTGACTGTCTAAGGCACCATCACATAGGCAGCCAGTTCCAGGTTCTACAATTGCCTTGGACCTTGACATGAAGGGGATCAGAGTTGTTGCTCTTAACTTTTTAGTGTGTGTGTGTGTCTGTGTGTGTGTGTGTGTGTGTGTATAGTGTGTGTGTGTGTGTGTATAGTGTGTGTGTGTATAGTGTGTGTGTGTGTGGTGTATGATTGTATATATGTGGATACATGTGCATGTGGAGGCACAACATTGATGTTTACGGATCTTCCTCAATAACATCCTCCTTGGTCTTTGAAGCAGGGTCTCTCAGCTGAAGTCAGAGCTTGGAGACATAGCTGGCCTGGTTAATCCCCTAAATCTGCCTTCAGAGCTCTGGAACTAGAGGTGAACCTCCCCTCTTACTTTGGTTCTAGGGATCTGAACTTGATACTCATGCTTGGATGACAAGCACTTTACCCAGTGAGCCATCTCCCCAGCCCTGATCAGATCAGAGTTTGAGAAAGAGCTTGATCAGTGAAAAGTTTATCGATTACAGAGAGAAGTGCCTGGCCTCTCTCAGATGTAGGAAAAGGCAAGAATCTGATTGTAGAGCTGTAGGCACAGAGCTGAGAGGGCAAATTTTGTTGCTGATGATTTTCCAGAGTTTGATGGGGCAAAGGCTCTGACTTTTTCCTTGGCCTGAGCGGGCTACAGCACTTCAGAAAAATCCTCTCAAGAGGACTGCCTGTGTGCATGGTTATACCCATTGAGAAGGTCTGGCTGATCCCATTACTCCTAAACACTGGAAGAGGTTCATATAGTCAACCAGAAATAGCATCATTCCTTTCCTGGAACTGTAGAGTACAATTCTCATTGGCCATGGGAGAAGTGGTGTTTGACCATCTGCAGTTTAAGGGCATCAGTCTAAGATTAAAGAGCACCAGGCAAGTAAAGTGTTTTGTTCATTGCCTTTCTTTTATGTTCTGAACCCTATTATACTTCCCCAATCCCCAAAAGCTAGCCTGGTTCAGGGAGTGGGGGAAAGTCAAAGAAGAGAAAAGTGAATACACAGAAAGAAACAAAGCACAAACTTTTCCCCAGGCTGCTGCTCTGTGGAAGAGCCTGAAAAAAGATCTACGTCCATAAGACATGGGAGTTATGCCCTGGCTGGACTTAATCCTTGGATGTGAGGCTGTTGCTATGCGAAGATGTCTAGGAAGCCACAGAGGGAGATCCAGCAGAGCTTGTGTGAAGGCGATGCTGAAGAAGTAAATAAAGCTACAAACCCACTGGGTGCTAATGCCATGACCCAAGCTGTGCAATGCAGTAAGAATGTGTAGGTGCTGTCCTGCCACTCGGGGCTCCATCCAAATGGAAGTGAGGAAAATGGCATGACATGTGGAAAGCCAATTCATCCTTCTCATGGGCTTTGGAGGAATAAAACAATCCTAATCTTACTTTGAGTTTTGAAACTTTGTCCAGCTCATTAAAGAGTGGCACTCTGAGCAGCTTGATTTTAAAAACCTCAAGCCTCAAGAATATAATGAATTCTCCTCATTATTTTCCCATCAATTTCCTTCTTTTTGCCAAGGTGCATAGAAAACACTGCTGATCCGAGCTGTCAGCAAGTTACCTCACGAATGGTTTTCTTTCACTCCATGAAATATTAATGAAGAAGAAACCCCAATGAGGTGAATCAGAATGGGAAAGAGAAGAAAACAAGATAAAAACCACATCCCCTCCCATGTCACAAAGAAACCTCAATTCTTAGTGCGGAATCTGTTTCTATCTTTCAACAGGAAGTTGGGGACAGTGTTCGTTTGAAAAGTCAGAGATCACTCACTGTTTGGGGAAAACTGGTAAAAACACACACTCAAAGGAAAGAAACCGGGTGTCCACAGTGCATTCTGCAGATGTTGTACACACTGTTCCCCTTTCTACAGCAAAGAATCTGGGAATGTGTCCTTCCACACCCGGGTCTCTGCTGTGTGAGGCTTCACTTCCTACCAAACACAAAGGCTTAAGTTACTTCCAGTATGTGAACAAACATGAGCTGAGTCCACAGAGAGCAAAATCTGCTGCTGCAGGCAGACATCTGGACCGTTTAATCTTTCCTTTGCC
The DNA here is from genome assembly GCA_028555095.1 of Dicrostonyx torquatus. Taxonomy (NCBI): domain Eukaryota; kingdom Metazoa; phylum Chordata; class Mammalia; order Rodentia; family Cricetidae; genus Dicrostonyx; species Dicrostonyx torquatus. The sequence continues at coordinate 11,099,545 of JAQHUG010000021.1, read as the reverse complement.
ACCCAAATTGATAGAGTGCAGAGAAAAATCAATATATTCAATAGAAGGCAAATGGAATAAGAGAGGCAATCTCTATTTTCTTTAGAGTGTTGGTAGTTTTATTTTTCTGCAAGAGTCGCACTGGGCAAGTCTTTGCATCTTGCAGACAAAACTCTTTAGACAAATATTTTGGAATCTCCAGAGATCATCTTCTTATGCCCTATCCTGAGTAAGGCGTGGCTTTCTGGGAGTTCATGCATGAAGTGGAGTCCACCTAAGGGAGAGTTTACACCCGCTGCAGTGGCAGAGTTGGAGGAGTGGAGCCATCCTAATGGATTTTGGGCTTGTTTTAATTTGATTATTTCTTGTTATGCCCTGTTTTCCCTTTTGGAATGGGAATGTTTTCTCTGTGCCATTATATGTTAGAAGTATGTAACTTTTTTTTCAGTTTTTCTAGAGCCTCATAGATAAACAATTTTGACCGTGTTGGAACTGTTGAGAGGTATAGGGTCGTTTAAAGTTGGAGGGAATGCATTTTATAGTATAATGTAGTCTTGAGCCTATACTGATAAAGGATGAAAGATTATCACCTAAAAATGATGTTTGGGTGTCAAATTGATGAGGAGTGGAATTGAAACAGCAAGTGTTAATTATTAACTTGACAGATGTTGGAATCATCTTGAAGATGGGCCTTTAGGTGGGTCTGTGGGGGGCTTTAACTTATGATATTAATTACAGTGGGAAGACCCTCCCACCGCAGGTCGCATTGGCCCATTGTTCTCTGCTTCTTTGCTGTGGATACGCTGTGACTACCTCAAGCTCCTGCCATTGTGACTTCCCCTATGATAATGGACTGAATGATGACTTATGAGCCAAATAAGCCCCTTGCCTCTCAAGTTGCTCTGTCGGAGTATTTCACATCAACAGGAAGAAGCTAAAGCAACATGTCCCTGGGAAAGAACATTTTTAGACAAGATCTCTTCAAAGTTCGTGACTTTTCATATCACCAAAGCATGCAAGAATGCCTGATATAGATGCATATGTGTGCGTCGCCTATGATGTGTATATAATGAGCAGGTGGGTGAATGTGGCATGAGCGATCCATGAAAAAGCCTCTTCCTGGAGGTCAGCTGGTGGTTTGCTGGAAGGGAGGTGTAAGCTTTCTCTATAGGGTCTGATGCTTGGTATGAGGGGTACCGAACAATGCTAGTGGGCAGGGCTGCTTCCCTTTGGGAAATATCCCAAGGAAAGTGGAAAAGGAAAGGAGGAAATAGTACGGACAGAGTGAACAGAGGACAGAGGCAAGTGCAGTAGCAGAGATGACCTCCCCATCAGCAGAACATAGAGGCCTTCAAGGATGACCGTTTGCAATCCTTTTCACCCTCCCTGCTTTTTTTCTGATGTCAAATACAATGCACTTATGTGTACTCAGAAGGCTCCCACACAGCTCTGAAATAGATCGCAGTGAGTGCTGAAAACAGGGATTTTAATGTGTAGCACCAGGCAAAGAGAGAAAAGTAAAATATTCAATGCAAAAGGCATCTTGAAGATCACTGGAAGCAAATTCCTCACCTCACCTGCCAATAGGTTAATGGTGACTCTGGGAAGCTGAGGGGTTGCTCCAGGAAACCCAGCGCTCTGAGAACTGAATACAAGCTGGGGACTCCTGGACTAGCTCCTCTGTCCCTTACTGATCCAGTATGGTCAACATGGTCTGTGGCCACAGAGGAAACCCTGTAAATTACACTCTTTTAAGGAGAGTCCGCATTCAGGAAATACAGACATATGAGCCCTTTGACACTCATCTAGAGGTTGGTTTGGCTTCTCCCGAGAAACCCCCGTTCCTGCGGGCCAGCTGGCTCTTACCATCAACAAGGATGACAGTGGCACTGTGGTCATGATGCTCACCATCTTGGAGCTAATTTTTGAGTGGCTACTTCCGTGTAACTGTGAAACTGAGACCCACGGTGATTACAGCTTCAACGTCCTATCAGTTTCTGTGCTTGACTTATAAGATAGAACGGGAGAACCATCACCAAGCTAGCCTGGCTCCACACGTGAGGAGAAAGTCACCTGGATTTTCTCTTATGAAACCCCAAGAGATTGTTAGCAGCTTTATTCATTTAGACAAAGGTTTTGAGGGGTGCTGGCATTTTACTGTTCCAAGTTAACCCATCTTTTACAATATTCAGGCAGATTCGTGGGCGTCGCTGCTACTGTTGGCCATCGTTCACTCTGCATAGAACCCTCATTTCTATGGATTCTGTGGCCACAGCGGATTGTGTGTCTTTAGGGCTGAAATGTGGGTTAGGCATAGAATTCCAAACTTCTGACATTACCAAAAGTGCTAAGCCTTTCTTTTAAAATTAGGGAGTGAAAATGTTTTTTGTGTCATAGTCCCTCATGTGACTAATCCGAATTCTGTCTAAAGAGCTGCTGGAGTATTAATTTATTCTCTTATTCTGCGGTCTTGTCCTCCACCTAGCAAGATGATCACCTTCAGGGTGCTATTATACCCATTGTGTGATGTTGTCTCAGCCTCTGTTCAAAGACCTCTGCTGGCTTCCCTCTGTCAGTGAAGTCGAAATCTGCTCCTGCAGTCAAGCTTTTAAGAATTTTCCCACACGTTGCTTTTTCACCCAACCCCACCTCTCTCTCCTTACTTCTTGTAGTTGGCACAGCTATTCACAACGTCATTGCTTCTCTCTTCTCTTCTCTTCTCTTCTCTTCTCTTCTCTTCTCTTCTCTTCTCTTCTCTTCTCTTCTCTTCTCTTCTCTTCTCTCTCTCTCTCTCTCTCTCTCTCTCTCTCTCTCTCTCTCTCTCTCTCACCACACCTCCCCTTCAAATTCGTTTACTTCACTTATCATGGCTTACAAGGGTTCTTTTACCTCCAAATATCTACCACTTTGCTTTTAAATCTGAATACTTATCAGTGTTATTTTATCTCTAAATGTTTGCCACCTTTCTTTTTTGTAAGGGAAAAGGATAATTCTGACAACATTTGACAGATATGATCTTGTTTGATGTCCATTTCTGGGAGAAAGAGATTCTTTCTCGTGGCACGTATTTCTTGAAGTTTAGAAGCAGCCTAGTGGCTTGTCATTTTCATTGCTGTTTTCTTCATTGTACCCAATTCAAACCAGATGAATGAAAAATGTTAGGTGCAAAGTTGGGTTTATCTCAAGCACAGAAGCCCTATGTGCACAGCTGGCTACTTAGAAGTAATTTGTTCTAAGTAGCCTGTACATGTCAAAAAGGAAAAAAAAAACCCTGTAAAATGGAGGCTGAAAAGCAGGGGCTAACTAACCTTTTGTCAGCCCATATAGTATTTTTATATATATATATTTTTTTTAGAAAATATGCACTAATTTTTACATATTTGAGAAATTTCAAAACCTATTCCTCTCTTCCTGATTATTTTAAGGAAAAAAATAAAAATATTTTATGAAGTGGGCTCACGTTTTGCTACAACACAATCAGATCTACTCTGCATGTCTCAGCTTTCTAGTTAGCCACAGTTCTCACTCAGCCCTTGCACTTGGCACTTGCTTAATCTCTCTGCCGGGCCCTTGCAGGAAACTGAGTCTGAGACTGAGTACAAAGGAGGAGGAGGAGCATGAACCAAGAGAACAGTGATGTCAAGATGTAGACTCTAGAGTTCAGGTGACCTGCAGAAAGGACGCGCTGGGAGCCAAGTTGAAGACATGCTTTTAAACATTTAGATGTCAAGAAACTGCAGTCAGTGAGAGACGGTAGGGAACCACAGTTCTGTATCCAGGCAAGGGTCCGTCCTGTCTGTTATCATATGAAATTGACTAGGCTGTGTCAATAGTGAAAAAGAAAAGCGGGGGAGGAAAAGTCAGAATCTTCTCAATACTTAGAAAAGGCTATAGAGTCGAGGACTGGGATGATTTGCAGATGACGAGAAACCTTGCCCTAGTTTCCCTTCCGGAGGTTTTTTTTTCCTTCTCCCTCTCTGAGAGCCTCACTTCTGCCTTTTCCTTGCAGAGTGCCTGTGTGCTTGACCACCAGGGGGCCCTGTTGTACACTTCAGCAGAATAATCATTAGCATTGATGGTCTCCTGGGAAATTCTTAAGGATTTGCCAACCTGCAATCTGTTTTTAATGAATATCGGAATTTTTCCAGCCTCGTCTTTAGAAATAAGAATACAGCCAATAGATAAGAAGTGAAACAATCCACAGACATGTAAAAACATCCAAGGTTATAGGCGAGCTAAAACCTCTCCGTTTATGACTTCCTTAGCTACAAGCTTATGTCTGCAGTTGTCCCCGTCTCACAGGTTTTCCTTCCTTCCTCTTCCACTAGGTCTCCCAGTGTGATTCCCCACCCTTTCTTCTATTGACAAAAGCCAGGAGGTGGGAGTTGAAGGCAGGGTTCACCCTGGGAAGGAGACTGCATTTGTGACCAGCTCACCCTGCTCGCTCCTGAACGTGTGATCCTGTGGGAGGACAGAGTGGGTGTTCTTCACAGTTCCTCCTCCAACAAACCAGTTCACATTGGGATTCCAGCGGTTCACAAAGCCACAGAGATGGTTTTCTTCGAAGTCACATTCTGGAGGAAGACGCATAGACACACATGTTACGAACTTGATGTGGGATTCCCCTTCGTATGCTGTGAATATGTTTTATTGCCATTGGTTAATAAAGAATCTGCTTTGGTCCTATTGCAGTGCAAAATAGAGCAAAGTGGGAATTCCAAGCAGAGATAGAGGAGAAAAAAAGGTGGAGTCAGGGAGATGCCATGTAGCTGCCAAAGAAGACAGACATGCTGGAACCTTGCCGATAAACCACGAGCCTCATGGTAAAATATAAAATAGTAGAAATGGGTTCATTTAAGATGCATGAGTTAGTTAATAAAAAGCCTAAGCTAATAGGTTGAGCAGTGTTTTAATTAATACCATTTCTGTGTTATTATTTCGGGTCTGGGTGGCCAGGAAACAAACAAACAGCTTCCCACTAAACACACTCTCTGCAGAGTCTGCCCTTTGTCATTCTGAGGGCTCTCTGCCTCAACCATGGGGACCCGTGGACCAGAAATTCTGAACAATATTGTTCAAGAAGAGAGATCCAGTAATGAGTCAATGCATTAACTCTTCATTGCCCCTATTAGCCATGTGGCTTGCTGTGGGACTCACCATCTCTCTGAGTCTGTTTCTTGATGTGTGAATTGGAAACAACAGTCCCACATTATCAAACTGCAGGCATGGGCAGCTCTTGGTACAGCACCAGAGTACTGGACACGTGGCCCATGCTTGAAATAAGCTGATGATTTTTTTGGTCATCTATTAAATTAATTAGTCAATGTTTGGTTCTAGGGACTAAATCCAGGGTCTAGCACATTTAAGCACACATTTTACCACTGACCTATGTTCCCAACTCCACTATGTCTATTTTAATGTACCACTTTAGGGTTATTCCCTCAGCTCTAGACATTTTCTGCACCCCCCTTTCTATTACCTGCTGGCCCAGTCCTCCATCTCTTTTTGGTGAGCAAGATTCCCAGAACTAATGTTTCCAAGATGCTAAAATCTCCCCACTTTTCTGATGAATTAGAATCTAGTCAGAACCCAGGGTTCTCCTGCAACTCCTGCCTAGAGAGGAGAAATACAGAAGTAAAACCTTTGAGGACATTGACATGTTTGCTATACATTGCTCCCCATTAACAAATTCTTTTAGTGGGAACAGGGAATTTATAAACCTAATCCGGCCACTGACACCATAATCTTGCAATTACAAAATGAAGGATGATTGCCATCCCGCTCTTCTCTATTGTTGCGCCCACCTCCTCATTGGGTCCCACCTGAGGGGGGAGGAAGGTGACATCAGGGCTAGTGGCCAGCTCCATCACTGCCAGGTTGCCATGGCGAGCTAGGTCCCTTTACAGAGGGAATAGCCTAGCCAGAAGCAGTTTTGACCCCGCAGCCACTGTTTCAAGGTGCTAGCCTTCCTCCTCCCTTGTCCCATTGGCTGGCGAGGTAACAGCTTATGAGTCATGGCTGGTCCCCATTCTGGTCATGGCTGGTCCCCCTTCTGGTCACAGCAGCAGCGCCTGCAGGTGTCTTTACCCTGCACACCTTTGTGGTCTCCTTGATGTTGACTGGCTTTCTTCAAATTACAGAGGCGAGGTTGATCCCCGTCCCACCCCTCCACCCCCAACCCACCCCATCCCCCAGCTCCCACTTTCCCGCCAGGATCCTGGCTGGTACAGTTGTCAGGGAGCACTGACAAATCTCAAGATTTCTTTTCCAATTTCCACTACAGTCTCTGCCAACTGATGCTCAACATCTAGCGCCAAGGGCTGCCACCGAGTGTAATAAAGAGCAAAATCCTTCTCAGCATGCCAGGCACTCGTCTAAGCTTTTGCTATGAAGTCACTTAATCCTCAACATAGCTCCTCGAGAAAGGTACTATTATTAACCCAACTGCACAGACAAGGAGCCAAGAGAAGAAGTGGGCACAGAGCTAGGAGGGGCGACAGCATGGCAAGGTACACTTCTGTGGCGTCCTTTTTGTTTCAAATCAATCAGAAGCCACCAAGCTCATCTGGGGGAAAGAAACGAACACTTCCCGAGTGCCCACTCTTAAATCCACCTCTTCTCAGACCTCACAGGACCGTTTTGCAACGGGTGACTAGAGCCCGATGGGGGTTGGGAGGTGCAGTGAGAGACTCAGCCAGCAGGGGACGCTCCCCAGTTACGTCTGACTGCTTCAGTGTGTGCAGGGGCAGCACCTAGATTACTCGCGGGAGAAGAAGCCTGGATGGAAGCTCTGCCTTAGAGGTATCAGTTAAAGACCAAAACGGAGAAGCCATACCGCAGAGCATCAGCATAGGCTCCTTGTACAGGATCATCTTTGACTCTCCGCTCCCTTTGGGCCGAGTCCTCAGTCTAAACACGGAAAATGCTGAGGCGTCTAGTGGATCTATCAACTTTTTTCTTTTGCAATGCTACTCCCCCACTTTTTAACCACAGCCCTGGTTTAAGGTCCTCTTCCTGTACTCCCTGTAAAGTCAGAATCTCTTCCAGGAGTTTACTAGCTCCTATGCATCTGTATTTTCCTTGTCTCCAGCTCATGGAGACCAGTGACATCATCGGAAAGCCACGGCTGGACGCCTGTCCCTTGCAAGCTAACTCTAACACTTACCAACCGTGTAATTATGTAAACCCAGGCTCCCAGTCCTGAGACTAGTCTCTGGAAGAAACTCCATGAGGGTTACCAACTGCTCGACTCTGGCCTTTGTGCCTGTATGCTCAGATCCTTTCTCCTACCAGATTTTCCCCCCAGACAACCTTCTGTGTGCACCTCCACAGACGCCAGCCCCTCAGTGCTCACTGGGTAGTTATGGTCGGCTGCAGATGAGGAATTGTCAGGCACCTATGGGACAGGAGCTTTCCTCTTTTCCTGCCTTCTCAAAGCTGCCACGCGGGCAATCAATCCTGCCCACACCAGGTAGGATCCAAGTGACAGCTTTGATGATTAAGACAGCAGTGGCAGTGTATCAGGCAAGTAGGTGATATGATGGATGTCTGCTCTTCTGGCAAAGGCTATCAAAAATAGAGTTCACAGCAAGCCAGACATTGCTTTTATTAGAACTGGGGGAGGTTAGAGAGCATCGCGGGTGGGGAGAAGTGACTATTTCTCCTTGTTAATCCAGACAGTTAGAGCAAATGCTAATGAGCCTTTCCACTGAAGACTGAGGATCAATGTACCATCTTCAGGTGACCCTTGCAAAGAGCAGAAGCTACTAGGCATTTTGCCACATGCTCTATGACACACTTGGCCTTTAGGATCGATTTAGTGCTTTCTGGCAGTGGATTGTATGGAGAGATTTGCATTCCGCTGCCGTGGTCACGAAACTCACTCACCAATACAGTAGCCGGCTGTCATCTTGATTTCAAAGAGGGCAATACTGGCTGTGTTTCCTTGTCCCAGGACACCTTCTATCAAAATCTGTACAACATATGGGGGAGAGGGAGGATCAGGCATCAGAACACCATGTTTCCTGTTTATCATTTCAGCTCTTAGTCAGGAGCCGTCCTTCAGTGTGATTCATGGCTGCTGAATGTGCTTCTTACTATTGCATTCATACCTGTGCATACATGAACACATACATGTACACTGAGGACTTTGACATGGACAGAGTGTCCAACGGATGCAACAGAGGCACAGAGTCCAATGTCTTCCAATGCTATCTGAACTCCCACATCGTCCTGTGTTCATGGAGGCGGTCATTGGTGGATGGAGAGTCATTGGTGGATGTTCCTGAAGACGTGCTGAATGGAACTGAGGGCAGATGATACAGGGGCAAAAACGTGGGGGATGGTGGTGCTGGGGGAATCAATGGATGAGAAGTCAGGGAGCCCAAATCTGTCAGAAATTTCCACATGAGATGGGAAGGTTCAAAAGTTAATCCGCAATTTCTACTTTGATGGGAAATTGAGAATTTTACACAAAGAACAGATACAAGTGTGACAATCCATGTGGTTGATTTCAAGGAATGTTAGAGTTCACATCTGGTTTCTCAAATAGCTTTTCCTCCTGTGGTTTTAGTAGGGTATTTTGCAACTATGTGGGTAGATTTGGGGTCTGATAATCATTGGAGGGTGGTGACATAGGAACTCAGACTCAACGTTCCCTCCCTCAGTGGCCGCCTGATGGGGAGAGACTCCCAACAGGCTGGACTAGCCTGAGATGCTCTGTTTTAAAGCCTTTCAAAGGAGAAGGTTGAGCCTAGGAATGGAGCGCATTAGGAATGAGCTTCTCCTGGTGGCTCTGTTGTGTCCTCAGGGACACACACTCTCGTATGGGCCACTCTCCAGCTCCATTCCCTGCTCCGCTCCAGTACGCACCCCTTACATCTTCTGCCTTTCTCTCAGAGCTGACAGAACAATTAGCCTTTCTGAAAAGGAAAGGAAACACGACTGGCAAATAACTTTCCTCTTTCAAAGTATTTTAATATCTCATTTTATGATAATGTTTTGCTCAAAGTTTGGCACAACTAACCCATGAGGAAGATAACACAACATATTCCACAAACAATTTAGAAGGATGACGCAAAATTGTTGGCAACAAAAATACTCCAGAAAGTCCATTTTCACTGAGGAGGTCAAGTTAAGCACCATCTAGTCTGATGTTTTAAATAGATGGGAAAGTTCATGAAGATGCTCTTTTAAGGAATAAACAAATATTAATTTACATTAATTTTCTACAATGCAACTAACCTTACTGACTTACTTGTTATAAGACAATGGCACTTAACCTGTGGGTCACAACCGCTTTGGGAGGGTCAAACGACCCCGTTTCACAGGGGTCTCATATCAGATATCCTGCATATCAGACATTTACATTATGATCCATAACAGTAGCCAAATTAGTTAGGAAGTAGTAACAAAAAAATTTTATGGTTGGGGATCACCACCATGAGGAACTGTCTCAGAATTAGGAAAGTTGAGAATCACTGTCATAAAACCTCACGGAGCAAAAGCAAGTCACAGGTCTCATATCTTCCTCCTCAGCCCTGCCTACCTTGAATTTCTTGGAGCTGTTTGGAAGATCCAGACTGGCTATGAGCCAGCTGTCTGATGGCTCCTTAGTGGACCAAAGCAAGCGATCGAAGCTTTCATCCTCAAATCTCATGTAGAGGCTCAGCTGGCTGGGATCTGACACGGGGCCCAGTGGTGCGGTTATCTGGTAGACCAGGCGAAGGCAGTTCCATTCCTCCGCCTGCAAATCAGAGCTCAGCAGCACGGCTTTCTCCCCTTGCTTAGCAAAAGAGGTGTCCACATAAACATAATGGCCTGAAAGAGAGAGGAACGCAGACAAGGAATTAGTCTTCTGTTTGTAAAAGAAGGAAGAAAAGGAACCGTTCCGTCCATTAAACCCGTGGGAAGACAGACCCTGCAAATGCTTTGTCTCAACCCAACAGAATTGCCTGAACACTGGTCTCTGATCTGTGAAATGGGCATGTCTGCCCTGCACTGTGTGGGCCACATGCACCCCAGGATAACTGCTAATGCATCCCAAAACAATCTTAAAGGATATTATACGACAATGTCGAAAGCTGGACACCTTTACATGGTTTGGCCATACTGCAGCCACTTCCCCAAGTGACAACAGGCTGGAGTTGGGCAGTGGTCCTCGCAAGAGAGTGGAGTACCCTGTCCAGTTTTCTATCCCTTCAGCTCCTCTGAACTCCATCACTGAGGCCAAGTGTCTGATGCTTTTCCTCATCCTACACCAGGTCCCCTTAGCACATTGCACAAGGCACCCTGGCTCTCACATGAGTGAGGGTGCAGGCTCAGGACATTGATTTTAGAATCTAGCAATATGAACAGGCTGGACCCAAAAGTCTCAAAATAAGATGACTTGGGGCATGCAACCATCTCCTTACACAGTTCCCCCCAGAACAAATGAGTTAATTTGCATTTAGCTTGTATCATTAGAATAGACTAAATTGATTTAGTTACTCAGTCTGGCTCTTGGGCCCTATCCAGACAAAGTGTAAGCTTTTTTTATTTTAAATTAAGAATCAGATTCCCTTTGCCTAGACTCTTTCCTATCCAAACACAACTAAATGGAAAGTGTATGTAGAACACATTGCATAGGGCTTGGAGAGCCGTGGACACAGCAGGGTCACGCCCATTCTGTCTTCCTCTTTTGTCTCTCCCTCCTTCTCAGTTCCTTGTTTTTTATCTCTTCTTTCTCTTATCCCCCATTTCACTCTTCCTTCTTTCCCCATTCTCTTTTTTCTATTTTTCTGCCATCCTCTTCTATTTCTGCCTCTGTTCTGCTAATACGAATAGGTGGTATTCTGTAGGCTGGACTAGGATATGGAGGGCTGGGGAAGGAGTGAAGCCAAGGACACCAGTGTAAGCCTGCCACACTGCTCTGGCCACTTAAACCTCCTAGCAGAGTGATTCACTCGTTTATTGGTATTTGGAAGTGCAAGCTGAAGACTGCAAATGCCCAGAAACTCCCGCATTTGTGTCCACATCTACTTAGTGTCTTCTACCATGTGGCCGCCCACTCCACCCTGGTAGTTTGGGTACCTAACCAGAAAGCTCTGAAATACATTTATGTTTTCCTTGATTTCATTTGGCCCATCCTCCATACATATTGCCCCAAATAACCATCCCAGCTAGGATCATCAGTGGCCAGATCAGGCAGGCTAGCAGCAACCCAGCAAATGATCAACCTCCACGTAGGACACAGAATGCCACCTTGCTAGTTGGAGGATTCCAAGATCAAGCTTATCTCCAGCAGGCAGTCTTCATGTGGCAGTCACTCACAAGTGACAACAGCTTTTAGTAACATCTCAGCCCACCCCAGTGTGGTAAGACTGATGCCTAAAGCTATTGTCACCACCAAGTGTTCTGGGTACAGCTAGTCGTCAGGTACCAGGCATTGCCCTAAGTACATGGTACCCATTAGCCATTCACAAGCTGTGGTGCCTACTGGCTCCCAATGATGTAGTTGAACTCTTGATACCCAGAGGATTGTTAGTGAAGACTTGGATCACTGCGACTGCGGGAGATGTGTAAGTGCCACCTTGTTTTCCCAACTTTGTTCAGGGGCATCTCAGTTGGCAGGTGGCTAAGTGGAATGTGGATGGGGTAGTGGGCTGGTTAGATTTTTGTCACGTTGAGACAAGCTAGGGTCATCTGAGAAGAGGGGACCTCCTGACTTCCTGCAGTGATGGACCTGGTCTGAAAGTGGAAAGCTAAATTCAGTCTTTTCACTCCTGACCCCCAGTTGCTTTTGGTCCTGGTTTTTATGACACCCATAGAAACCATAACTAAGATAGATATGGGGTAGGGGGCGGGGGGCGTGGAGAGTATTTCCTGCAGAAGTGAAGAGGTGGAAATGGGGCATGAGCCGGCTTCCATGATAATCTCAAAGTTGCTACTGCAGAGGCTAGCTCCCCTGGGCATTCCCCAGTTTCTTCTGCCTCAGTTCCTTCCTTCCTTCCCATATCCCAGAAGAGAAAGTTTGAGACTTGAAGCTGAAGTTTTCAAACTTACATCTGGAGTCATCTGGTGGGTCAATGAGAAATGGGGCTCATTCTCTAGGCACTTCTTTCTTTCTTTCTTTTTTTTTTTTAAATATTTAGTCAAATGCCTTTTAATATCCAAGACAATTACCACCAATATTAAGCTCTATCTTTTGATGATAGTTTTAATTTTGCTCCCATAATTACATTCTATAAAGACACAAAACTATTATCCTGCTAGACATACTCTTATCACCAGGTACTGCTAAGTTTAGTAAGAAGCTGTTCCTGAGTAATGGTAACATTAGAGCACCTGCTAGGGATTCAAGACATTTGCCTTTTTAAAAAGTTCTTTTAACTTTTATTGATTCCTTGTGAATTTCACATTATGTATCACAAACCTACTTATCCCCCTGTCCCCTCACTTCCATCCTCTGCCCTTGCAACATCCCCACCAAAACAAAACAAAATTAAAAAAGAAAAACAAAACAAAACAAAACAAAACAAAAAGGAGAAGAATCTCGTCATGGAAGCTGTAATGTGGCCTGTTGGGTCACACAGTTTACCCTTTAGTCCATTTATTTTTACTCATAAGTGTTCATTGCTATGAGTCATTGGTCTGGTTTGAGGCCTCTGGCTTCTGCTACACTTATCGATAATGGGCTCTCTGTGGGGCTCCTCTTGGATATCCTATTGTCCTGTGTCATGGAGATCCTGTAGTTTTGGATCTGGAGGTTCCTCTCCTCATGACCCACAGTTCGTTGATGAGGTGGATGTTGGGGTGACCTAACGCTTCGCTCTGGTTCTGGGCCGGGGTGGTAGCTAGGTTGGTCAGCCTGCCAGCTTTCCTGCATCCTCATTACCCTGGTGAGCTCTCCAGCATTGTTTGGCTAGCTCACCCAAAGCAGCCTTCAGCAAGGGGATGGGGGTCAGTTCTCCTGCTGTTAGGTCCTCAGATCTGGCTCACTTGCACTCACACCACCAGGGCCAGCTTTAGTGTTCTGCCCATGTAGGTGGGCACCTTCTGTCGGTCACAGAAAGTGCATCATGGGATTCTATAGCAGGATTGGTAGGGAAGAGATGACTCTATGTAGAACTCAAACGTCAGTGAACGTGTGTAATAGCAGGTTTATAACCCTGAACAATGGGAGATATTTTTACTTTTTGTTGAGAACTGTTAAAAAGTCTGTGTTGAACTGGGCGTGGTGATGCACACCTCTTAATTTCTGGCATGTACAGGATCAGGCAGGAGGATGACAAGCTTGGGACCAGTAATACTTTATCTCAAAAAGGTAATGGGTGGTGGTTAATAGAGTGGCCCACAGCTGGCCAAGGTGCCGAGAATAAAGCCTGCAGAATGCTCAGCTCTAAAAAGAACATGTATACCAAACTCTCCTCCCTCGCAAGGTTTAGGGATCATTGTAGATGAAGGAGTGGAAAGAGCATAAGAGCAAGAGTAGGTGGATGACTACAAGGAAATATTTTTTCTGGACACAGTGGGACAGCTCTACATAGGGACTCCCAGGGGTTGCAATAACTTGCCCAAGACCCATGCAAGCCTAAGTGAGACCAAATTCCAGCACTGAGTGGGGAGTTGAGTACACAATTCTACTTTTAGTCATGGAGTGGTCAGCAATTATTTTAGCTGCAGGGAGAAGGAGAGAGAGTTTTCTCCAAGAGTGTAGCCCTTGGTAAGCCTATCATTCTTTCATGGAAGACTACACCCGCCCCCCGCCCCCCCCCCCCGCCGCATCTGTCTTGACATTCTTTCTCACTTTGTAATTCCCTGGAAGCATATGCTAATGATTTCTTGTTAAGAGCCTTTGAAGCATACACTGCATAAAATGCATTATTCAAAATACCTTGATATTATACTGTCTGAGAAAAGTTGATGCTATTTATTGAGTGATTTTTGACATCTCGTCCATAAATATTGACTATTTCTTTTTTTTGGTTTTTCGAGACAGGGTTTCTCTGTGGCTTTGGAGCCTGTCCTGGAACTAGCTCTTGTAGACCAGGCTGGTCTCGAACTCACAGAGATCCACCTGCCTCTGCCTCCCAAGTGCTGGGATTAAAGGCGTGCGCCACCACCGCCCGGCCAAATATTGACTATTTCAAAATGTCGAGATTGCACATTTACATTACAGACCTCAAATTCAGCTCTGGGACACTCTGTGTGAGTATCTCTACTAGCTGTTTTCAGGTTTATCTATCCAGGAGAGCAATGCACTTTCCTAACTTAACTAACTCAAATGCTCCTACCTTAACCATCACCCCTAGACCAAGGTACTGCACTCAATCACTGAGTCCACTTTTCATACCCAGCCTGGATCCAGCCTCAGAATCTTTTAAAACACAGAGTCCCATGGGGCCATTACCAGCCAGTCTGAGTCTGCACTTGGGTAGATGCTGCTTGTAACCTTGACTTGGGGTTTCAAAGAAACACTGTATTTTGTGGCCATATTACAGCTAAATTAAACTAGAAGGAACATGATCTATTTAGAGGAAATTTGTGAAATCAAATATAGAATGAGCAAGTGATTTTTCCATACTATAACTAGCAAAATTCCTGTAAAGTCTACTTTATTAAAGAGAAACATACCACAAAGTGAAACAGCATACATGATTTATTCCACACTGGGTAGACTGACATCAGCAATCTAACGTTACAACGAATTCACTCACCAAAGAATCTACCCTCTGATAGAACCCAGTGCTTCTCAGTGTCTTCCCAAGGTTGTACAGCTAACTCATTGTTATGTGATTCTAGAACAGTTGTGCCACTCAAGCCAAGTTTCTCAACTCATTTACAGGTTCTTCACCCTCTTCCCAGCCGCCTCTGGAGACCACGATTTGCCTGTTTTGGGAATGACTATATGTGTATGGTTGATGACTTCGAAGTTCACCTGTGTTAGAATTTCATTCCTTCTTAACAGAAAGTCATATTTTGCATCTTGAAGTCGCCAGCTGACTGATGTTTGGGCTACTCTCTCTTTTGGTTGTGATGAGCAGGGATGCTATTATGAGCACGCACGTGAGTTTTCAGTAGATGAACATTCAAGTCTCTCTCACTGATGAGACCATCGTTCCCTGCTCGTTAGCACATATGGTAACTATGTTTAGCTTTTGGAGGAACTGCCAGAAATTCTTATGTGGCTGCAGTGTTTGCTTCCCATTCCCAATGTGTGGGTCCTATTTCTTGTCCATGGATAGAACTATCGATGCCTGTTATTATCCGTCTTTCTTATTAGACATCCTGATAAATAAAAAGTGGTGTCTAAGTATGCCTCTGTCTTGTGTTTATCTAATGACTTACAATGTAGAACATCTTTCCTGTGTTTATTGGCCATTTGTATGCCTTCTTTGCAAACAAATATATTCAAATCCCCTTCCTATTAAAAAGTTTGGTTATTTGTCATTTACTATTGAGTTGTAAGTCCCTTAGTTTTTCCAGAGAGTGGGAAGTTTGTACTGCATTCCTACTTTCTTTAGGCTCTGAGCAGGCTGTGTGTTCAGGTAGCAGATCAGCTGAACATTTGTTCAGGGCTGCTGTGAGAAAATCTTTCTCTCACTTTTTTTTTAAAGCAACTATTCCTTTGATGTTAAATCCAACACCTGTGCCCTCTGCAATGGGAGGCTTCTCCCTTTTCCATCCTCAGCAAGTTCTTCACCGCCCAGCTGGTTTCTATCTAGTGTCATCCAAAGACAAGGCCAGCTTCCTCCCAGGAGACTGCCTCAAATCTGGTAAGCCAGACCTGACAGCAATGATTGCACTTCTTTCTTGCTGTGCTCTTAGGATTCTTCCTATATAAGACAAAGGCATTTTCTTGTTTTTATTTTTTAAAATGCATTTTAAATTAAAATACAATTACATCACTCTCTCCTCTTTCCTTCATTTGCCCCCTCCCATGTCTCCTCCCTCCACCCTTCCTACTCCTCCACTCTCAGACTCTTTTTCTCTGGTTGTTTTGGTTGCACATACACACTCATGGACACACAAATGTAAGCTACAGGGTCCATTTGTGTTTTTTGTGTGTATAGTTTTGTTACTTTGCTTGCTTCTTTGTCAGCTTCCTCCACGAGCCTGTAGTCTAGCCCCAGAATTCAGACTAGGTCATTCTTCCCTGATTTCATGGTGCCTTTTCTCCCTGGATCACACCCTGCCTAAGTGAAGGTATAGAGTGGTCAAATGGGGTAGGCATGTCAGCCAGATGTTGGTTCAGATTCTAGCCACACCATTTAGAAATGCTGTCATTTTGGGGGCAAATTAATTACAGTATTTGAGATTCACTTTTTCCACTGGTAAAATGGGGATGCGAAATCACTAATTCTGTATCATTTTTAAGAAGATTAAACAAGACCATATTGTATAGTAATTAGCATATTGCCAAGATCTTAATAAATGTTAGTCCTTACCTGTCAATAAGATGCTTTGGATGCCCAGCACACTCATTGTCATCTTATGCAAGAGCTCTCTGATACTCGCTACCCTTTATCCTGCTGCTGTGATGGCCCTACTCTCTGACCTGATACCAACTTCTGCCACTGCACAGAAGACCCTTTCTACCTCCACAGCTAGACACATTCGGCCTGGGGCTTCTCTACTTCTGTGTACACAGCTTTTTCTCATGCCTGACTTTTTCCTATCTGTCCATCCCACTGCCCAATTGTGCTCTGTATCAAACAGTCATCTCTGGAGCCACCAGCCGACCAGAGCATTCTGGACAGCAATGCATTCAAACCAGGTAGTAAACATTCCTCTCTCCAAAGAACCAGATTTCTATCGCGGAGATGGGCTCCTTCCTCCATAGACATGTATCCTAATTCTGTACAAGTCATAAACTTACATTTGAAAGAGCTGTGACTACTTTAGCATATAAAAGGTTTGTCAAAAACAAAAAATTTATGAATATGTATAGAAAATTCTGTAGGTAGGGGTTCTCAAAAATATTTGTCAATATGGAGATGGTTAAAAGTAGTGAAGAGCCTATGTTGCTCTTTTAGTGCATGAGTTTTAGGGCATAAATTCTGTTCCCAGCATTCATGTTGGATAACTCACAGCTGCCTGTAGCTCCATTTTCAAAACATCTGATGCCCCTGGCCTCCTTGGGCATCTACAATCAGTACATTCCCCCATACACATAACTAAAACTAAAATAACCTAGTTGATTTTGTTATCTGACTAATAAATAATTGGGATAGCACTCTTTAAATGTCAAAGAAACTCCAGTAAACATTTGAGATTATTAATATCTAATTTTTTCAACCAGATTCATAATCATCAATAAATCTACTGAACAGTAAACAGTGCTAGACACATGACACCAAGGGCATGAGGGTTACAGAGTCACTCTACACAAGGCCATCAGTGGCAGCATCCCCAGGTTTCAGCCTGTTGTACCAGGCTGATGTATTTACTCCGGACACTGAGGAGAAGGCTTCAGGGTAAGTTTTTGGTGCAGGTCATTTCCACAAAGGATTTGGATTCTTAACTGCTGGACAACACTTTGTTCCATGCTATCTGATTAAAAAAAAAAAAAAGTCAGCCCACTAGGCCTCAGGCTCCTGTTGGATAGCTAGGGTTACTCTGTAGGGCTTTTCATGGCTTTACAATTAACCCTTCCCAGTATGTTTTCAATGGGAATGGCTTCTCTGCTCCATTGCTGCCATCTGAGGTTCCTTATTCTGAGCCAATGAAAGTATAGGAACCCCTTGGCTCTCGATTTACTTTTGTACAGAAAATGTGATTTAAGAGGTATTAACTTACATCCAATTCTTCAGAGAAAGCAACATTCTGAGGATGTTAGTTTGCACCACCTCTTTATAGGTAGTCCACTCCTAAAGCGGAATGGGCAAAGTGGCCTATAATTGAGAAGGCGTGACCAAAACCTTGCAGCTCTATGTGGGTACCCACTGCTAAGAAATTCCTCCCAGAACAAAGTCTAGCGTAGCAAAGTGTTCTCATGTGGGGAATCTCAAAGAGAGTTTTGCACCAGGAGAAAAGGGGAACCTGCATTTAAAGAGCAAAACAAAATTATAGTGTCCATGTTTCCTTTCTAACCCCACACACAGGGCTACAGCCATACCTTCTCTGCGTATGGAAAGGACTTTGCAGTGGTCATGGACTCTTCATTAAACTCCAATCTTGACAGAGGCATCGTGGATAACCGTGCAATGTACAACTCCTTGCTAACCTCCACCTACGATATTGGAAGTCTCTTCTAAGCTCTTTTAGCATCCATTATATCCATTTACATTTGCCTATTTCCTTGCCTGCTATCCTCATTAGGGCTTTTCACATTTAAGGGCACACAGCAGATCTGCTTGGCTCTTAGCAGGTTTATATTCTTTGTTTTTAAGTAAGTGAATAAGCTCCCTCCTGACAGTAGGTTTGTTTTATTATTTTTATATAAAGACATGTTAAAATTCCTTTCATTATGGAGCTCTCTCATTGGTTTCAAATTTCTTAATAATTTCTCCCTTACTGTTACTCCTAAATTTCACTCCAGGAAACATGACATTTGATGGAAGCTAGGATCTTCACTAGTGACTCACGCCACACTTAACTACTTTCACATATGCCCTTACTGTTAATACTTTTTGAAACACTAACCCCACTGCACTGAGAGATGCAAAGAAGTGTAAACTTGAACAATTCTTTGCTTTGCTGGGACGTAGAGCTTGTGGGAAGTATTCGGAAGGCCATCTGGCATGTGACATTCCAGATTAAAGAGAGCAATGGTTTTTTTTTTTTTTTTTTTTTTTTTATCAAACTCCCAGTTTGGAGGCGTTGTTACAAAACACTCCATGGAGCAGTGACAGGGCAGCACCGCACAGCTGTCTCCAAGGACACTGCCATTCCCCCTGACACCAGGGAAACTTCTCCTTGTAGCTAACACTGCAAAAGTTGTGTCAAAAGATTACAGAATGTTATGAGTGCTTAAGAAGATCGCTAGCAGCAATCTCCAATGTAAACAGTGGCCAACACTGGAAACTGCCACCCAGATGTTTGTCTGCACTTTTCTTTAGGGCTGTGTTCAGGGTGTGGTTAAACCCTGCTGACCTCAGTGGCAGTTCTGAAAGAGAAGTTTACCTTAGCAACTACCAACAGGAAACCAAGTGATGAACCCACAGGGAAAGGTCATGAGGCCCTTGGAAAGGGAACTCAGCTTTACAAAGCTTGAAAAACCAAAAGAGGCTTCCATTGAATGAGAATGTTTGCATTGCTAGGCACCAGCTCTTGGAAGAGTTTCTAGATGTTCCTTGGAAATAGTGACGTGTTCCTCTAGTTAACATAAAAGAGCTGGATCTGCTGTTTATTCCCTCTAGTCCCAGCAGTAGGGAGACTGATCATGCATTCAAGGTCAGTTTGAGCTCTCTAGAGGGACTGTCGCTCAAAAAGCAAACAAAGAAATAAGGAGAAACAAAATAAATGTGAACAGCGATGATGTCAAGGACAATGGGTAACCTGACTTGCTGCCAGTTCTCACAAGTGTGAAGGGAAAAGGCATCCTGCCTCTATGAAAAATGTGTTCTTTATTAAGATAGGAGATTGGTAGATAATAGACAATAACAGATAGACTGCCTAGTCACATGACAGAGAACACAACTGAGTGTTTTACTCATGAACTATGAAAGACATTTTGTCAAATGAAGCTATGCACATTTCAGCTTCACTCAGACCAGAAGAAAATGGGCATGCCTGTGAAGACTTCACTGTGGCATGTACAAACAAATGTATCTGAACATACACATGTATATGCATGTGTGTGTTGGCACATGCGTACATACATAAAGACATTAAAGTCTTTACAATTTGTTATTTCAAGTTCTGCATCAGGTGTATTATAAAGAATAAGATGAAGAAGGAATAAGAAGAATACGCTATTTAAAAAGTACACAGAGGTCAACATGTTGCATCTTGTTGGGCTGTATAGAAGATGGAAGATAGGATATGCAGAGCTTAAATGAGTCAGTGGGTAAAATGTTTGTGTGCCAGCCTGGGGACCTGGGTTCACATTCCTAGAGCCATGTAAAAGCTGGGAGCAGAAGTACATGTCTGTCATCTGGTGCTTCTACAGTGACATGGAAGACAGGAGAATGCCTGGAGCTCTGCATGCCAGCCAGCCTGATATATGCGATAGGGAACAACAACAAAGAAACCTTGTATAAAACCAACCGCTGAGGTTGTCCTTTGACCTTCACACATGTGCAGTGGAACCTGTGCAAGTCTGCACATACAAACATAAATGCACATACATAGCCACATACAAGCTGTAGTAGTTTGAATAAATTTGGCCCCCATAACCTCACAGGGAGTGGCACCATTAGGAGGTGTGGCTTTGTTGGAGTGGGTATGACTTTGTTGGAGGAAATGTGTCACTGCAGGGGTGGGCTTTGAGGTTTCTTACACTCAAGATACTGCCCAGTGAATCAGCCAATTTTCCGTTGCCTGCAAGATGTAGGACCCTCAACTATTTTTCCAGCATCATGCGTGTCTGCATACTGTCCTGCCCCCCACCATGATGGGCTGAACCTCTGAACTGTAAGCAAGCCCCCTCATTTAAATGTTACCGGTGGTCATAGTGTCTGCTCACAGCAATAGCAAACCCTAACTAAGGCACAAGCACATGTATCATAACACACATACAAGAAGATATGATGTTCAATGGTGGAAACATAATATTAGAAAGGCACCGTGCAGTACCTGGTAAGTGAGCATTTTGATCTAGAGTCATAGTTTTATAACTTTTTAAAAGCACAAGCAAATGCAGTAGTCCATTTATTGACAACGCAAAGATAAGCCTCTGGGATGACCAGACGGGGCCAACAGTTATACAGACCTTTGATGTTAAGCACAATTTTACCCACCGATTCCGTTTCCTCCCAAGTCCCTAGTGTAGGATGTCTGAATCTGGTGGTGGTTTGGCAGCCTCTATCTTAGATCTTTTCAAAACTCGAGGCTTAGTGCTGCATCTTGCCCTGGGTGCCCACTTTTTGCCTCATTGGCACAGTTTGCCAGGCATTTGGTTGAGGACAGGCACTCCTGCTCCATGGAAGCCCTTCCATACAAAACAGGCTGGTTCCACCAGCTTTCAACCCTGTGGGCCTCAACATTACTGAAGTGGACAAGGCCTGCTGGACACACAGACACCTTCTGGGTGACTCCTAAGTGACCCAGCCAGACCTCAGCCACACCACGCACTCAGATATGGTCAACTGTATCTATTTTATTCACTGCTAGCTTCAAGGTGTGACACACAGCAGGTGTTTAATAAGCATGTGATAAATTAATTAAATAGCCGACCCTTTTACGAATTTCAGTAAAAGGAGAATGAACAAGGAAAACTGAAGTTTTTGCTATATTTTTTATGACGTGTTCCCTATTTTAGAAGCATTGCTTGCTTTTTTTGGAGATAAATATGTGGGCATATGTATCTAAGACTTCTAAAAAAACAAAATAGAAGTAGCAAAAATCAGGTTTCAGTAAGCGGTTTGAACTTCGATACGGACACACTGACAGAAACATGTTTTTACTCAGCTTTAGAGACCAACTATTTACAAAGCACTGGAGCTGACTTGAGCCTCCCATCAACCCTATGAAAAAGTTGGACACTTTTGTTCTTCATTTGATAGATTGCAGAAGCCTGCCTTGGACACTGCACTCTGCCTAATGAGCAGTGGGCTCCAGGTTCACTCAGATGGCCAGACAGAGCAGTCGGAGCTACTGACGTGCGTTCTAAATATTGCATGGCACACACTGACCTTAGGAAACTTTGTTGATTATTTGCAGTTCCGATTTAATAGGACATCTTGCAACCCTTGGTTTTAGTTTGATTCTTTCCCTGGAAAAAGCCAAGGCAGTGTGTGTGTGTGTGTGTGTGTGTGTGTCTGTGTGTCTGTGTGCACGCTAACATTTGTGTCATGCCCATGTATAAAGAATGACAGGAGTGGTATCTCCAAGGGCTCCAGAACCAAACTATGTATGGAGCCAATGATTTATTATTTTTAAATTAATGCAAAATTGAGTTCAATTTAAAAATATAAGACAATCAGCTAGGTCTTTTATCCTGAAATTCTGGGACATTATGTCAGAGTTGCTTTATTTATATACAAATACAAAAAACCTTTGTAGTGATTTGAATAGGAATATTCTCTTCCCACCCCAGGCTCAAATGTTTGAATGCTTGCTCCCCCTTTGATGGTGGTGTTTGGGTAGTTTTAGGAGAGACAGCCTTGTTAGAGGAAGTATGTCACTGGAGGCTGGCTTTGGATGTCTTAAAGATCACCACCATTTCTAGTTGCTCCCTTTGCTTTTTGATTTAAGTCCAAGACACGAGCCCTCAGTTTCTACTCCTGCCAGCATGCCTTCACTCTGCTAGCATGAGCATAACCACCCAGAACCATAAGGCCAAGTAAGTGTTTTCTTCTGTAAATTGCCTTGGCCATGGTGTTTTTTCATAGCAATAGAAAAGTAGCTAATACAACTATATATTTAGATATAGATTTTAAATTTTCATATAAGGGTTGAAATACCCATTTGTGCCACTTTTCTTTGAATATACTGTAAAGATTCTTTTTGTCTGTCATACATCTATAAATCTAACTATTTACTGTGTTTGCTGCAGTTCTGCAACATGAGGGGCCTGCTCATTGGGGTTTCTGTCCCGCCCAGTACCCCACAGCCGGCAAGCCCCAAAGAAAATCACACAGAGAGTCTACATTGAGTTATACACTGATTGGCCCATTAGCTCAGTCTTCCTACCAGCTCCCATAACTTATATTAACCCATTGTCAGCCACATGGCCAGTACCTTTTCTCAGCTGGGACAGGGACACATCCTGCTTCCTTGGTGGTCTGCACAGGAATGCCAGGGAAGCTTCCTGCTTCCCAAATCTCCTGTTCTCCCCTCTACTTCCTGTCTGGTTTTCCCGCCTATACTCCCTGCCTGGCCAATCAGCATTTATTTGAAACATGATTGACAGGATACAGAATTGTCCTGCACCACAGATCAAATCCAGACACATTCTTTCTATCTCCTGGACCTGCTTTGGTTTGGCCCAAGGCTTTGCCAGAAGACTCACATCCTAAGGACTCGTCACAGAGAGCTAGAAGGGGAGGAGAAAGGGTCACAGGTTCAGTTCACTTGATCTGGTAGCGACTACAGTGACCCTCAAATCTAAAACTTCACCAAAAGAATTGTCCCAGAATTGAGGGATGATATGTGTAGTTCTACCATGGAGCTCTATCTATCTATCTATCTATCTATCTATCTATCTATCTATCTATCTATCTATCTGCATCCTATATATATATATATGATATATGGTTATATAGTCTATATATAACACACACACATTGACCTATTTTGCCATTGGGTAGTAAGTCCTTCAGTATTATTTATAAAAATTATTAAGAAAATTAGAAATTAATTTAATATTTTATGGGTATTGTAGGGGTCTCCAGTTCATCATTTGTCCAAGATTAATGCTACTTATAATTTCCTGAATTCTCCTACCAGTTTCTACAAGGATGTAAACCACATGGTCATCCAGTCTTTTAGAATACAAAGATAATCTTCTAAGATACAAAAATCCAAATACATATAATGAATTAATGAATATATATAATGAATATAAATGAATTAATAGGATGGGGGTGCTTGCTTGAAGAACTAAAACAAGTAGGACATTTCACGTTCATGGATGTCATGACTTGGATCATAACATGTCCTCATAGAAATGTATGTGAACATTTAGTACGATGCATGGACCTAGTACAGTACTTGGTGTCATGTGTGTATTCAACAAAACAAGAACCTAGATTTCATGTCTATTAAGTCATGATAATACCAATCAATTTTGTTGAGTTTCCTGCAGTTCTATACTACCTTCACGGTCTTGCCATCTCTCAGTACTATGGTATATTACTACTTCAAGTCTCCTAACTGTGCTCATCTAAGGATGGCTATGTGAGATTATCAATCCATTTTGCTACAGTGACTGGTCCCACCATAAAAATGGGATGACCAACCCAGGTAAGTGTGGCTTGTGGGAAGAATTTCATCAGCTTCTAGGAGAAAGCAGCTTTCTTTCTATGATGACTACCAGCTTTGTAAAGGTTCTCTGCCTCCAGCTACTGGAATCCATGAGGAAGCTCTCCCAAGGATGAAGACAGCACAACCGAAGACAGGGATGAGAGACACAGAGAAAGGGAACTCAAACCCGATAGCATCTTTAATCCCCTACAAGGACTCGAAGTCAGATCCAACCAAGCTTTTGATTTATGTTAAATGATAAAGTCTTCAGTTAGTTTACACCAGTTTGAGTTAGAGGCATTTCAATTTGGAGGAAAAAAACCCAGAGCTTTGTTAGGACAGAAGTCTGCAAGATTCAGGCTTCATCAACAGGAACAAACAGCTGCTGTGAGCTGGGTGTTAGCACTGTAGAAGGTGGTCCTGAGCCCAGCCTCCTGTCTTCCTTTTGCCCACACTTACTGCGTGAATGTGAGCAGTGGGTTAACATCTCTAAGCCTTGGTTTTCCTTTTTGGAAAAATAAGAGAACTGGGCAATCAGTAGTTCTTGGCCGAGAATGAGCCTCAAGTGGTATGACAGTCATGGATATCCAGGTTCCTAGACCTCCACTGTATGGGACTGATTCTCCTCTGGTCTGTATTGTATTCCAGGCTGTCTTAGAGAGTTCTGATGGAATAATGTGTCCTGCTGTTAAAATGGGTTAGCTGACCATTCCAGTTCTGTTGATAATGAGTCTAAGTTGAATCAAAGCTCAGTTGGAGCCCTGTAGGAATGTCGTGTCTGGTTAATATTTTGTACTCTATGTTAGCAGTTGATCAGAAGACAAGGTCAAGAATGTAGTCCCTGGAGGGTTTATTAACTTTCTACAGCCAAAAAAAAAAACAAAAAAAAACATGTTAGTGGCTATGACATGTGTCACTAATCTTAAGAACTGTCTTAGAGATGCAGGTCATTGGTCACACGAGGGCTGGCGACAGAGTAAAAATGATTCAGCAGAGCCATTAACTCCACCCTAGGTGCCAACACAAACACCTCTGGCCATGCTCAGCAGACTGGAAACAGAGTACGTTCTGCCCAGAGGTTTCCTTCCCCTTCCTTCCTCTTCTCTCCTCTCCTCCCTCCTCCCTTACTCTACTCTTTTCTCTCCTTCTACCCTCTTCTCCCCTACTTTTCCCCTCTTCTCTCCTTTGTTTGAGAAAGGGTCTTCTGATCAACTCCTAACACAGAGTAGAAAATATTGCTGGCATGTACCCCAGATTGGCCTAGAACTTGTTAGCCTCCTGTCTTTGTCTACCCAGTGCTGAGATTATGGGCATGCCACTCCCAGCTAGAATGATCATTGTAAATGACGTTCAGGGGACAGGCACCCACACTTTCAGCTGTAGAGAACTTGATATGTTCCCACTGTGCTTTAAGTTCATGTACATTTACTTGTGGACAATTTACATATTATAGGGGTATTTTAATGGATGTATATAAAAGCATTTTATTGTACTATAAAACATTATAATTACATAACAATGAAAACTTTAGAGCAAATATTGTACTGAATATCAATTTCATGTTCCAAATCTTAAAAGAAAAGGGACTCTCTTAAAAATTAAAACTTGGCATTCAGTCTGAGGTTTTTGTAGAGACATCATTCTGTCTGAGGATTTATAGGGACAGGATTGCACCTTTGGTCTGAGGATTCAGTTGAGGTAGTGTTGTGTGAAGACAGAAAAAAAAAACTGTCAATTAACTCAGACCATTGCATACGTGTTTCTTGAACCAATTTAAGAAATCTAGTTTATTTGGTCAACTGACACCAGAAAATAAAAAGAAATGTGACACACATGACACACTCCTCTGGTGGCAACAGAAGGGAGAGCTGCAGTTCATAACATCGAAAGTCTCCCCAGAAAGCAGACATGCAGAACAAGAAAGGTCCCCCTGAATAGAGACTACTCTGATTACAGCCCCTCTGACTATGAGCGGTTGGGAAGAGGGTATTCTGATGACAGCATGGAGTCATGAAGTAGGGACCGAGAAAAATGCAGAGAGAGAGAGAGATGTGAATAGGAAAAGATCCCTGACAACCCTATGTCCTGGAAGAAGGAGCCAAGTAACCCAGAGTTATGCTCAGGAAGAATCTGCCACAAAGAAGAGGAAGGATGAGCAGGATCCACTGCTCACTTGAACCAGGGGAGCGTATATTCTTCCTGCAGAACTCAGGTGATGCAGGAGCAGATCACAGATAAAAATGGTCTAGCCTACCAGAGGTTGAGCTGGGAGGCCCTGGAGAAATCAATCAATGGTCTTATTAACAAGGTCAACATCTTCAATATAAGTGTTAATATCCAAGAGCTTCTTCACGAAAACCTAGTGAGAGGGAGAGGACTGCTGTCCAGGTCTGTCCTGCAGGCACAGAGTGCTTCTCCAGTCTTTACTCATCTTTACACTGAAATCAACTCAAAATTCCCACAGATTGGAGAATCAATTCTTAATTTTCGGAAAGGATATCAAAGGAATGATAAGCAACTTTACCTGACTGCTTCAAAATGTGTGGCACATCTTACTAACCAAAATATGGCACATGAGGTTCTGTGTCTGGAGAAGCTCTATTTGCTACTGGAGAGACCAACAGATGACAACACTGAGGTAGCTATCGGCATCATTAAGGAGTGTGGCCTCAGGTTAACCCAGTCATCACCAAAAGGATTCAATACTATCTTTGAGCGCCTGTGAAACTTTCTACTTGTGACTGAAACTGAAAAAAGAACTAAGCTCGTGATTAAAGTGATGCTATACAGAAGGACAGATTTAAGGACTACCCTGCTATTTGGGAAGGACTTGATTTAGTGAAAGAAGATGATCAGGTTACCAGTGTGCTCTGCTTGAAGGATGACTATGATCCAGATGTTCTTAGTGTTTTCAAGATGGACCCTAATATTATGGAGAATGAAGAGAAGTACAAAGCTATAAAATAGAAATCTCGTGATGAAGAAGACAGTGATTCAAACACAGATCAAGAAGCAGAAGCAGTGAAGATGAGAAGGAAAAAAAGGAAGGAGGATAAGGCAAAGGAGGCAGAATAGGAAGAAGAGGAGGAGGAGGAAGAAGAAAATGAAGAGAAAGAAAAAGAAGAGGAAGAAGAGGAAGAGGAAGGAGGAGAAGGAGGAGAAGGAGGAGGAGGAGGAGGAAGAGGAGGAGGAGAGGGGCTTTTCAAGTGTACTGTAAATAGTGTGATTAAGTGACTTCTAAAGTACCACTCTAAAATGGCTTTCTCCATTCACTGAGAAGGGATTGTGAAGAAGGTCACTGGGGTTTAGTGGGTGAAGACTTTTTAGTACCCTGTAGGACTGAAGACTGCCCCTTCCAACAGAGTACTCACCCCAAGAATTTTAAACAAGAAAATTCATTTTTCCTAACAACATAATTTTAATTTGGTATTTTAAACCTTCATTTCTAAAGGTATATCGTATTGAGAGTATGTAATAATGCAAACTTGGCAAGAGTGTGTTTGAACATGAACTCACTTAAAAATAATAAAAAGGTATATATTAATATAAAAAGTCAAAACTTGCCATGCAATGGTGGCACATGTCTTTAATCCCAGCACTTGGGAGACAGAGGCAGACAGATCTCTGTAAGTTCAAGACCAGCCTGATTTACTAGAGCTAGTTCCAGGACAGGCTCCAAAGCAATAGAGAAACCCTGTCTCAAAAAACCAAAAATAAAAAATAAAATAAAACCTAGAATCAGATGCCAGACTGTGGCATCAACAGCAATAGTCAAAATAATTTTTATAGTTTAATTTTGGGTAAAAGTTTCCAAAGGACTGATGTCTATGTAGCAAATGTGTGTTTTCATACTTACCTTGCCAACAATAGCTGAATGGTTCACATAGCAAATGTGTGTTTTAATCCTCGCCTTGCCAACAATGACTGAATGCCTCACTACTCTAACAAACATGCCTAAAGAGAGCAACATAAATATGAAGACTGCTTCTCTTTTTCCCTTTTAGTCTCTGTATAATTAGGTATTTTTTCACTAGAAAATTATCTTAGTGGCAATATATAAGGCATCATACTTTTAAAGTTTAACTTCTCTTGCTGGGTGACTCTGATTTCTCCCATTCTGCTGGCATGTGGTGTAGGTACAGAAATCTTGCATCAGAGCCACGTGATCAATCTTAAGAGAGGACAATAGCCAGGCAGATGGGGCAGAATCAGGATGAGGGAAAGACAGGCCAGGCACAGTGGCACACACATTTAATTCCAATGCTTGAGGTACAGAAGCAGGTAGATCTCTGTAAATTCAGGACTTCCTGCTCTATGTCATGAGTTCTGGGTCAACTAGGGAGACCCTGACTTAAGGGAAAATGTGTGTGTGTGTGTGTGTGTGTGTGTGTGTGTGTGTGTGTGTGTGCAGAAGCAGACAGAGATGAGATCAAACATGTTCAGGGTGGTATGGATTAAACCAAACAGCAGAGAAAAGCTTAACATAGACTTACAGACATGGCAATCCTAGGACAAGAGATTCAGGAAGACCAGCTTTGGACAGCACCTTGGATAGCTCCCCAGGCACTGAGTTCTTTGACAAAACCAACACAATAATAAAGAAGGCTTTTACCTTCTATGTCTTGGCTTTCTGGGATACCACCACCCTTGGATGGAATAATATGGTCCCTGAGCCTTTAGAAACCATTCATAATGTCCCATGGCAGCACCTGACTTAGCTTTGTAAACCAGGTCATCCTCTGTGATTCCTGGATCTTTGGTGCTGGTGGTGATGGGAATAATTAGGATCTAGAACAATACACATTTGTTACAAGTTCTATCATGAAACAAATTTAATACATTGTTTTGATTTGAGGCTCAAACCTCTCAGTTCATCTTCATACCAAGTTCTGGGATTAAAGATATGCAACACCACATCAAAGAAACATCACTTTCATTATTATAACCTCAAATATAGTGAAGTTCATTTTGCAAAAGTCCCTGTGTTTGCCTTTCATGTGGGCGTCAGGCCTTTCCTAGAACTAGTTAGACAATGTCATCATGGAGAGAGCTCCCTTCTGCCGCTTGTCCTTAGAAGTGCCCATAGACTCCTGAGCTCAATGAAATATTCTACTCACAAAGTTGTTTGGCTATGTTTGCCAATGCTGTCAGTGGATAACAGAAATATCTTGAAAATCAGACTCATTCCAAATGGCTATTCACTGAATTGAGGACATGGTATTTGTTTGGGTTTTTACTCAAAGAAGAAGACCTTTGAATGGGATCAGTGTGGGAAAGGAATTAGGCAGACATGACGAAAGTCCCGCACTGTAAGTAAAGGATGTAAGTAAAGGGTCAATGTGGCACCAGAGACATGAATCAGTGGTGGTGACTTTCTAGCATGTGATGTGGTCGGTGCAAGATGCTGTTGCCAGCATGCTGAGCAAGGGTTGTGCTCATTTACTCATTCAATAGCATTGACGGAGCAGCTACTCTGTGCCAGGGACTGTTTTAGACCTTAGACACCTGATTGCAAACAAAACAGTTGGTTAAAGCATTATATATGCTTTTCTGGCCAACAAAGTCGGGCCACTTCTCATAGAGCTTGTTGGGACAGTGAGCAGGATAATTAGGAGCTGTTCAACCTGTCAGTGCAGACCAGGAATGAAAGCGCATGAGTGTCCCACTTCACAAAAACCACCTGCCAGCACAGAAACTGAGAATCACCAACAGATGGTTTCCTGTGGTATTTGGGGGCAAATAGGACTATGAGTAACACAAGCAGTACCCAGTTGGACTTATTTAAAATCATGAAATATTAGCATCTGACAAAACCCAAGACGCCATTCAGTCCAAGTCCTCCCCTAGAGTCTTCTGAAACCTGTTAACTAGAGCATGGTAGAGCTAGACAGAGCTTGCTCATTTGTATTTGTAATAATGGACACAAAATACTTCTCTGTGTGACTCTCACGATGCATTGTGTCTGACTGAGGCATCTCCTCAGTAATATCATTGCGTTGACCCACATCTGTGGTGGAAAACCTCAGGTGCCTCAGAGCAATTGCTTTTGCTTTCTTCCATGGGTCTGATAGGTAGGGCTTTGGCTTGCGGTGAAGGTATAGGAAAAGGGAAAAAAAACTTGAAGAAGAAAGAAGAAAAGAATTCAGTTGCAGGGACAATGGTCAGCCTTGTCTTCAGCTGCTATTCCCTTCTTTCAAGTGGCTGCTAGGGCCCTTTGATAGGACAGATGGCTCTGAATGACCGAGCAAGCAGAACTTCTTTGAGTGTAGGGGGCAGATTATATCTGTGCAGGAAGGGTTTCATGGACTATGTAGCCCTTTCCTTTCTTGTTTTGATGGTAGAATAAGAAATACTTAAAAAGGAAAACCTGAGATGGGGATTGCTTTCTAGAAAGATCAGTCTCAAACAGATATCATCTAATAAAGCTAAAATTAGAAAGTCCCACACATAAATACTTTGAAATAAGAGTGCTAAGCTTCTGCTAAGTGGTTGAGGATACAATATAAATATACAGAGAGGGCTTCAGGAATGAAAACCCAGCACTCATACTGGAAGAGACTATTTCGGTCTCCATTTTCCAAAGCTGCTCATAATGGTCATCCTGACCTCTGACCTTCTGATTTTAGTCACAGGTCTAAATGTCCTATGTTTCCTTTGTTAAGTCTAAAGTGCTTTTTTTTTTTGTGTGTGTGTGTGTGTGTGTGTGTGTGTGTGTGTGTGTGTGTATGGTGCCCAGGGCTTAATCTATGTGAGATAAATGCCTTGCCACTCAACATAGCCCAGCTCAAATAAATTCAATCTTTTGAGGAAGTTAAGAGCTAAAAGAAAGATTAAAATTGAAGTTTTGGTGATGGCAGTGTCTTCTAGAATACTGTGCATTTGTCTCTTCTTCTTCTCCTTCTCCTCCTCTTTTGTTAACATTTTCAAGACTCCTTCTTGGGGAGAAAGGAGGAAGCATTTATTAGGAAGTTCTGATTTGCAGGTGGCATTGTGTTGTGAAAGGGGACCAGGGCGAGGAAATTGCTTTTTGAGCTTGCAGGTCTGGATGAGCAGTGGATGGCCTCTTCAAAGACAAATAACTTCCATGGCTGGCCCTGTTTCCTCACTGGCCCTCCAACAGCAACCATGCCAGGAGTAGTCCCAAACCTGGACTGAATGACTCATACGTCTCTCTAGACTGAAGGCTGCAAGAGCTCTTGATTTTCCTTTCAGATGTAGAGAAACCCAGCCACTTCTCTGAATTCTTAGATTAAAAGACGGCCTTATGGAAGGATGGAAAAATATGTCCAATAACTTTGCAGAGATCAGGAACAAATCCGAATCCAAAGCAAGAAAATGAGTCATTTGATGGGAGAACATATTCACATTTAATATTTAAATTTTTTGTTTTGTTTGTTTGTTTTGAGACAGGGTTTCTCTGTAGCTTTGGAGTCTGTCCTGGAACTTGTTCTGTAGACCATGCTAGCCTTGAACTCACAGAGATCCATCTGTCTCTGCTACCTGAGTGCTGGGATTAAAGGTTTGCACCACCACCACCCGGCTTGCACACTCACATTTTAATCTGTGAGTTATGGACTTCCCTAGGAAACTCACAGTAGACTCAAACTTGGATTTTGAAAACAGTTTTTTTCTTCTTTCTCTTTATTTAAAATGATCTTGTAATTCTTACAGATTTTGGCAGTTGACTTATGTGCTGGTTAGGCCAGCACCAACTTTTGTGACCTTAACTACAGGTATTCAAAGTAGCCATCACTCCTTCCAGTTCTTTACATCCGGGGACGTCATTGTCTGAATCAAGGAGGAGGGTGAGGGCTCTGCAAGCATTTTGCCCTTTGTGTTTAGCCAGTCCTTTGTGCCCCAGCTTTGCCTGAAGTGTGACTGGAGCGAGAATGGAACAAGTAAAATTACATAGCACAGGAAGGATGAGTGATGGGTAAGGATGAGATGAGTCCTTAGATATCCTCTCGAGGCAGTTTCAGCCATAAAGAGCCTTCAAGGAAAGATAATACATTGAAATGTCTTTTTCTGAATTGGGACAGACTAGCTCCTGGGATCAGTACGGGACTTCCAATTTGCCTAGTCTATCTACAAATTACTATACACCTTTGAACAAAAGACTTGGGAGGATGAAAATAGATTCATTGCTTATAAAGGCATTTGGACTTCGCTGGTCTGATGGAAACTTAGGTGTGTGCACTACCCTTACTCCCTTATTATAGACAAAGGTAGAACACAAGGGCATTTCTAATGCCATGAATGTGCTTTGGTATATGGAAACATGGGAATAAGATCAAGGGCTCTGGGGAGAAAGATGTTTAACCATGAGGTTCTGAATGCAGATCCCAGCACCTATATAATCTCAGTTTGGGCTGGGGGAAGTAGAGACAGGAATATTCCTGGGACTTGCTGGCCAGTCATTCTAGCCAAATCAATTAGCCCAATACTCAGTGAGAGCCATTGTCCTAGTTAGGGTTTCTATCACTGTGATGAAACACCATGACCAAAAGTAACTAAGGAGGAAAGGGTTTATTTCACTCGCACTTCCATTTAACAGTTCATCCTCAATAAACAGCGAGGGCAGGAACTCAAGCAGGGCAGGAACCTGGAGGCAGAACACAGAGGTCATGGAAGGGTGCTGCTTACTGGCTTGCTCTCATGGTTCCTCTGCTTGCTTTCTTATAGAACCCGATATCCTCCTACAATGGAGTGGGCTCTCTCACGTGTATAATTATGAAAATATCCTACAGACTTGCCTACAGCCCGACCTTATGGAGGCATTTTCTCAATTGAGAATCCTTCCTCTCCTAAGATTCTAGCTTATGACAGGTTGACATAAATAAAACTAGCCAGCACAGACCATATCTTAAAATATAACATGAAGTATGATTAAGGAAGATACCAACATCAACTTCTGGTCTTTCTATACATGTGTACTTATTTACAAACATACACACAAAATCTTAACAAACTTAGCCAGTGGAAGGGGCAAGACAGGATAGTCACAGAACAACCCCAGTAAGGCTCTATTTAATGACTTGGCTGTTCTTTCCCTTTTGGCAGGGTTCTTGTGGCTTTCCATTGCTCTGAAGTCCAAGAAAAACATCCTCAAGATCTGATTAGCATCCATCAATAGACCAGGCTGCCTCGCCTAGCTCTTCTGCTCTCTGACACTCACAGGTTTACTCCAGGCCTGGATCACCCTTGCCCTTCTCTGCCTCATAAACATCTCCACATCAGACAGATGTCGGAAATGCTCTTGAAGCAAAGCAAGACAGAAGACATGTATGTCTCCATGTGGCTCAGCTAACATTTATTGTCTTCTATATGCCAGGAATTTAAGAAGAGAAAGAAAGAAAATACAGGCAGAGGTCATCCTTCATTAGATGCCAGGAACACCTTGTTGGAAGAATGCTTGGACCAGAATATTTACCATACTAGAAACTCCAGCCTCTCTTTGCTTCACATCATGTAAAAAGTGTATTTTTGTCTGTGTGGAGTGTACATACTTAAGATGATTTTAAAAATTAGATGGCTCCACACTATTTTTTGTTTCTTTTTGTAAAATAGAAACTAGAGACCTGTTTTGGAATTAAAAGCTTTCCTGACCATTTAGAAACTTTGCAAGATTTTCCATTCCTCGATGTTAAGTTTGCATTTGGCCACAAGCTACAGTTTAGCTTTTGGCCGCCAAGGCACAGATTGGCAATGATACATGGAAACCCAGGGAACGAACTGTGTAAACAAACAATCTTCCCAAATGCTCATGCATCTCAATAAACTCCACTGCTATAGAGGAGGACACTTTTTCCTTAATAAAATAAGAGGAGCAAGAGAGAGCAAGGGATAGAGGTTGTGGGGGAGAAGTGGGGGAGAGGGACCCTAGTAATAGGGGCATTATTAAATAGATTATGATTATATTGCAGATTTTTGGGCAACTACTAAAATGAATGATGTAACCATATACAGAACTAGAAATATGTCATATCCATGAGTGTGGATGGGTATTTATCACTACAGCACATAAAGAATAGAGCCATGTGTTTACAAATTATAAAATTAAGAATCAATGCATCTATGCACATTGAGCGAATATGGGAAACAATGGTCATTTCAAGGGAGTGAAAACCGGACAAAGAAGGTTGTCAAGCCATCATTTATGCCTTCCTCACACTATTTGAATTTTTTATAAACAAACAAACAAACAAACAAGTTTGGTCATTTAAAATTACCAGCCTTTTAATCTCTGGTACCCCCCAACCCCGCATTCATTCTCTCTCCTGAAATTAAGTACTATAATAAATAGTGAGGCTGCTAAAAGTCTAACTTATTTATGGTGCATTACTGACGTAGTATGTGTGAGGCCCTCAATCAGATTCTCATACCCGCAAGAAAAAAGAAAAACAGACACCTGTGGGAGGGTCCACCTGTATTTCTGTGCCTTGATTGGCTAAATAAAGACCTGCCTGGCTTATAGTTAGGCCAAGCCTTAGGTGGGCGGAGTAGACAGAACGGAAGTTCTGGGAGGAGAAGAAGGAAGGGGCAGAAGCCACGAGCCGCCGCCAGAGATGGATGCAGGTTAGAGACCTTTCCAGTACGTCACCACGTGGTGACTTACAAACTTTTATAATGGGTTAGTTTAATTATGAGAGCTAGCCAAGGAAAAGGCTAATGATAATAAGCCAGGCAGAGTTTAAATGAATCCAGTTTGTCATGTGGTTATTTCGGGTGCAGGCAGCCACCAGTAGCTGTGCCGGCCAGTGGCTGGGGGCTTGGGAGCTGGGTGCTGGGGAACACACACCCCTCCGCCTAATTACAACAGACACCAAAACCCAAACAAACAGAGAACCCCCAAACACTACAGGATATTCAAACCCCAAACAGGAAACTGAGGAAGTGCACCCTGCTTTGCAGGATGAATGTCGAGTTTAAGATGTTTCTGCACATACAAAGCGAAGGGGAGCGATGCTGAGCAGCAAGGCTCAAAATTGCAAAACACAAGGCACGAAGGAGCTCTGTTTGTAGGCAAAGTTTGCTTCCGTTTTAATCTTCTGCAGCTGTACAGATCTGGCCTGCTCGCCCAGATCAAGAGCAGGTGCACTGAGCTGGTGGCGGGGAAAGGCTGGAGACACACCTGCCTCCTGCCTCCCTCAAGGTTATACAGCAGGCTGGGAGCTTCTAAGGGACTTGTCTGAAACTCACTCATCCTTGTGGCCACGCAGGCTCTCTGGTTTGTAAAGGGCAGATTTATTATGACATCTGAGAGTAAACAAGTAGCCATTTTCTTGTCAAAAACTCAGAAGGGGCCCTTAATCGTGCAGTTCACGAGCAATTAGTCAAGTGCTCAGAAATAGCTGGCTGAGGCTGAGCAAAGCAGAAAACCCCATGGCTTTGATCCATAAGCCCCTAGCAGACCACCCACGTGGCGTGCTCAAAAACCATGTGTGCTCATCAAGGCCACAATAAGAACGGCAACTCGAGGGCTGTTTATATTCATGGTACTCTGCTGGGTGCTCACTCAGCGGGAGAGAGGAATACTTAATGTCCTTATAGCCGCGTGGAATGTGTTATGAGTTTGTTCTTTGAATGAAGCCTTTGAGAGTTTCTGTGTCTCCACATCACATCCATGTGGCCTGAGTGCTGTGTGTGCCAGCAGGATTTGTGTTCTCAGTAGCTCTACTTGTTAGGGAGGGTGAGTGGACCAATGGGCATCTGTCTGCAACATCTCAAGCCTTCTGCTTTGGGGGCAGTGAAATAAAGCATGGTTTTATTACCCATGGGTGGATGTCAGAAACAAGGAGGTGATCCATTCTGTGCTGTGACCACAAAACATACCAGCTAAATGAGAAGATGCAGCGAAGCCTAATTCTGGAAGATGGCGACTTGGGTGTCAACTCTGAAGGTGATGGACAATTTTAGAAGCAAAGGTTACTGTGCCTGAGGCAGGGTGGGTTTGCAATAGGCCATTCAACTTACTTTCACCCTTCTCCCAAAGTAGAGATTCTAACAAAAAAAGGTTTCTGGAGGGAGTCTAGAGAGATGAGACCTAGTGGCCTAAGAATGGAGACTTTGGTTGGCATGGTAGGACCCAGAAGTAGAGACTCCAACTACCCATTATCTATTAATCAGCAGTTTAAGAAAACACACAGGCCTTTACAACTAATGCAGAGGAGAACATTCCCAAGAGAAGAAACTGAATGCAGAAGAGAGTTAGCAGTCTAATTTAGGGCTACCAAGGACTCCATATGAACTAGCATTTGATCTTAAGACACTACCATGGCTATCTGTACTACTCTGTTTTGTAATAAGACTGTGTTTTTATTTTTGTTTTTCTTTTACAGTGATACCACACTCTTACACACTGCACTGCAGCAGTAAATGCCTTCCTATGGTCAGATAAAAATTCGAAGGAGGAACAAGTAGAATTAGAATCAAATTAAAGAACTGAGTCTCAGTTTCCAGGAGGATGGATACCCAGGCAAATGAAGTTTTCTCCCCTGCGAGGTGGAGCTTTGGGGTGGGTTGTGGTTTTTGTACCTCTACTCTCATGCTAGCCTCTTCCTCTAGGACTGCTTTCCGGAGAACACAGGGAAAGAAGTTGTGTCTGTAGAGATTGATTGATTGATTAAAATTGCAGTACTGTGGAGGGATTGGGATGCTGCAGGTCCAGAGGCTAGCTACCTAATCTCAGGCTAGTGTTAGCCTACCTGGAACAGCCATTCCCTGCCTTCCACTGACTCAGAACTAATAGACTGTATCTATAGATAAAAAACCTTCTGGCATCTACTCCTAGGTTCCACCAACCCAAAACTAAAGACTGTCACCAGGTAACAACATATTGGGCCTATAGAAAAGCTGTCCCATCTTGCTGGAACCACCTCTCTAATGCACCCATAATGTGGTTTAAACTCACCTTGATGTATGATTTTCTTCACTCTGAAAAACTAGGAAACCTCTTACTTTGTTGTAGGGGGCTGCTTGTTTGTTTCATGGCCGCCCAGACTCCCAAAATAACCACACAGAAACTGTATTAATTAAATCACTGGTTGGCCTCTTAGCTCTAACTTCTTATTGGCTAGCTCTTACATCTTAATTTAACCCATTTCCATTATTTTATATTTTACCACGAGGCTTGTGGCCTACCAGCAAGGTTCCAGCATATCTGTCTTTGGCAGCAGTGTCATGGCTTCTCCCTGACTCCGCCTCCTTTCTTCCAGCATTCAGCTTAGTTTTCCTCACCTAGCTCTACTCTACCCTATCACAGCCCTAAGACAGTTTCTTTATTAACCAATGGTATTCACAGCATACAAAGGGGAATCCCACATCATTTCTTCCATGCTAGAACGTGGAATTTGGGTATCCCGCATCTGTGTTCCCAGGCCATGGTCGCTCAAAATGGCTTCAGAATAAACTATCTCTTGTTCCCTTTAAGATGAGAGCTGTGGGTTAGTGTTGTTGTTTGTTTGTTTGTTTTTTTTTTTACCAACACTTGCTTTTTGACAAAAATAAAAATCAGACCAGAAACACTTTACAGTCACATCTCTGTTTTATGGAGTCCAGTAAGGAGCAAGGGTGTCTAAATGACCCAAAGGGGAATGAAGGTCAGTCATATGAAAGGCCATTCATAACAAATATATAGGTTCAAGGCCTCTCTACCTCTCATTCTGGAGCCACTATGGACAAAGGATATGGAGAATTAACCCAGGTCCCCCAAACAGAATAACAGACAGTCTTTTATCATAAGAAATAAAATATAGTCATATTAGTGCACACATCACTAACATCTTAATTGGACCTGAAGACAGAATTCAGAAATTGTAATTCCCGGCACCCATTCTAAGCACCAGAGAGCTATACAGTCTGAATGGTAGCCACTGGCCAGCTACATGTGTCTACACAAATGATTTGAAACAACATATGACTAAATGTCACTTCCCAGCCACGTTAGCCACATTTCAGGGGTGTGGCTGTCATAGCCAGTGGTTATTGTACTAGACAACCAAGCATATCTACCTTTCCACCCTTGCAGAAGAGTTCTCTGATGTAGATAAATCTTAGACATAACTTTGGGCCTCTGTGAAGTCAGAATAAAGTACCAGTGTGGGGCCTGGGGAATGCAAAAGGAGGCTTTAAAGGCTACAGTCCATTAGCTTTTTTTCTTTCTTTTCTGAGACAAAGTCTCATATAACCCTATGCAGCAAATGGAGATCTTGATTGTCTGATCCTGCAGCTTCATCCTCTTGAGTGCTGGGATGACAGGCATGCACCACCGCATCAGCCTATATTTAATGTGTCACACGTTAGTACCACATCTATGGGGTTTTGTTGCTGTTTTTAATTTGCTTTGTTTACAGAGTCAAGTTCTTATTGTGTAGCCCTGGCTGGTCTAGAATTCACTGTGTAAACCATGCTTGCCTCAAGATTGTGACCATCCCGCTTCCACCTCCTGAGGTTAGGATTGGACGTCGGCCATCATGCCTGGTTGTAGGCGATGCTGGGGCTCCAACCCAGGACTTTGTACATGCTAAGGAAGCACTCTAGCAAATGAGCAGCTTCCCCAGCCCTCCTCCTTCACTTTGTTGACACAGCCAATTTATGTTCCTTTGCTCCTGTGAGGGGGCTATGAAAATACAGCTTCAAGGCCTCCCAAGCTCTTATCCAGGAGCCACTGTAGACAGGAAACCTAGAATTAACCCAGGTCTCCCAAACAGGATGACTTTTTGTTTATTTATTATTATGCTAACAGACCGTTTAACTCTTTTTATTTTTTTATTTTTATTTATTTACTTATTTATTTATTTTTTGGTTTTTCGAGCCAGGGTTTCTCTGTGGCTTTGGAGCCTGTGCTGGAACTAGCTCTTGTAGACCAGGCTGGTCTCGAACTCACAAAGATCCGCCTGCCTCTGCCTCCGGAGTGCTGGGATTAAAGGTGTGCGCCACCACCGCCCGGCCAGACCGTTTAACTCTTAATTCTTGCTTTTTAAGTAAAGAAAACTTGACCCAAACTCTGGGTTCCACTTCCTAGCTGGTGACTGTTGAGGTCTGCCCTCCTGGGACTTCACGGCCATATATAACAGTCTGCAATGGAAAGTGCCCACTCTGCTTTAGCAACGGACTCCGAGCCTTGAGACCTGACAACAGGAAAGGCCAGGAGGGCTATTTTAAGAGAGCAATCTGTTATTGCGATCTTGGCATGTGCCCACTCAGCGGTGAAGGTCAACAATCTCCCGAGCACGGAAAATACCCTGTCAGGAGGAGCACGCCAGGTGTGAAACACTTGAATTCCAGAGGACAGGAATGCCATACAGATTAGGAAGAGGCATGAAATGATGGAAAGCCCGACCCCTATCTAGGACTCAGACAGAGCTTTTCTCATCAGGAAGGATGAGAAAGCTAATGCAATCTCAGAAACACATCATACTCCAAAGCGACACGTGGAGGTGTGTCCTTTCGCCATCATGTGTGGAGGAAACGAAGTCCTGAGTGAATATGTACTGCCGACATGACAAGAACCCCGATGCCTCACATTCATGGGGGGTAGCAAAGCCTTCCCCTGCTCTGAGTCCAGATGTTCACAGTGTGTGCAGAGAGTACCAACCACAGCTTCCTGCCCCTAGATAGCTGCAGCCTGAGATGGCTTCTCTACAGAGACCTCCTTCCATTCCAGCTGTATGTAATAAGTAGGCTGAATCTCCAGGCCCATCTGATGGGGCATCTCCATCAGAGTTCACTGCTCACCTGCTCCTAGGTTGTTTTATTTGTTTTTGCCCCCCCCCCCCAGGTCTATTGTTTCTTTTTCCCTTGTTTTCCCAGACAGGTCAATCCCTAAGCCTTGCAGGTCAGGACAACATGGAAATGGTGAACAAGATCACAGCCTACCCCAGCACAAGGTTTTCTAAGTGGGGCCAGAGCTGCCTATGCTGCCCACAGCTGTCATCCAGTCCCAAGTCATGGAATATCTTGGGCAGCATGTTGACCGCGGGAAAAAGATGTTGCTTAAGTTACTAATTATAAAGCACTTGCATTTTTCCTGGGGCCTTTCTCTTGACTTGTCATGACGATTCCTCGCTGTTTTTACTCTGTCTACCCTCCACCTCATCCCTCATGCACACTTGTGCATCAGGCAAATGAAGGTTCCTTTATGTTGGTGTAGATCATGGCAACTGTCTACAGGACGGTTGGGTCATCTTGTTGACAAATGGTGACTCAGCGGTGAGAGGAAGTCAACCTAGGCACCAACGCACTGCATAGTCAGGCTTCCCCAGACCCCTGCAGCCCAGTGACATTTGAGACTAAGGAAACAACCCTGAGTAGAGACATGCTAGCCAGCTACGGTGAAGCTGAGAAATCTGCTCATCCTAGTAAGTTGTCCACCTTGCTTGCTGGTGCTGCTAGCACCTCAGGATGAATGGTACTATTGCTATACCCTGTTCCAAGATGCCATGGGCTATGTTTGCTTGGTATTGACCCTTCCTGAGACTGTGTGCTCAGGGAGGGATGGAGGAAGAAAATGGTAATGTCCATCGCTGAGATTGATGGCCAGTGGCTAATTCTGAAGAACAGGTTCTAGGGGAGGTTAAAAAGAAAGGACACAGACTCTTGCTGCAGCTAGGACTGCAATCCTCTGGCATGTCTCCCATAACCCACTGGACTTTAGTTATAAAATATATTAAAATTTGTTAATAATTTCCAGATAACCTGTTTAGCTGCAGGGCCATGTGTGCAGGGGGCCAGCCTTGCATACCAGCATTGAAACAGCTCTCTTGAGATCTGGGTTGGTACTCATGTAGGGTTGTTATAAAGAGTTAACCTGACTTCCAAGATCCTATATTTCCCTTCTTACCATGTGGCTACTCTCTCCCCGTCATGTGCTCTTACTGTCAGACTATCCACCATGCTATGATGTAACCGGAAGTTTCCTACTGAAGTTGTATGGATGAGACTATTGGATTTTTCAACTTCTAAAACTTTTAGCTGGATGAAGTATCCAGCCTCGGGTATTTTATTACATACCCATATTTTATAACATAAAAATTGTGTTCTAACACAAATAGCGAATGAGTTAGAAGTATCAGATTCAAAGAAAATTCTACTCTCCAAATTCTGGCACCCCTTTTAATGGAGCCAGTTCTAATAGAGCCGCCAATTCTCTTATCACTGGCAGAAGGGACAAATGGCTCTCTGTGGTACCTATTAGCATACCTGCTGGTCTCCAGGCTTGCTAAGTATCACAAATGCCTGTCAACACATTTTAGCATCCTGGCTCTTCTCACC
Source organism: Dicrostonyx torquatus (assembly GCA_028555095.1). Classification (NCBI taxonomy): domain Eukaryota; kingdom Metazoa; phylum Chordata; class Mammalia; order Rodentia; family Cricetidae; genus Dicrostonyx; species Dicrostonyx torquatus. The sequence continues at coordinate 11,058,247 of JAQHUG010000021.1, read as the reverse complement.
CTGCCTCTTACCCTAAACTTCTCCAGCTTGTGGACTTTCCTCCCTCAGTTTCTTATAACCCTGCTATGTTGACCTCTCTCTCTCTCTCTCTCTCTCTCTCGGTCTTCCTCTTTTAGTCCTCTCTCTATGCTCTCTCTTTTTGCCCCTTTCTCTTGGTCTCCTTGCCCATACACTCTCTTTCTTCATCTCATGCTCTCCCCACCTCTCCTCTCATGGCCAAGACCAGTCTGCTGGCCTTGCTCACTCTAGCACTTTCTCTCCCTGCTCGAGACTTCTAGATGCCTCTGACTCATATCCACAATAAAAACCGTCTACTTATCGGAGCCATACAAGAAGGAGTCTCCATCACAAATGACATCACTGATGTCAATAGAGGTAATAAGCCTGGGCTTCTTACTTTCATGCCCAGGTCTTGTTTTTAGAGGCTCAGAACAAACTAACATACATCTGAATACTTGACAGGGGAGAAAAGCTTGCCTGTTGTTGTTTGGCTGTTGTTTTTTTGTTTTGTTTCTGTCATCTTCTCCAAAGGACCCATGGTCGTAAGAGCTTAAAAAATGAAAATACAGCTCAAATGACTGAGCTTTCTTCTCAGAGATCTTTCTGTCCATTCACACTGAAGTGGTAACAGCATGAGTGCAGGACACAGAGCAGGGTAACACACTGCAAGCCTGTATTGGAAGATGAGCCACCTTGGTGAGATGAGAACCACAGCCATACTGGAGTCATAAATGACCCTCCCTCTCCCCACCATCCATACTGGCACACCACAGAGCAACCACAGTGCCCTTGAAGATGACTGCCGTAAAGACAATAGTACTGCAGTATAAGCCTCAGGACTCTTTTGTTTTCTAGTGCCTATCAAAGTTCTATGTGTAGAACTGGAGTCTCTCAAGTGTACAACAGCACTGACTAAAAAACCAAGTCCATACAAATTTATTAAAATGTATTTGCTGCCCTGTGGCTGAGGCTCAGTGACAGAATAATTCTCTACCAAGTGCAAGGCCCAAGGCCCTGAGTACTACCCCCAACTTACTTGCTTTTAAAAAAAGAAAAAAAATGCTAGCGTTCATCTGAGTTTCTGGAAATACAACATCAACAGACTTGCTGGCCACAAAGCTGCCAGGAACCTTAAGAAGCACAATGTCAGAGCAAAATGCACTTGAGCAAAGGACCATAAAATGAGGTAGTCGGTCTTTGAAAGCTGCTAGCAGCCTGCATATAACTCACATCATTTGAAAGCTGCTAACATACAGTCTATAAATCACTGCAGAGTAGCATTGTGAGGTGTGTGTTTCCCAATTGGTCTTTCCAAAGACTTTGGAGAAAGGCCAAAGTTCAATAACCCCCTTCATTCGCCCTAAAAGATGTTTCTAGCAGCACAGACCCCACTCATGGGGAAGCACCCTGTCAGCACCTGGACCAGTCAGTCCATCCTGGAGAAAAATCTCACCTTGCCCACATAGGGAGTCTTTCCCTAGGGTTTTGTTTTATTTTGTGGGTTTCTTGTTAGCGGGTTTATTTTGTACGACACTTTATTGCAAATATCCAGTGCTTCTCTGGTACAAGATGTACAAAGACCACAAACTTAAACACACTGGCTTGTCAGTAGTCAAAACCTTCTTCTCCTTTAAAACCACAGATTTGTAAACACTTAACCTAGGAAATGAGAGCTTAGCTCACTGACAGTCCATTTCTCATTTCCTTGCACAGTCTCTGTTGCATCTTAAATAGGTGCTAATAAAAAAAAACATGTTTTCATTTTGCTCTATGTTTTAGTATGGGAGGGATGGATACAAATGTTTGGTAATCTGTTGCTGAGTCAAGACTTTGGGAATGCAGTCATTGAGATTAGAAAGACAACATGGCCTGTTGAGGGGAAACCCCTCACTGGCTAGTTGCGAACCTAGGAACAAGAACAGTGGGGCCCTCACACGCCCTCTCCCTTCAAGCATCTCAGCTAGCAGTGGAGATAACAGTGCTACAGTTCACACGTTTGCAGTGAGGACCAAATGAATCCCAGCTGCTAGTAGAATATGTTCGAGAAGCATGAAGCGGCCACTCTTAGTTTAGTGTCAGCAGAATCATAGATAAATACAACTCAGCAAGGTACTAGAATTTAGGATGATATAAACCCTGAAGAAAGAGGGCCTGGCTAGTATCAGAAATTTGATCCTTGGAAAGTTAGGTGCAGTCAGAAGAAATATTGTGATGTAACCTATGATCATTGAGAACCAAATTCTCTCTTTATTTTTTTTACTTTATTCTCTTTATTAATTTTACTTAATTATGCTGGGCTGAGAGCATGCAAGTGTGTAGTAGTCTTTGAGCACATTCTCTGTGTACACTGCTCTCCTTGTCATTGTTCTCGTCCCTCTTCCCGCCTACTAGTTCCTGACGGAAAGAAAAGACACTTGATTTTCCTCTCCCGCTTTTTATTCTGTGACACTAAGGGTCTCACTTAGTAACCCAGGCAAGGCTCCAGTTCCTTTCATCAGACTCTCAGGTTCTGGGTCTTCACTATACAGAGGAACATGCACTATTTGTTGGTCTTCAATATGTACTATTTAGGTTTTAACCTTGAGTAGCCTCTAAACCAGTTGAAACAAGGGCTCTTCAGGACATGTGACATTTGTATCTCTAAGATTAGCTGCCCTGTGTACCTACTTTTCAGTGCACACATTTACTCTGAAATGTACTCAAAGGGACTTTTTGGTAAATTAAGGAAAAATGTCCATTTCATGCCTGTTCCTTCCCTCAGCCTCTCTGTCTATTGATAACAGATCCTGTCCAAGTGAAAGGCGCTCTTCCTTGGCCCCCATCTTATTATTTTTTTTAAATTATCACTTTGGTTTCTTTCTAGATTTGCTGATTCTACATTATTCTTCTCCCCCATACACAAATTCTCGAATGGAAATAATGCTTTTCACCAGAGATGACCAAAAATAATTTACCTAAAGACTATATAATACAAATTCTTTCTATGGCCTTATTGTATTGATAAGTCACAATAAAAAAACTATAGCTCACTTGTATAGGGACCACTAAGCTTATAAAACATGTTCTAGCTTTACTGTCTTTGTTAATTGCACAAAAATCCTTGGAGATAATACAGTGAGGTAATCATTACTCTACTCATTGAAGTTACCCAACAGTCAGTCATTCTGATATTATGACATTTAAGGACTTGAGAAAGAAAAACGTGTAGACTTATAACTCATGTTTTGTTGCTTGGTTAATCATTTCTACTTGAACGGGAAAAATAGAGTGGTTACTTTGTTCTAGGACCCCTTGAATGTAGGGGTGGTGCCAGTAGGGAATTTTCTGGCTCATGAATGGGAAGCATGGTAGTGTTGTTCAATCAAATGCTGCCTCCCAGTTCTTCCATATCTCACAGTGGTCCCTGTTACTGAAAAGTCAGCATATATAACCTGGCATTACCCAACCTAGCTCTAAAAATCCAACTGCAGGTATCCCAATAACCTCCTCCAGGTCTGTCTGAAAAGCTCTGTTGGTTGAGCAATTATATTAGGTCTTCTAAAATTTCCTGTATAAAGTTCTAGATTTTGGAATTTTAGTATCATTAGGAGGTTACTACAATTAAGAGGTTATTAATTTTAGGTAATTTGATTGGTCACACTTTTTTAGAAACTAATTCACATAACAACACTACTTATTGAGATGATTTAAAAAAAAACTTTAAACACCAGAATATTTACTTAAGAGGGGGGCAACTAGGCATGGAAGTACAAAATAAAAGTTAAAAAAAATCAGTCTAACAAACAAAAAACCCTTAACAACAAAAAACAAAACCCAAATTCAACTAAGGGCTACAGAGAGCAGGAGAAATAGTCTTTCCCAGGGAAGAGCATACTAAGTGGTTATCCAGTACTAAATGGTCTGCCCTGGAGGTAAGATTACACATATCGAGCAGTTTATATTTAGGGATATATATGTATACACATATATAACAATGAACAAAGAGGCCATGAGTTTGATAGAGAACAAAGAAGGGTATGTGTGAGGGTTTGGAGGGAGAAAAGGGAAGAGAGAAATGATGTAAGTACAATCTCAGAAAGAAAAAAAAAGTATTACCTTGGTTGCAATTACTGAGTATTAACTGTATCAAATTCTATAATCCCGCAAACTGTTGTTGCTTTGCTTTTGTTTTAATCTGCTCTAGGTGGTTAATGTCCAGGTCCACTCCTCCAGGGTATAGGGTTGGACCTTGCTTTTTTTTTTTTTTCCTTCCATGGAGCAGCCAGATCTAGGCCCATTTTGTGTGTGGGCATTTCCCAGGAAGTGCAATAAGTCCAGGTGTTATTGGCCAGGGAAGGATTTAGTTATTGGTAATCTCCCATGCTGGGTGCTAGGCTTTAATCATGCATAATGAAAATGTGCTCTGCCAACCAGTCCTCACGTACCCCGCACGATTTCCAAAGTCCAGCTCATAACTTTTGCAATCATCTCTTCCTGAGGCAAGGATGTCAGAGCAATTGGGCAGGGTTGCAAAAAGGCAATTAAGGCAGTTACTCGGAGTGGAGGAAAATGTCAAGAAGGATAAATTCTTATTCAGCCAAGATCATGCTGACACGAAAGTGTGTCCTAAGAACCAAAGGGAGTACAACCAAAAGAACAAATGTTTCTGGCTGGAATTTGTTTACAAATTTCCCTGGAACTTCTCAAGGTCGTGAGGTTCCAGGAATCAGAGCACTCGCTGTCTCTCCAGGTACACCAAGGTGACTCAAGGCCAAGGCTAAATATTCACTATCACATTAATTTTTTTTGACATTTTAGGAGCTGGAATGTTTGCAATTTTCTCCTTAAAACAATACCTTGGAGTGTTGTTAGCTTGTGCTGTCTTTCAAGGAATAAAGTAGAGTTGCGGTTTGTTATCGCTGCTGCTGTTGTTTGGAGACAGGCTAGAGCCCAGGCCAGACTGAAACTCTCTATGTAGCTCAGGCAAATCTTAAACCCACAGAAGTCTTCTTGCTTCAGCCTCTTGAGGCTTGAGATTACAGGTATGAGCCACCATACATGGTATAGCATAGTTTTTCATCTAAAGGCTTGTCAAGCACCCTCTTTGAAATAAATGCCAGATGCTAGAAGACTGTATCATCACATTTCACTGATGGTCCTATTGCCTATGAAATGTTCATAATGATGAATCCCATCTATAAGAACATCAGAGAAAGCATCTGGAGGTAGCAGCCACATAGATTGTGCTACAGTTGGAAAAACAGTAAAAACTCCCGGAGTTACCATAAATGTAATCACCATTAATATGTGTCTCTTTAACTGGCCCCAGAAAACAAGAACTACAAGTAAGCAACACAGAAACCAGGAGAATAAAACCTTCTGGTATGGTTGAAAATGAAATGGCATGGGAGGGAGCCGATGGAAATGGGAGGTCACATATGAGCTGGGATGCCCAGAAGATAATCTGCAGCTATCTCTCATGGGTTCAGTTCAGCTTCTTCCTGTTCCATGCACAATTCTTCGTGCAGGTCCTGCCCCTCAGGAAATAAGGAATCCTATCCTCCCTCTCTGCGAATGTCTGCACAATGCACTTTCTATATCCTTATGCAATTGGCTCCCCTGTAGTTACTTCCAGGTACAGCAGGGCTGAGTTCAGTGTTGGTTTTGTTGTTGCTTCCCTTTTTCCGTCTGTCCTGCAGGGACTGCATTCCAGAGGCAGGACTCAACAGATGAGAGGTACTCCAGTGCAAACTTGGGAAAGTTGAATGGAAGGAGAACTTTGGGTGTCTTTTATCTGCCCCTTTCTGCTTTAAGAGATGTTACCTACACTGTGACTGTATCTCCTTCTATGGCATCACCATTGCTCTGTCATGGCTCCATTGGGATTCCATGAACCCATTAGAGTTTCATGACTGACATGGTAAACTGGCTATAAAAGGGTTCCCCGATTCTAAAGCCATCATGGTTCTACCAACCATATGGGTTATCAGCATTGCATGGCTCTATTGGTATTCTGATTCTGTTGTGATTCTATGACCCCATTGTGTTTCCATGGATCCATTACGGCTTCACAGATCTATTGGCAGTCAATGCCTTCTCTGATGTAGCTACATGTTAGAACCAACTGTACTAAAATTTCCTTTGTCTTTCATAAGCAACTTTAATAAAGTCTTTAATGGACACACTTAAAAGATACAGTAACATTTTGAGCAACAACTTCCAGAAGATCCAGGTTTTGATTTGCTAGATACAGTTTTACTAATATGTGCTAAATTAAACACATAATGTTAAAATGTACTTCCTGAGTTGCTTACAATGCACTTCCTGTTTACTCAGGTAATATTATACCCTTCTTGGGTCTTTGATGAGGTTGAAGACTAGATAGTCATAGCTACTTTCCTCTCATGACTTAGCCAAGTTATTTTTAATGTAAGTCTTAGACTCCTTAGGATAGGATAACTACTGAAACATTTAGCATTTGTTTCTTGTTTGATGTTGTTCATGCTGGTTGTATGTTTTTGCCTTTTCTTTTTCCTGAACAATACTTGACCTTTGTTCTTATTGTATATAGTTTTGCATAGGCTTAGAACTCTCTTATTTAGACAAAATGGGGAGGTGATGTGGGAACTCCTTCAGCCAATAGCCTTTAAGATATCAGCCCACTTTGGGAGTGGTCTCATGGATTATAAAAGCAGACAAAAAGCGTGCATGGGTCTCTTGGCTGCTGGATTCGGATCTAGTTCCCAGTGCACACAGAGGACTGTAGATCGCTACTCTTTCTGTGACTTTATCCCCAAATAAATAAACTTTTGATATACTAAAATATAAATCAATCAATCAATCAATCAATCAATCAATAAATAAAATGTTCTTTCTGAAATAACTGTTGTTCTACCACTAGCCTGCATACCAATTTTCAGGAACTCTGGTGTCTAATGAATTAAGGACACACTTACACCTTTCTGCTAACACCTCAGTAAGTTCAAAAGAGAAGACCAGCTGCTTTTCCTCTCAGGGGACCTGACGGTATAGCACAGCACAGTGCTTTAGAGTTCTATTCTTAAATCACACTTGTTTAGCTTTTATCTCAGCCACTTGTTAGCTGCATGGGTAACTTATTCAGCCTCTCTGTGCCCCACATTGCTTAGCCATACAAGGACAAGAATATGCAATGCACCTGCCTGCTATGATTATTCTCTGAAGAAATACTCTTACTTCTCCTAGGTCAGTATTTAAAATTAACTACAATAACTCTTCCATTGTTAGCATTTGTTCTAGTCACAGGGAACCATCCCACGGAAGTGAGTTTTGTATCCATCTTTGTGCCTCTGTCTTACACTGGCTTGCTTACACAAAATGGGTAGAATCCTACCTATTTGAGCACAGTGCCAATTCTATCTCATTAAAACATCTTTTCTGATGCCCTCCTTCTCCCAGAAGATGTCTTCCATTCTTTGGACCACAAGGAACTTCTGTATTTTTCCTATTTTATACGCATTACACTTGCTCCAGGGATTTACATGTCTGCAGCCTGTACTGTCCTGACTTTTTATCTTTGGAGGGAAGGACTCTGCCTCCATTGCCACATTATGCTGCCCAACCAATGCTCCATAACCTTATAGAAAAGATGTCCAGTAAAAGCTGTTTTGCCTAACGCCAGTTCCAGGCTGTGGGCTCTAAGCACAGGCTGCTCTAAGTCTACTGTTGTTATTCATTATCCTACCTTATAAGTAGTGTGTGTGTGTACAGAATAATCATAAAAATAGCCTTTGCCTAATTCACAACTTAAGTAAAATAAATATTTTCCTTACTTTATAGTCGTTCATATTTTTAAGATGTCAAAACTGTCAAGCTTAACTCGGCTCTGGATTCACTCTGTTAAGTCTTATAAAAGCCTCAAATAGCATCGTGCTTTACAGTTTACAGCCTGCATTCGTTCCCACCCATTCGGTTGAGCCATACAACATACAGCATTCTTCGTGGTATCTTCACTTTACAGACACTGGAGCCCAGCCTTAGACAGGACAAGTGCCACATGCAGTGGTACCCGCTCAGCACATGTAGGCCTGGAGAGAACACACATAGTTGCTGTGTGAGTTGGATTCTCTCACCTAGCATCCCAATGAAGAACTGTAACCATGGCAACACCATACTGTGGTGCTGTCGTCAAACAATGGGAGTCTGAAGTGATGCTTTTAAGTTATCCTGAAGAGCCACATCTCCCGCTTTACTTTTCCACCTGTGTCAGTGAATGCAAGACCCAGCGTCAGATGTAAAACTCATGTAAAGACTGCACTAGCCAATGAAGATCCATGCCAGATCAGTCCAAGCCTAGCACTTTTTTTTTTGCTGCATGTGTAATTTTTGCTCTTGAACATTGAAAGCTTATTAAGGGTGGGGCCATGAATACTTTTATTATTATTGCAAACCCTGTAAGAAGACTATATTTCATTTCACTGACAACTGACTAGAAAGCCACAGGTGATAGTATCTGGATAAGCAGGATAAAGTAATATGTATGTGTGTTACAGTCAGGCATATGGAGTATATTCTGGAACTTGTTGGAAGACATCACCAGATGTCCTTCAGAATGAGAGACTCTCACCCACCCTGCCAGATGCTCTGATGGTTTCAGGAAGACAGCCCCCAGCTAGATAGTTTGGTGGAGACTGTTCTAGGTGAAGGGGACTGGTACGCCTGAGGTCACATGCTTTTCCTGGGGTGTAAGGGGTATAAAATGAAAGGATTAAAAGGCTTGACTTCCTGGTCTCAACTTGGAACAAGATAAAGGGTTCTCCTAGTGCTACGATGTCTATGAAATAGGCTGTAACCTTGCAATGTCTATGAAGTTGGCTATAACTTTCATTGAGGTCCCATCTCAGTCTAGTGTCTCCTTACCCAGGCCTGTTTCCTCTTCCATCCATTCTTTGGGGATGATCCCTCAAGCATGCTCTTCTGAATTTCCTGCCCATCAATCCTCCTAGAGCCAAGGGACCTTGACAGCATAGACTCATTGGAGTTATTACTTTACCTTATAGGAAAATTTCCTGGCTTTATCCTTTATACCCTCAAGTAGACTATTACCTTCCCATCTCCGCTGCTCCCCAGAGCCGTTGCTAGTATTTCAGCACCAGCAAAATATTTAGACACTGACCATGGCTTGTAGGAGAACTCCCCTCTATATCCTCTAGATATGGTTTTCCATGCCCCAAGCACACTCCACCCTCAGCGATTATGAGTTTCTTTCATGCTCTGCCTGTAGCACTTAGACCCCAGAAAGAGACACACAGCGTCCCTTACTTCATAGGGTCTCTGCTCAGCTGTGACAGGGGCCTTCCAAGATTGCCCTTCCCTAGCTCCTTACCTACTCTCCTACTGTGACTTATTTTTTCATAGCACTTGGAATCTTTATGCAAGTTAAGTATCCCTAGTAGGAAATCCAATGAGGTTCCAAATCCAAAACTTCTGAGTACTCACATGTTGCCACAAGTGGAAAATTCCATACCTGACCTCAGGAAAAGTAATAGTCAAAGCACAGGTATGAGTCAGATATGGTGATACAGGAAGTCAGCTACTCAGGAAGTAGAGGCAAAAAGATCACATGCATCCATGATTTTGAGGTCTGGCTAGACAATTACAGTGAGAGGTATGTCTTAAAAAAATAGTCACAGGCATGTTAAAGGCATCTTATGTCATTACCTTCTGGCTACATGCATAAGGTGTATCATACAACATAAATGAATTTCATGTTTAGCCTTTGGTCCTATCTCCCAGCTTTCTCATTTTATATATATATATATATATATATATATACTTAAGAATCCCAAAGATGAAACATTTCTCTTTGCAAATGTCTTAGTTTCTTTTCATGTTGTGACAAAACACTCTGACAATTTAAAGGAGAAAGAGTTGATTTTTGCAGGCAGGTCAAAGTATCAGCCACGATGATGGGGGAAGTCAAGGCAACAAGGCTTGAAGCAGCCAATCATGTCACATCCATAAACTGGAGCTGAGAACAATGATGTAAGCTAGCGCTCAGCTCCCTCCCTCCTCATCTGCAGCCCAGAATCCCTTGCTCAAAGAATAGTCCCACCTCCAATTAAGACAAGTCTTCCCATATTAATTAATGTAATCAAAGCAACCTCTCCAAACATGCCTTGCAGCCCATCTCCTAGGTGATTCTTGAAGGGGAGTGGTCTTGGCCATTTCGGCTTATAGCCACGCCCTGCCATTGGCTAATTATTCCGCCCCTAATTAGTTGTTAATTAATTAATGGAGCTGGACCACCAGGTCCCAAGAGGTATAAAATGATAGGCCCACGTGGAAAGCGCTCTCTCTGTACGGATCACCGACCTGCCTGCTTCTTCGGAGGAGCTCTTTCTGGTATAGTAATCTGTGTGTATTTTGGCCTTTATTAAACTTGTGTGTCTTAAATAAAACTGTCACAGATTCTAGACTCAGTCAAGTTGACAACAAGCATTAGCTACCACAAAGTGCACTTTGGAGAAACAATATTCAACCTATACACTAATGTTTGTTTCTTTTTGTCTCCCCTGTATTAGGCTGTGAGTTCCTTGAGTGTAGGATTTTGTCTTGCTCACCATTATACGCCCAGTTCCTATGTTACCACCTGAACATCTCATGGATTTCATTGGAAAAACAAAACGGTTTGACTCCCACTAAAATCAATGAAAGTGTGTAGGAATAAGATGGTTAGGAGATATGGGGAGGAGCTTTGTACTGGTTGGTTTTGTGTGTCAACTTGACACAAGCTAGAGTCATCAAAAAGGAAAGCATCTCAGCTGAGGAAACACCTCCTTGAGATCCAGCTGTAAGGCACTTTCTCAGTGATCAACGGAGAAGGGTACCAGCCCATGGTGGGTGGTACCATCCCTAGGCTCTTGGTCCTGGTTCTATAAGAAATGCACCGAGCCAGGCAGTGGTGGTGCACGCCTTAAATCCCAGCACTCGGGAGGCAGAAGCAGGTGGATCTTTGTGAGTTTGTGACCAGCCTGGTCTACAAGAATTAGTTCCATCTAGGACTGTTACACAGAGAAACCCTGTCTTGAAAAACCAAAAAACAAAGCAAGCAAACAAACAACAAAAAGAGGCGGGCTGATCAAGCCAGTAAGCAGCACCCCTCCACAGCCTCAGCATCAGCTCCTGCCTCCTGTATCCTGCGCTGTGTGAGTTTCTGTCCTGACTTCCTTCAGTGATGAACAGAAATGCTGAAGTGAAAGCCAGACAAACCCTTCCCTCTCCAACTTGCTGTTTGGTCACGATGTTTCATTGCAGCAATAGAAACCGTAACTAAGACAAGCTTCCTACCTCAACTCTGTACTGTCCTAATCCTGGGTCCTGCAAAGTCCTGCCAGACTGGGATGTGACTCTGGTAAAGACACACCATGCCCCCACTCTGTGTTTGAGAGCATTGGCTAGGCAAGGGGCCGAGTGAAGAACTCATGCTTTTTAGCATGTAATTTTCTGACATTTCCTAAATTTGTATTTACCATGAGCATGAACCAGGAAAGTATCTGACTTCTGCTTGGACGAGGCTCAATCTGTTCTCTTTGATAAAGATTGCATTGCTTTTCCAGTTAGGATTTTCAAGGACCAGAAAAGAGATGTGCTTTTAGAACTGCCAGCTCCTTAAAGTCCAGTGGTGCAAAGCAGATCCCAACAGTCTTTTAAACCCCAGATATTTACACATGGATAGATCAGTGGTCATCCAAAGTCTTTATCTTTTGCACAAATGTTAGGATTCTTAGGCTGAAAGACATTTGCTTTCAATCCTGGACATCTGGGTCAGAAAAAAGAAAGAAAGAAAGAAAGAAAGAAAGAAAGAAAGAAAGAAAGAAAGAAAGAAAGAAAGAAAGAAAGAAAGAAAACCCATTGATGGGAGTAAAGCTAATGCATTACTGTGCTCACAATGATGCACCTTTTCAGGGATACCGAGGAGTTTTCAACTATTGCATTTTATGTCAGACCCATCGTCCATTTGAAAGCTGATACACACAGGCTTTGCGTGAGCTGCTTGTATTTACTGTTAGTCATTTCTCCGGTATGTCTTTTCTGTGATTCGGTGGAGAAAGGTTTTCTTAATGTATTTTCTCATTATATTTCACATAGACAGAAACCTAGTTGGCTATTTACCTTAGTATTAGTTCCCATAAATTTTAATTAATTAATTCCCATACAGTATTAATTCTTAACAACTCATTAAGAGCTTTTTTCAGTCCTGTTATAGCAGCTCAGTATTCTCTTGCCTTTTGTTTTGTTGTTTTAAAACATGGGTTGTATAGACAAAGTGTCAGACTGAGCTTCTTCTTGGATAGAGGCTGGCCTTCCTCTACTAACCCTGTGACAAGTCATTTGTCATCTCTAGGGATCTGCCCAGAAGGGGGCCTCTGGAAACCCAACCCCCCTACATAAACAGTTTATGCTTCTTCAATTTAGAGGAATTATGTAATGAAATGTTTGTTGCTTAGGAAGTTGAAGACATCTGGGATGGAAAGAAAGAGAAAATTATTTTAAAAGCTCTTTCCTGAAACATGGATCGTACACAGACATAGACACATCAGACACCATGCACACACAAACACACACACAAGCACACATACATACAAAACTTTCTTTTGCTTATAAATGAAAATACAATTTCAGAATACACTTAAGAAATTAGTTGTAGAGGTTGCTAACAAGAAGGGTTAGGGGAGAAAAAAGACTTTTAATTTAAGGTGTATAACCTTAAGATATTTTTAAATACCATACGCATAGTCATTTTTATTAACAATAGTTTTTAACAATGATGTGAGAGGTGCATTTTATTTTTACTTAGTAGATTTTATTTTGAGATAAACAATACTTATTCCTAAACAGCTCAGCAAACCTAATAAAGATATTTTTAATGAAACCCTTTTACTCTGTTGGTTCCTATTTAGTCACTGGCATGTTGCAAGGAACATAGACTTTGGAATGAAAGGAACTGGGTACAAATCCCAGATGTGATATTTGAAAGCCCAAAGTTCAGGCAGTTTACCAGAGCCTAGGTTTTCTTATCTGAAAAACAGCTCAACAGTTAAGAGCTTTGACTACTCTTGCAGAGGACTATAGTTCAGATTCCAGGACCCACACTGATGACTCTACCTGGAACACCAATTCCATGAGGTCAGATGTCCTTCTCATCTGGCCTCTCAGATACCTCCACTCTTGTGCACATAATTCCACAGACAGACAGATAGACACACACACAGATAACTCTTTTAAAATATATAATAACACATATATATGTACTGCTATATACATATATGTATAAAATATACTCTATCTATCTATCTTTCTATCTATCTATCTATCTATCTATCTATCTATCTATCTATCTATCTGACAGACAAGAAATCATTTAAAAAGTGCCTAGCCAAAAGTAAGTAAGTTTCAAAAGCAGCCATTCACATTATTGTAACTTTCTAGTTTTCACTTTTAAAAGAGAGTCTTGGTAAAGTAATATTAGTTTCAAAAACAAGTGTCTAGCTGGGGCTGGGGGGTGGGGTGAGTGAGGGGTGTGGTGGGGTGCGCACCTTTAATTCTAGCGCTTGAGAGGCAGAAGCAGGTAGATCTCTGGGTTTGAGGCCAGCCTGGTCCACATAGTAAGTTCCAGCACAGCCAGGGCTACACAGAGAGACCCTGCCTCAAAATAAATAAATAAATAACAAGAAAAAAGTGTAAAGAAATAATTGTTTAAATACTTAATCATGAAACATAGTATTCTAGAACTTTCTTGTACTTTTAAAAATCATATTATACAATAACTATTTCTCAAATATATACTTTGTACCCAGTATTGAGTAAGATACTACACACATAGAGAAAAGAAGACCATGAACTTAATTTTTAAGGTTTTTCTGATCTGTGGGAGAGGAGTTAGAGAAGAAATAGATAATCTGAATGTAAACTACCACTTGGCAAGTCCCTGGAAGTAATTTCCCAGTGGATCTATACAAAGTTCAATCAGCTTCGCTATTTTCACCAGTTTATAGATAAATGCTCTTCAGTAGGCATCAAAGTGTTGTCATTCCACACTCATACTCCAAGACAGAGAAATAAGGCAGATTAAAGGGCCAGAGGCCACCCACCCATCACTGCTTTCTAACCAAGAAAACTAGGAATTTGTGGCATCAAAGACCTGATGTGGGATTTCCCTCTGTATCTGTGATAACCATTGATAAATAAATGGGCATATAGCAGAGCTATAGGGGAACATAGCTAGGCAGGGAAAACTAAACTGAATGCTGGGAGAAAGAAGGCAGAGTCAGGGAGGACTCAAAGAGCTGCTGCCAGATAGATATGCTGAAAATTTGCTGGTCATCCATGACCTCGTGGTGATGCACAGATTAATGGAGATGGGTTAAATTAATATGTAAGAGCTAGCCAATAAGAAGCTAGAGCTAATGGGCCAAGCAGTGATTTAAATAATATAGTTTCTGTGTGATTATTCCAGGGCTGAGCAGCTGGGAACCTAGATCCAGATACTCCTTAGAGAAATCCTAAGTTTTGCATGTGGCCTTGGTTGCTTTCAGTCTTTAAGGATGGCCTGACATTGTATGAACCTTCCTGGGGAGGCATGTGCAAGCATCTATTTCACCGCCCATGCGGTACTGATGATGACCAAAGGACTGAGTCCACTCAGGTCAGTTTGGTGAACCACGAGTTCACTGGCTTACAGGAATGTAGGTGACCCCTAAACAGCTGTATCACTGAAATGTCTCACCCCATCATGGTGATGACTTTTCTGTTGCTGCACAGATAAGCCCTCCAATCAGTTCATCTTCTACCTGCTGTATCCTGGCACCCCCAGAGACCATATGCAGCTGGGGTACATTTACATAGAGCTAGAATGGGGACACAGGCAGTAGAAGACAGACTCTCAGGTGAGCATCTAGTGTCCCTCACCCGTCCCCTTCTATGAGGTAAATTTAACAAGCCCAGTTCTGAGGTTTCCTTGTGACCACAGCTGCTCTGACAGGTAAGAGTGGTTGCGATGCTCAAAGCGTTCCACAACATCTATAATCCTTTTTAGTCCTGTGGTTCCCTACCACACAGACTCAAACATCTGGTCCCCACATACTCTCCTATTCTCAACTGTGTCCATTTCAGGATGAAGGCAGAGTTCAAACCTAGATTTTCTGTGAGTCACAAGACACATGTGCTGTGTGAGTCAGGTAAACGGAAACTGAAAAATCTAAATAAAAGAAAGGAAATAAGTTTATCAAGCCTTGAATTGTTTTGGCCCAGACTTGTGTTGTTGGCCCTTATGTGACCTGGTTATATATAACCAGGGCTTTCTACTATGTCGCCTAGGATGGTGAAATTTAACATTGGGATAAATTCCATCATTGTCTCTAAAACCAAACAAGGGCATGGACAGAAATGCTTTCTGATGGGAAGGAAGAACATTTTGGCTACTCAGTCAGTTATGTTTGCTCTTCATCAATAGAACTTTCTATATCCTAAACAGCTGATTGATAGATCTGTCTTACAATACTTGAGAGACAGAATGCCTTTAGAAAGAAAACAAAACAGAAAAGCCAAACTTTCCAAGCTTACTCAATTTGGTATGCTGTGGGAAGAGAAAAGAGTTCTGTCAATCATGAAACTCAAATACATGAATCAGCCAAAAGATTCCTGGGTTCTTATCTGCTCCTGTAATTCTAATTTTCTCGAAATAGGGTGCATAGCATAGTGGTAGAGGACATACTGGTGTGTTAAAGTCCCTGGGCTCAACCTCAAGCACAGAAAACAAACAAAAAACCCTCTCTACTTTTATAGGATTCCATTTCTTATAAACAGAGTGAAGAGATTGTCTCCATGATCATCGAGGTCATCTGATGACTCCATGATTCTCAGTGCATTGAAAGTAATAGACACAAATGAATCTGGGCTCTTTGGCCTCAGACAAAGCAAAAAGACATTGGACACTTTGGTTAACTTCATTGCAGGGAATGCCAGCATTTGTAGCTGTTCAAGGGTTTAGGAAATGGATCTCTCTGTGTCCAGGAGAGAAAAAGTCACAAGTGACCTCATGGAGGGGTTATGCAACATGGTTCTTGGCCAAAGGCCAACTGCTCAGAGCTGCTCGCCACCATTCCACGCAATATCATCAAGTCTGTGTGCTGCCCAATCCCCCAGTTGCTCTGCATACTCATCGTCAGCCTCTGTGCCGGCCAAGCCCAGACTTTCTCTGGGCTTATCTTAAATCCCTGCAGCTCTCCATCTGGAAATTCTCTCTTCTCCTTTGAAGTCAGTCTGTTGCTCCCAAGTGGCCTTCTGCCTATCTATAGGGCCACCACTTCTCAGGATCCTAGCTGGTATCTCCTCTTCATCTTCGTTATGAATGTTGGCCTGATCACCCACCCTCTTTCTTGTCTGCACCATTTTTTTTTTCTAATTTATCACATCCAGCCCTGGGCAGTTAATACCCTTTGCCTGCTGATAATCCCCAATTTATATCTTTTTGTTGGACTTTACCTGAACTTCAGAAGCCCATATGCAGTGTGTACTGAATATTTGATTTAACTCTCTGACTAGGGGGTCAAATGGTATATATCCACACTAGCACTATTGAGTTTTCTGGTCCCTATTTGACCTTCCCCTAGCTACCTTTCCTGTTGTTATTCATCTCCATTAGTGGTGCTATCATCTCTCCAGTTGCTCAGTCACTTGGAAACCATCTTTTTCTGGTATGTTTTGTTTTTCTAAGACAAAGTTTTGCAATGTATACCTGACTGCCTGGAGATTACTATGCAACACACAGTGGCCTAGGAGTGATCCCCCTGTCCCTGCCTTCTGAGTGCTGGGATTACAGGCATGTGTTACCATACCAGACTTAGAAATCATTCTCAGCTTTCCTTGCTTCCCGTATTCACTGTGCAAGTGATGCTGCTGGCTCACTTGACCCCAGGACGGCATCTTAAATCCCCCTTCCAGTCCGCAGAGTTTATGAGCTCTACCTGCTACTCCCTCCATTCGTCCTTTCCTATCTCACTGGGAAGCCTATTTATTCACTTTTGTTTTTCACTTACATTTTTTTTTGTTTTTTTGTCTAGAAAGGATCCAGAGAATGGCTTTTAAATAGACCACACTTAACTTGTCCTCCCCTCATGCTTCCTGCTGAATTGTTACCATAAACTGCCACCCTCCGTGACCCTTGTTCTACGTGAGCCAGATGTGGTTGTTCTCTTTGCTGCTGAGTCTCCAGCACTGGGCACAGACGGACATTCTATAGATACTTGCTGAGTGAATGAATGACCTGGTCATGCTGAAAACAGCTAATTTTGCTTTTGAAATTTTTCCTGTCTAGGTAAATAGGCATTCTGATGGAAATGCTTTCTTACACCTTTACACTGAGTGTGGTGACTCACACCTTCAACCCCAGCTAGTAGGAGGCGGAACCAGGCGGATCTCAGTGATAGTGACCTGCTCTGGAACTGAGTTTGTTTGATGAGAAGTAAAGCTGCCCAATACACACTTGGACCCTGGATTTTTGTTTTATGACAGGTAACTGTGAACAAACCTGAAACCATGTTCCCACATTTGTCTAAGTCTCTAGTGTACCGAACACTAACAAGGAGAACAGCAGGCAAAAGTGGACTTAGCTTACAAGAAAGCAAAAGTAGGCATGCCATCTTTCCGTTTTACCCTAAAACGAAAAGCCTATAAAAAGTTGACTGTAAGCATAATGGTGACTTTGGATTTCATTTAATTCTAAAAATTAAACCATGTTTTCCCCTACCTTCTATTTCCTCCAATCAACTAACAACCACATTTTATTAAGCTTGCTCTTACTGCCCCTGGTGGAGGGGTGCATGTGGTAGGGAGCTGTAGAAAGGCATACTCTATGAAGATGCACATATGTATTTCTATATATTATTGTCCCGAGTTTCTAAATACCTGTGGCCAGTTTTCCCATCTGCCAGTTCCAGATCTGCTGATCCAACCAACTGTGGGTTGCAAACACACACAAGAACCAATCGATGACTGGACCAAACACGCCCGAACCTGTTCTCATCCTCCCCTAGGCAGTACAGTTCAGCTGCGGCTCAGCAGCCACATCATGTTGAGTGCTGTGAGCTAGCGACATGCACCCAGCAGTGCATGCAGAGGTTACAAGAAAATGCTTTGTTGCTGGGTTTTGGTATCCTTGGGAACCTAGAAAAAAACTCCTGAAAACACCAAAGGATAGCTGTATTATAATTGCTTAGGGAAAAAACCACAAAAGCATAAAAAGGACGAAAGACAATAAGGAAAGGGAAAAGCAAGTGGAGAAGCTTCAGAGTAGACCAGCCAAAGGCAAGCTGAGAGAAGCCCCAGTGTGCAGCACAGGTCCGTAGGAAAGCTGGCTGCCGGCCACTCTTCCAGGCTTTCACAAGACCGTTACAGCTGAGTCAACAGCTGTGGACAGACAGACAGCAGGAAAGACTCTGTCCGCAGGATTCATCAGTGAATTCAGTTCTAGGACCATTTCACTGGATCATTAACCTTGCATTCAGTGCACATGAGCCAAACACTGATTTTATATCCATTCATTCAGTTCCTTGTAAATCTTCTTCACAGGATTAGAACGAGGGTGAGAGGAGGGTGCAGCAAGTGTTGGGTTAGAATCTCTTCGCTTAACAGTTGGAGACCTTGTCAATTTTATTTGCATTAAATTTGAATTTTTTAAATAGTTGCATTAAAACATTATTGATTTTGAGTATTGTGATTTTTTTCCACCGCAATTTAAACATCATGCCCAAGAAGATGAGAAAGAAGCAATGTGGATGCTGACCTCTAGAATCTCAGCCTCATGGACGGGGTCTGTGTCCATAAGACTTATTGAGTAGGAACGTCAGGAGGTCAGGGTTTGGACTAGGCTCTGAAACAACAATGGCTAACCCAGGCTAAAACTCAACATGGAGTCACTTGTGCTCTGTGTCACTAAACCCAAACTAGGACATCGTCTGACAGAGGGATAACCACAAGTCCAAACAAGGCCAGCTTCCATCAACCCAATAATGAAGTTTTCTGATTTAAAAAATATTTGTGTATGTGTGTGTGTGTGTTCTTTTATTTATGTCTATATACCATGTGAATGGTTAGTGCCTACAGGAACCAGAAGAGGGAGTTGAATCCCCTGGAACTGGAATCACAAAGAACTGTGAGCCACCATGTGGGTGCTGATGATAAAAACCCCCATCCTTTGGAAGTGGATGAGCACTGAGCTATCTCTCCAGCCCCAAGTTCCCCAACTTAATCCTGTGAAAACTGCGTCTGGAGTTAACTTTTCAGTTTTCCTACAGTCTCTTCTTTGCCCACGTTACAAGGGAAGTGACTTTGAAATGGCAGATCCACTTTTTTTTTAACCTTAGTTTCTGATTGTTTTGTTTGTTTTTCATTATGTTTATAAAAGCATTTTCTTTTTCTCATTTCATAGAATGCTTATTCTATTTTATGGAATGAAGTGTTGTTGGATTCTAGGGTTGTAAGATAAAACCAAGAAATTTTTAAACTGAATTATAACTTTGTCCTTTCACAGATTGACAAGTATTTTAAAGAGTGGTTAAATAAAATAGTGGTAATTCTTTGGAACTGATGAGGCAGGAGAGTTACCACAATAGCCCTTCTTGCCCTGGCTCTGTCACTTCTGGCTGGGTGGCATCAGGATGCTGTTTCAAGGCCATAGACTCCCATGCTCGTAGACTAGAAGAATCAATATTGTGAAAATGGTTATATGTCAGGCAGTGGTGGCACACACCTTTAATCCTCGAGAGACAGAGGCAGGTGGATCTCTGTGAGTT
>JAQHUG010000021.1:11025961-11037196 GCA_028555095.1 Dicrostonyx torquatus | reverse complement strand
TTTTCTCAAATTAGACTTTATTTGGTTGGGGGAGTCTCTATGCCCATAAAAATACAGAAGAAATAAAGCACTTCATTTTTCTCTTAGTTATACCAGAACTCATGGACAAATTTCCAATCTTACAAGTAAATATTAAAGTTTCTATTTCCTGAGCTTGGAGTGTAGTTTAGAGTTAGAATACTTGCTAGCTTATTTAGGGTCCTGGAGTCAATACCCAAAACTAATGATAATAATAATAAAGCTTTTTTTTTCACAGAACTCATATTGGAACAGAAAATCTATAATGACAAATAGATATGCTGCCTTGGGCTTCTGTGACCTGTTTCAGTATACTTCATTTTCTACAGCCCTAAAATAAGACCCAGCTCTCTGGGCTGCTCAGAAGTTCAAATGACTTAACATAAACACACAGACCAAGACTTGGATAGGAGAAATCACACCCCTAAGTAGCAGCTGTTTTCATAAGTGCTGCTGTTTCCATCACTAAGCCTGTTGGGAGCTCCTACCAAACATCAGGCAGGGCTGAGAGACAATGAGCATGGTGATTCCTCATCTTTGGAGACAGATCTAGGATTTTAAAAAAAGACCCGTCAGTTCCTTGCTCCATGACTCTCTAATCTCCCACTCCTCCAACTATAATGACCATCTTCCTTGTTGGGTCACCGCAAGAACTCAGTGAGCTGAAGCTCTAGTGTAGTGTCGAACACATAATAAGCTCTTAATAAGTGTTTTAGAAGGTGGTTGCCATCATTTGTCTTCCTTTTGGGTCTTCATCAATAGCCATATGCTCAGGAAATGCCCCTTTGGTTTTAGAGTTTGTTTAGAAACTCTGAAATTAGAGATAAGGGCAAAATTAAAAGATGCCATGTTCTGCTTGCATCGCAGGGCATCTTGATGGCAAACGTGCTGCATGAAGAGCATCTGTTGGCTGGCAGCAGAGACCAGAAGGAGACGGACCCTCTGAATCCCTAGCGCTCACTCTCCAGCCTTGCTTAGTGATCAAGGAAAGGTTCTCAAACTCAGAACGTCTTGGGCATGGCTGCAGCTAACTGCACTTGCAATGGAGTGATGGAGAATAGTGCCTATTCTATTTTTTAAAATTTTCTTCAATATCCAGGCTAATATTATGCTTAGGACAAAATGGGTCATAAATGTGTCCAAACTTATTTTATGACAGGAACACATTCACAAAAGTAGATAACTTCCAGACAACCTAATGACAAATGAAAGGGGTTAATTAAAAATGTAAACTATTTTGCCCCCCTTTGCTCTTTTGATGACATTTTATTGTTAGTAGCTTCCTCTGCGGCAAGATAAGAAGTTGGAGAGATGTTAGCAACGGGAACCATTCTGAGCCATCCACTTCCAGCTCTTCCATGAATACATCATTCTCATCTTCTCTTACAAGCTGTCTGACAGCATACTCAACAGACAAGAGGGCCATTTGAGCCCAACAGAAATTAAGGCGTCATTGATAATTATTGACATGGTCTTTAAGGGCAATGGCCAAAAGCTTGGGATTTAGGCTTTAAAGCGATCATGATTTCCTTTTCAATTTAACAGTCTTTAAAGCACATGCTAACGAAGCAAATAAGACCGAGTTTAAGAGCTCAGGCTTGGAGTGAATCCTACTGCATGGCAGGGCAGTGCCTCTGCAGCGGCATCTCCAACATCGTTTCTCTTCTGCTACTCAATATTCAGGACAGACTGCGGGTAGGTGCTATAGTTTATGTTGACAACAAAGATGAAAAGCTGACCTGCTCTGTGGAACTCAGGATGTAGTCATGTTTTTCATTTTTTTCTGTGTAGCAAATATGAGTTCAAAAGGACACTGTCAGTTTTGACTCTCTCTCTCTCTCTCTCTCTCTCTCTCTCTCTCTCTCTCTCTCTTTCTCCCTCTCTCTCTCACACACACAAACACACACACACACTTGCATCACACATTTCTTATCAACAATTGTGAGAAAGGGAAAATGTTTCAGAAACAAAGATGGGATTTCCAACACTTACTCCCATCTTTGAAGGATTTGTAATAGAACACAAAGCATTTTTTTTTTCAATTAAGTTTATGCCTTAAAATTGCTTGGTGCAGGGCTGGAGAGATGGCTCAGAAGTTAAGAGCACTGACTGTTCTTCCAGAGGTTCTGAGTTCAGTTCCCAGCAACCACATGGTGGCTCACAGCCATCTGTAGTGAAATCTGGTGCCCTCTTCTGGCCTGTAGGGACACATGCAAGCAGAATACTGTATACATAATTAATAAATAAATCTTTAAAAAAAATTGCTTGGTGCAGGATCAAAACACATTTGCGAAAGCAAATCCTCTGGAATTGGACCCTAATATATATACATGTGTACATGTGTGCTTCACAAAGTTACAGAAATAGAACGCCCTGGAGGTGTAAGAGGCTAAAGGAAGGCCCTGAGTTGTAGCTGTGAAGTAGATAGACTCAGTGCTAAGGTGCTGGCGAGCACATGGGGCGCTTTCTGGGGGAAATGCAGCATATTAAAGCCATCTCCTAAGCACAGCCCCAAACAACACTTCAGCTCTCCTTGGCAGCGAGGCAGAACGTTTTCAAATAAGGCATGGAAATTTCTCTGAGCATCTTGCTAAGTTGTAGATCATACCACCGCACAGCAGCTTTGCCATTCTGTGAGCAGGAGACTACGCACAGGCCTGTGCATCTGCTAGGGCAGTCAGCTTGAAAGCACGCTGAGCTGAGTGCACTCTCTTATTCCTCTGCAGTAAGATGAGATGAAGCTGAAGCCCAGGACTATTCCATAAAACTGCCAAAGTATGATAGGTCAAGCCATGAAGTTCCCTGGGGTTTTCTTTCAAGATTACACTGAGGCCTCAGAAGCGAACCCTCCAAATGTCTGTAAGAGCAAACTCTAATCTGTTATGGAAAAAATAAAGTATATTTTCCTGCCCCTGCTGTTGCTTCCTTTCAGAGGGCTTGTGACTGACTGCATGGGATACATATTAGCTGTAACTGAGAAACTGCGGGGAGAGCTAGATTTGTAGCCTCACCTATATTTCTTTAGAGGCTCTCCATGATCTCTAGAATGGTGTGAAATCTGCTAGCCTGCCTTCCCTGGTACTGACCTCTGCAAGTATACAGGCGCCATTCTATGTACTAGGGGAGATGGTCCGGAGCCCACAGAAGCTCAAGCCTTTGCAGCCAGAAGGGCTTGTGGCTGGCAACACTCTCTATGTTGACTTTATTTTAATTTCTGTAAAATTACTCATTGGTAACATTACTGTCAAGATTGTTATGCTGGTCAGAGATAATGGCAATGCCTGTGTTTGACAGGCATTATTCAGTGCTGCTGCTCTATGTCACAGACCCTAACTTCTGTGTGACTATGTCAAGAGGTTCCCTTTCCATGTCCCACTGGCAACTAGAATCTGTTCTGTCACTAAAGTTCCCTTAAACCCAAATCATCCTCTGGCATCTTTTGGATTTGAACTCTTTCTGCTGAGTCCTCTTTCTTTGCTAGGTCCTTTCCCACAATCTACAAGCAAGCTCTGGTCTCCACTTCCTGAAACAAAACACAACTGAATCGCTCTTTGAATATTCAAGTATTTTTACTTAGATTTTTTTTCACCAAACAGCAGTAGGCTCCATTCAATACATTCTGCTTGTACCCTCAGCATCCGTCAGCATTCTTGGTCATCCTGCTGTCATCGTCTAATCCAGTCTCCTTAGGTGACTCTGTCATGTGATCAAGATTTTGGCTATTACTTGTGTGCCTGGAGAATCTGCAGCCACTGTCTGTCCCATACTGCAAATGACTTTCAGATTCGTCCCCCTCCCCTCAACTGGTTTCTACAACTAAGATCAATTAATAATAAATCAATTACTAGGAGAGTTACTAGTTAATCACTCATTCATTGACAACTTGCATCATTTATTCAGTGTTATATTAGACAGTATTAGAACATAGATCAACTAATAGCTCCAAGCTTCCTAATAATTTAAATGAAAATTACAAAATGCTTTGAGACCTTATTTTGGAAGACAAAGTGTTTGACTTGCTATTTCCATTCTCTGTAGAACACGAGCAGGTCATTCCTTTATTGACACACATCCAGTCATCACCTTTTGTGTTCTGCTGATGCTGTCACCCAATACCAATCTTCCAGCCCCATCAGTTGTATCATGCTACCGCAAACCTCCAACAGTGGAGGGCTTAAACAAGAACGGATGCTGTTAGAATGCAGCTGCTTCTTTGGATGTGAAGGCTGAGTACCCATCCATCTCCTCCCCGGCATGTGCTTTCTTCCGGATGTTAGAGTAATGAGTTGAGTGCTGTAACCAAGTGAGAGGGAACACATTGGCTATAGAATGCACATGCTCCAGGTTTGCTTGTTTGTTTGTTTGTTTTTTGATTCTGAATCTTGGGCAACTGTTCTCAGGTAACTAACTACTTTACAGATTCCTTAAAGCAGTTATTGCTAAAAGAACTTAAGTCTTCTCTGATGAGCATGGAGCTGAATGGAAGGAGGTAAACAAAAATAATAAAATAAAATGAAAAAAGATGAGGTCTGATAGGGAAGCAGCTGTACAAGAAAACTGAAGAAGGAACAGTGATTTAAAATTTATTCCAGCCACAATGCAGGTTCTTCTGACTTTGGGGTAGCATCATACGACATGCTTCTGTGTTGATTCCTGAGATGTTCTGTTGTACCCCTCTCTGCTGTTCTATAGAGCCATGCAATCTCTAGCACTAGGGAGTCGTCTGGGTCTGGATCACACAGCAGTGAACAAACGGATAAACGAACTTTCGAAAAGTTAAGGCAGGAGACCACTGTGATCTTAGACTATCAAGACAAACGCTGCCATTACTGTTAACATCTGGATGATACATTCCTGCTGCAAGAAGAGGTAGTCTGTAAGAAAATGAAGTGTCAAAAAGAATACACCACCTTTAGCCAGGGGTGGTGGTGCACACTTTTAATTCCAGCACTCAGGAGTCAGAGTTTGAGGCCAACCTGGTCTACAAGAGCTAGTTTCAGGACAGGCTCCAAAGCTACAAAGAAACACTGTCTTGAAAGAAAAAAAAAAAAAGAGTACACCATCTTGATACCTTGATATGGGTTATCACTGGGTCCCATAATTCTGACTTGCCACCGGAACATATTATCTCTACTGGACTTGTAGAATTGTGCTGGAAGCTCTCAGGACAAATCACCAAGTCCCTTATTAATCTATTTCAGCACTGTAGTCTGTGCTCTTTGCCTGGTCTTATCCCAATAAGTACTCAAAGGTCGGGCAAAACCTCCCAATTATTCAAGCGCTGAGGAAGGATTTGTCTCTCCTCACACCAGCTATGCCATACTCAGGTAGAGAGGAGGCAGATCTCAGGAGAAACTCCCTGCAGGCTAAATGGAGTGGAGTGACTATAGATTATGACATCAAACATTCGCCAGCGGACCCCACTTAGATCTTTCCCGAGCAACTTAGACGATATAATGTCCTTTCCCATCTTAAATATGAAGTTCCTCTTGAATTTGTTCCAAATCTTAGTACCACCCTCCCAAACTAGGAACCTGAGGGTCGCTTTCCTTGACTTGGTGTTGGCATCCAAGGGCTGGCCCAGCACTGACAACTGAATCCACTTTGTGGTCTTTTATTTCCTTCTTCCCCTTCACACACGTCTCCTGCTCCCTGCACCACCTCTCAGGCTACTGAACAGTTCTCAGCAAGTGGCCCTATTTTAATGCCCCCCTACACGGAGCAGCCGCTTCATAGCTACTGAACAGACAGGTCTAGCAGAGGAGCTACCAACGTCTAGTGGGAAGGTCATATAAACTGTTCTTCTAGTAAGATCTTGCATCTCTTTATTCCCACACAAATGTAGCCTTCTAGAGAGCATATTGGTATTGGGAGCTGATTCCCTTCCTACAACTTCCCTTCTGCTTTACTTAAGGGGTCATTTTTGTTATTTGCAATTATAATCTGTTACTATACACAGTTCTTTCTAATCTCTTCCATAAATTATAGATACTCATTTAGTCCCATTGGTCTATGACTGCCACCAAGGACAGGGCCTGAGTCTATGAACAACTCCACACACTTGTACCCTATGAAATGCATTCTCCTCTACTAACATAGTTCCCAATGGGCATCCATTGCTTAATGATGAGATAAATATTCTTGACCAGTTCTTTCCTTTAGAACATAGGATTCATCCATGATGTTACGGGTCTCTGGAGTTGCACTGGTTGATTATTTCATTCTTGGCCTCAGACTCCCCCAAGGACAAAGCAGGGAAATCAGACATGCCGGCAGATTTTACTGACCACACACTCTATCCTCTGGTTTTCCAACTGCCACATTCCTGCATAAGAAATTCCCTCCCTGGAGCAGACAGACATATATCCATCTCTGCTTCTCCCCATCAAGATGAGCACTACTGACACCTCACAGAATTCCTTAGAAACACCATTTCCAACGGCTAGTTCAAAGTCTAATAATCTTTGGCCAAAAACTGCTTCTCAGAGCCAGCAGGAGTGCTCTCAAGCCTGCACTGTGATTGTTTATGATGGCGGAGGGTCAAGGCATTCAGGAGCCTTGATGGAGAATAGCCCAAGAGCTGTTTATCCACGGACCTGTCACAGACCAGGCACGGGTGAGATAAGCCAGACGCTGCTCCACTCTTACATCTGTAAATTACCAGGTGAGCCTCTAAAGTCTTTGAATTCATCCAGCAGGAAGGACTACTAAACACACCCTCTTTCACTGCAAGGAAAAATGTCAAGGGTTTTATTTTTCTATCTACTTGCAAAAGGACATTAAAAACTGATTGGGTGCAGGGTGTTAGCTAAAGCCATATAATTTCTCCATCAAGCCTCTGATGAGGAGAAGGGGTGGAGACACCGATAGGAGACAGTAATAAGATTTTACAGGATGGAAAGTGGAGAGTTCTGTGTAATGGGGGGGGGATGCCTCATCCATCTGGGATGATTGTGCAATGTTCTCTGAGCAACTGGGCTTTAAAGCATCTATTGCATTTGCATTGGTCTGCTTTGCAGTACTACAATAAAGCAACTAGTTTTGCATATAAAAAAGAATCACGCAACTTGCAGGTTCTGAAGGTTCAAGATCAAGAATAGGTAGCCCCCTCCCCACCACTCATGTGATCTTTTAATGACAACATACCACCGTGGGAGAGCACAGAAGAGCAAAACCATCATATCTGGAACTGACACCGTAAGAGAAAGGACAAGCAGGGTCCTAGGGTTCTTTCTAAGGACACGGCCCAGCATCTAAAGACTTCTCATCTTCCAACACACTCTCCCTGTTCTATACACTAGGGACCAAGCCTTTATCATACACACCCTTGAGTTGGCATAATTAAATAGTTGTAGGATGATCTTTTTGTACACTGTGAAAATGTATTGCTATGATTGGTTTAAATAGAAAGCTGAATGACCCATAGCTAGACAGGAGAGGTTAGGCCAGACTCACGGGCAGAGAGAGGAATTAAGGTTGAAAATCTGGAGCTGCAAGAGGTACCAGCAAGACACTGAGGAAGCTCGACATTAATTATGAAGAAGAGGTAAAAAGCCACGCGCAGACTGGAGATGAATAGAAACAAGCTAATTTAAGTTACAAGAGCTAGTTGGGCACAAGACCAAGTTAAAGGGCAAGCTTTCATAATTAATAATGAGTTTCCTTGGCATTATTGGGGATACGGAAGTCCCAAAGGAAGTCCAAAAAAGTCCAACTACATTAAATAATTAAATCATACTCTAACCACAGCAGCATTTAAAACAGGCAGGAGTCAGACAAGAGAAGAGAAAGGCAACTGCAGAGAACAGCCCAATTAGAGCCAGTGACAAGGGACTAAGAATGTGTTATAAGTGGAGTAGGGATCAACAGGAGAGAAAGGCGGATAGAATAGAATCTGAAGCAGATCACGAATACCATGAATGAAGAGACCATGAATGTTGCGAGAGGAAGTTAGGGAGATAGATGATCACTCATGGGTTTCCAATGAGACACTGTCTCCTCTTCACTCTAGCTATAGGGGCTATGTAATGGCAGTCACCCCCATGCCTAGTTCTCAACCACAGATGTGTGACAGCCTGTCAATCAGTCTGTCAGCCAACCAGTCAGTTTATTTAACAATGTGAAATCTGGTCCTGTTTCTGGCCCAATCAATCAGAATTCTTTGGAGTAGGAGCTGGATATGACTACTTGAAAGGAAACGTTCAGGTGCTGCCCAACCATTGTTGAGGATGAGTGTCTGGGTGAAATGGGGTGGGGAGGCATCCGGGACAGGAATTTCAGGCACACTAAAGTTTCTTGCTCTTACTAGCAATGTGTTCCTCAGTCTGCGACAGTACTATGTCTTCTAGTTGGTAGTCAAACACGTCAGAACTCTGGAGCAGAATGAACACATCTTTGGGATATATTTGATTGGGTAAGCATTTGAAAACAATTGAGGAAGAGTATTAGAAAAATTGACAGGTGTGAAAATCAGGGTTAACCATCGGGAATGCCCAAGGAGAGTCCATTACCAGCTGGCTCCACTTCTTGAAATGCCCGAACCTCTATTAACAGCTGGATCTCACTCAAATTCTTGAACATCAAGTTTGTTACATAAGACAGAAATAGGGCCAGGCTTTAAGTAACCTAATAAAAGAAACACTGATACTTTCAGGCCAAGGATTTAAGAATCAGGACTTTGGGGTTGTAAAGGTGGCTCAGGGTCTAAGAGCCCTGGCTGCTCTTTCTGAGCATCTGGGTTTGATACCCAGCACCCACACAGTGACTCACAACCACCTGTAACTCTAGGGCCAGGGCATCTGACCCCCTCTCCTGGACATGTGATCTGCATCCACATGATGCACAGATATACATGAAGACAAAATATCCAAACACATAAAATAAATATGTCTTTTTAAAAAACAAAAACAAGACCTCCTCCTTCTCCCCCGCCCTCCTCCTTCTGCTTTTGTTGAGATACATACTCCTGGAACTTGTGCTGTAGCCCAAGCGGGCCTTGAACTCCCACTCTCCGAGTTCCTGAGTGCTGAGATAAGCCGCCACACTCAGAAAGGGCCAGAACTTTTGTTGGATGCTATATCCTGACACACAAGTTACAAAACACAGTCATTGTAGGTTAAGAAACTTGAGGGTGGCAAAGCAAACATAAAGTCCCATGATAGCATACTGTGACCTTGGTTGACTTCTGTAATTAAGAG
This sequence comes from Dicrostonyx torquatus, assembly GCA_028555095.1. Classification (NCBI taxonomy): domain Eukaryota; kingdom Metazoa; phylum Chordata; class Mammalia; order Rodentia; family Cricetidae; genus Dicrostonyx; species Dicrostonyx torquatus. Next base: position 11,027,981 of record JAQHUG010000021.1, on the reverse strand, counting down.
AAGGAAAACATCCTAAAAATCCCCAGCCATCTCTGGGGGAGAGGTCCCAGATCCAGAGAACAGCTCCCAGCCCTCTTCCTCTGACGGGAGGAACTCAGCCTGGACATTGGCCTAGAGGGAGGCTGACCATACAGAGAGTGTCTATCCCATAAGCCAGCCAGGCAGGCAGATGCTGTCCAAGCTAAATTCCAAGAAGAGTGGTCAGGAAGGACATCTCCTAAACAGGTTGGCAGACAGGAAGGTCGAGGTGAGAGGGCTGCCTGAAACCAAGGGAATATCAGGATGCTGGGAGTCTCGTGGAGGTAGCGGCACCACCAGTAACAAGAACCAACTGAGGCTAAGGTCCCAGCTCTGTGACACAGTTAATGGAGAACAGCTTGGGATGTGAGGAAGAGTAATGGGCAGAGAGCAAATGATGAATTCTAAAGAAAAAAAGATGTAGCTGCTGAAAGATGACAAACTAGGTGTGAGAGGCAGTCTCGTCTCTTTACACACACGTGTTTTCCAGGCACACACAAGTTAGATGAAGCTCACAGGGACTTAACCCAAAACAATGATAAGGAAATTCACCCTCTGGCTGCAACAATAATGAAAAGCAAATGGTGAAGCTACAAACAAAAGACAGCTACAGTGTCCATCGTGTCTTTCACACCCCAGAAGCTGTATGGGAACGCTGAGTTAGAAGAATGAATGTCTATATATAATGTGTATAATGTTGCTAAGATGCAAACTTGGTGATAGTACGAGAATTAGGTTATATGTATCATACAGCGGTCACTATGTGTTAGTGTGTTAGTGTGAAAAATCTTCACAAAAATCTTAAAAGGCAGGTATTTTCAGTATTCATATCTTTTTGTCATTTTATTGTATGTGGGGTGTTTTGCCTGCATGTATGTCTGGGTACCACATGTGTGCAGTGCCCATAGAGGCCAGAAGAGGGCATCAGATCTCCTGGAATTGGAGTTACAGACAGTTGTCACCTATCATGTGGGTGCTGGGAATTGAACCTAGGGACTCTGGAAAAGCAGCCAGTGCTCTTAGCATCAAACCATCTCTCCGGCCCCATTGTATCTTTTGGGATATATAGAGAAAAAATAATGAACACTACTGTGCTGAATAGTTTTATGCCAAGTTGACATAAAACTAAACTTATCCAAGAGGAAGGATCCTCAGTTAAAAAATGACTCCATGAGATTAGGCTGCTCGCAAGCCTGTAGGACATTTTCTTAATTAATTATTGATAGGTGAGGATCTAGCTCATCGTGGGTGGTACCATCCATGGACTGGTGGTTCTGGGTTCTACAAGAGAGTGGGTTGAGCAAGCCATAGTGAGCAAGTCAGTAAACAGCACTCCTCCATGACCTCTGCATCAGCTCCTACCTCCAGGTTTCTGCCGTCCTTGAGCTCCTGTTCTGACTTCCTCCAATGATAGGCTATGATCTGGAAGTGTAAGCCAAATAAACCTTTTCCTCCTCAACTTGCTTTTGGTCACGGTGTTTCATGGATCTAGCTCATTGTAGAAACCCTAAGAACTAAGACAACTAACCTTAAAGGAACAGTGCCTGGTTCTAATACAAGCTGGTCATCTCGGTTTCTAACAAACTGTTCAAGCTGTTTCTCGTGATAAGGAACTGACTTTGAAGGTGAAGGATAAACAATAGAACATGAGAAAAGGCACAAGTGTGTTTTCATGGTCAGATGCTGGATTCATTTGTTCAACTACCTATTAAGTCCCAATTATGTGCCAAAACTTTTCCTACATGCTAGAGACTGTGTGCAGGTCTTACAAATTGGAGAGAATAAATATATCTTTATATGACATAAAATGTAGTTACTTGTGGGTATGATAGGTTCTACCCACTTCATTTGAAAATCTGTGTTCTTCTACATGTTAAACATATAACTGGATCCCTGATGTCGAGTTACCAACACTGTGAGGCTTGGAAGCTAGGGCTCACTGTTCACCAGCTGTGCAGAGGAAGGGAACAGTATTGAACAGATGAGAGAGAGTCCTTCCCCA
>JAQHUG010000021.1:10990113-11008073 GCA_028555095.1 Dicrostonyx torquatus | reverse complement strand
CTGACAGAATGTTGCAAAAGTCCCATAAAATATCGTGATATAGAGTGCCGGGAAGCAGTCATTTGGATTGATAAGTATTGAGACCAAGTCTGATGGCAAAGGTAAACCTAGTTCCCATGAATGAAGTAGAGAAATAAGATCCAAGGGTTTGCAATGACTAGAATCCCAGGAATTCAGAGAGGATCAGATTAAGTAGGCACAGCCTGCCCCATGTGTCATCACACAAAGAACAGGGACTGAGGGTTCGGAGCGAGAGCCATGGGCCTGGTACTAGGATGTGATGAGGCCAGAAGGCAAGAGACTACACTAGAGAGACAATTTCTCACTCATGGGAAATGGCCAGAGGTGAAGAAGAGGGGTTCGTGATCATACGTATTGGATGAAGGGCCCAGTGATCTACTAGTTGGAGAAGCAAGGTTGTCATATGTGGACCAGGTTCTAGGGTCCTGGTGTGCCTCACGGTACCTAAAGGGCCTGCCAAGTCTTGCATCGCCAATGGTATAGTTTATTTAAAAATCAACAGAAAGAAGTCATGCCATATAACAGGGCTTATATAGGAGGGTTACTGAAAGAAGAGGGAAAAGAGACAGGGAAGGGGCCTGGGTAGAGAAGAGGGCAGAGACTGATCCCTGAGGACAAGAGTGGCAAAAGAGAAACAAAGGAAGGGGGAGTGAAAGAAAGAGAGAGGAGAGACAGGGAGAGAGGGACCCCAAGGGCAGGTCAGTACAGATGCCTGAATACTAATGGTGGTGGTGGTGGTGGTTGGTGTGTGTGTGTATGTGTTGCAGGCACAGCATCACTGAACAGCTAAGCCACAGTACAATCACTAATACCAACTCCTTCAAAGCTAAGAGCCCAACACCATTTTCATAATGATGCTGGTTCTAACAGATTTCCCAAGTATCCAAGGTCACCAGTTGGAAGAAACTTAACCTCCAGAATTGCAGAACCCGAGTGACGCAGGGCAGTGAGTTACAACTTTAGCTGTACACTGCAACCATCTGGGAGATTTTCTTTTTTAATACAAATGTTGTGGCTTGAGGTGTAATTCAGCAGCAGAATGCTTGCCCAGCATTTTAAAGCCCTGTATTTGAACTTCAACACTGAGAAATAATAAACCAAAAATTTTTTTTAAAGGTTGCTCTCTCACCAGGTCGATTAAATCAGAATTCCTGGGATGGAACCAAGTAGTATGCAATTCTGTTGATTTGACTTGTGGCTGTTTGAATGATGATGGACTCCCATGGCTCATATATTTGAATATTTGGTTCCTAGTTGGTAGAAATATTTGGTATACAAACCCAAAATGGTCCTGTAGCTCCATGTCACTACAGGACTGGTTGCACGAGCAGGAAACTAAGCTGGAGACTTAAAAACATACTCACATAGAGAGACAGAGAGACAGAGAGACAGAGACACGGACATCGTCGTCCTTGACACAAGAATAGCAAATGCCACTTTATTGTGCTCAGGGGCAGCTTATATAAAAATCCTTAGCTACACCCAGCTCTCGGGATCTTTCAGCTGCAGACTCATCAGCCTGCCATCAAGGTCTCATGTTCAGAGCAGCTGCAAGCAAGGTCCCGTGCACAGAGCAGATACAAGGCAAAGAAAGTCAAGGGGTCAGGGATCTATAGCTCCCAACAATTTGGGAAGGATGTTTGGGAAGTGTGGCCTTGTTGGAGGAGGTGTGACATTGGGGGCGGGCTTTGAGTTTTCAAAAATTCCACACCATTGCCAATTAACTCTCTTTACGTTGGGTTTGTGTATTAGATGTAAGTTCTCAGCTACTGCTCCTGCACCATGTCTGCCTGCCTGCTTCCATAATCCTCATGGTGACATAGCAGATTCATCCTCTGAAACTAAGGAAGCCCACAATTCAATGCTTTCTTTACTAAGTCACCTCGTGTCTCTTCACAATAATACAACAGTGACTAAAGAACACAACAGCTTAGTCTTTTCATCATCAACAAAATCAAGTAATAGTATTATTCATAGAAGAGAAATAAAAGCTATTTAAAGAGCAGGACTATATATTTTCAGAAGTATGAGCAGAATTTTGTTAGAGAAGCTATTGACTCAGGAGGGAAGTGGACTGGGTTCAACTTGTAGCTTGTCACTTATTGTCCGTGAACCTAGAGTACATTCCTTGGTCCCTTGTTTTCTTCATATTTAAAAATGGAAATAGTAACAGCACTATGTCACAAGGCAGCCATGAGTGCTCGTTTGAACTGTATTGCCCAACAGCTTCAAACTGCCCTCGGCGTGCTGCTCAAACCCTGTACAAACAGTGGACATTACTTTCTCACAGCACAAGATTTACTCAGGTTCAGGCTGATGTTGGAAATTTATGAGACAGTTTACCTATCAAAATAGGTTTTCATATGGGATCCTGCCTTTGGGATGAGGGGCACCAATATTAAAGATGTATAATAATCCTAGTACTCAGGAGGCAGAGGCAGGCAGATCTCTGTGGGTTCGAGGCCAGCCTGGTCTATAAGAGCTACTTCCAGAAAAGGCCTCAAAGCTACAGAGAACTCAGTCTCAAAAAATAAAAAACAACAACAAAAAAGATGAATGTGTGCAAACTGAGCAATTAATGATCCACAGTCATGATGTTATATCAGAACAGATGATCTCAACCATCAAATGGATGCTGTTCTAGGCGCCAACACATAGAACATTAAAAATGGCCATGTGGAAAATGGCTCCAGAATTAAAATGAAAATCTTTTCTTGATGACATGGCGTGTTTCAAGCAAAATGGAATTGCATTTATGAATCTGCCTCTTACAAAGTTTTATTTCTAGGGGCTGAAGGGAATTATCTTGAGCCTTCATTACAACTCAAGGGAAAAGCAAATGGATGAGAAGAACAGAGGGAGCTATCTTGGTTTTTAAACATCTAGAAGCCCCTATAAATTCCTCCCCAGACCCCAAAAGTTGATTTTTTTAAATTACCCACTTACAATTTTATACAGACTTAACCTTTTTATTTTGTTAATGGATGTTGTGTTTGTTTAGTGACTTACAACCAGTTTAAGTGAGATATCTGAATTTTTTTTTTAATCTGAAGCATTGTTTTGGGCAAAGCCATTGTTTTTTTTTAATATTTATTTATTTATTATGTGTACAATATTCTGTCTGTGTGTATGTCTGCAGGCCAGAAGAGGGCCCCAGACGTCAATACAGATGGTTGTGAGCCACCATGTGGTTGCTGGGAACTGAACTCAGGACCTCTGAAAGAGCAGGCAATGCTCTTAACCACTGAGCCATCTCTCCAGCCCCCGATATCTGAATATTTATCTCAATGATTTAGACTGATTCTCATGTCGGATGGGACACTGGCTCTGAGCCTGCAAGTGCCACTGAAGAGCAAGGCAATATGTCTGGCATGGGGCCTAGCTGTGACGATGCCTTTTTTCATGGCGGTTTTCTGAATTTCTGGTATTTCCACACTGAGCATCACCAGACTCTTCTAGAAGCAGAGAGATCCATTAGAGATGTGTTCAATTCACACTGTCTTCACCAGGCTCCTGTACCTACTGATATTTTTGTTGTTATATTCCTCCCTTCAAGGATAAATGTTTTTTCTTAAATCTCAAAAACACATCCTTTAGTGACTTGTTCAGCCAAGACCCACTAGAGACCAGTTCTCCTTGTCTTTGGAAGTATCTGCCCTAGACTCACGAGAAATCAGCTCTCCTAGGCTGAAGTACCTGCCCTAAGGGTGAGGTCTGTGAGATTTGACTTCTAGATTAAAGTTCCAGGCTATGAAGTTGGTGGTGGCACACACCTTTGACCCCAGCACTCAGGAAGCAGAGGCAGACAGATCTCTGTGAGTTCAAGGCCAGCCTGGTCCACAGAGTGAGTTCCAGAACAGCCAGGGCGGTTACACAGAGAAACCTATATCATAAAATAAAACAAAGCAAAGAAGTTCTGTATGGATAATTATTTTATAATATATGAACCTATGAATACATGGAGAATAAGGAAGGAGACAAAAATAAAAACCTTGGAAGCCCCAAGAACACAACCTATAAAAACTGATCAAGCAAGTTGAATAATGTCAAACTTGAAGCTGCCTCACGTTCTGCTGAAGGATCATCAGGCATGCAGAGAATGGCAACATCAGACAGAGCTGTGCGTGGACTGAAGATCATGGCTTGAAACGGGAGGATCAGGACCAGGGAGAAACACTGCTGTCCTAGACGCCTTCTTCACCTCTTGCTCCTGGTGATGTCTTCCAACCCTAGCAACAGAATAATATTTACTTTCCAGAGAAAGTAAGAAAAAATCCACGAGGCTGGGTCGTGCGGACAGAGTTACCCACGTGTGTGTCTACCATAGAATCCAGGGGAAGGAGATGATGGTGGAGACACTGGAGGCCGAATCACTCTGAGTCCTGTCTGCTTGGTCAGCTTTCAGAAGGGTTTCATCCGGAACCTTTCTTTCCTGGTAAAACAATTGGGACGATAGAAAAGCCATCTCCGAGGACTCTGGTGGGTCCACAAAGAAAGGCATAACCATGCCGCTACTGAGGTTTCCAGAAGTGCCTGCCTTGATCAGATCACTTACCCTGACGCTTCCTACAACTAGACACAATCAGACACCCAAGACAGATGAGGAAGGACTCTGACATGCAAGATAGAGATCAACCAGTCAAACTACAGAGAAAAATAAATAAATGAAGCAGTTTGGAGGAAATATAAACTATGTAGGGATAGAAAACTTCAAAATAAAGTTATTATTGATGTTCTTAAATAGGTAAACAGTGATATGAAATCCCAGAAACAAAGTTTCTTGTTACTTCAAAAGCCGCATTCAAGGAACATAAAAGAACTCTCAGATATTAAAAACATGGCAGAATTGAAACTCAACAGAAAGCTTGGAAAGGCATGTTGAATCTGTCTCCTAGGAAGCAGTGAAAAAGCTATAGAAAGAAAACAGAACCCATGATTATATAGAATATAACTATGTATTTATGTTTGCTTTTTATATAGAAACATATTAAACATTATACTATATTACAGATCATTGTATTAATAAGGAAGCAAAGGCAAGCAGGACTCTAAGTTCAAGGCCAGCCTGGTCTACATAATGAGTTGCAAGCCACACAGAGCTACATACTGAGACCTTGTCTCAAAACAAACTAAAATAACAGCATTTTATTAAGCAATGTAGGAAGGTCAATATCCGCATAGAGTTGCAGAAAAAGAGAACAAAGAAAATGAATGAGAAAAAAATTAATGTTTTAAGAAAAATTCTGTGAGCTTCCAGACTGAATAGCTCACAAAATTCACAGAACAATACATGAAATAGACTCCTACCAAGACATAACATTAAGAACCACCAGGAAAACGGGAGCAAGAAGATCACAAAACCTTTCAAAAGGCAAATTCAAGTCATACACACCCCAAAATAAAGCAGACCTCTGATAGTCATGGTGAAGCTCTAATTGGCTCTGCTAAGATTTAGGATCTTTTAAGAATCCCTGTAATGGGACTGGGAAAATGACACTGTCAGTAATGTGTGTGCCATGTGAGCACGAGGAACGGAGTTCAAGCCCCTCCCACACCCACACTCAGAGCACATGTAACAGCATGCACCTCTGGCTCCAGTTTAGGGGGGCAGAGACAGGATGAGTTCCAGGTTCAATGAGAGACCATGTCTCAAAATATAATGTGGTCTCATCTATGTGTGTGCACGCATGCAAATGAACCTGCTCTCTCTCTCTCTCTCTCTCTCTCTCTCTCTCTCTCTCTCTATCTCTCTCTCTCTCTCCCACATATTGTAGAGGAGTGCAGTTGCATACTGGGCTAATCAACAGCCATGGATGAAGATTTCTACCCACGAGGTTAAATCGATGGACACAGCGGAAGAGCCTTTGGATAGCATTCAGAGTCACCATGAGTAATGAGTCTTTTCCTACAAAAAGCATGCTCAGAGGTTTGAAGTTATGAAATGTTGTAGATTTGAAAGAGAACTGAAACCAATTCAGAACTTGCAATTCCTCCAGGAGCTCCAGAAGCAGCACGAAGGAGTCTGTACAGCTCCCCATCATCTCATCACTGACTCACTTTCCCTCCCATCCCCAAATTATATAAGAGTTTAGGGGAGCATCCTGTGCATTGGCTGTCACTGGTGGTCTGCGTGAGACTCAGTAGTGGCAATAGGAGCATTTGGAATTGAACCCCTAGCAATTTAGCTTACCTGGCATCAAGAAGAGTGGAATAGACTTATTGACAGCAAAAATACCAAAAGCTTGCTTTATTTGAAAAAAGGTTTTCAGGATAATTTTCTTCTACTTCAGAGAAAAAAGCCACACTGTCAAAGAAACTGCAAATGAAGAAGAGAATAGCCAAATGATAATTAGCACAGGCTATTTTGACACCTCCAATTCCTTCATCTCCCACTGACCTTGAACAAATCACTTTATTCTGTTATTATTTGGTTTCCCTAGCTCCACAGTGAAAATAGCGTCGCAGCCTGACTGAGAAGTTCATTGATTCACTCCTGTGGACTGTCTGCTGCAGCTGAAAGTGAAACGCAGACAGTTGTTCCTTTCGAGTGTATAGAGTCTGTAAAATAACATAGCAGGAATCATCAAATGTTCACTTTTGTATACCAATGTCAGTACAAATAATGAAATGAAACTTTATGTATTACTGTTAGCATTGCCCCTGTTATGGTTTTCAAAGGCCTAACCACACTGGTTCCCAGTTGCAAATGCAGCTCCACCCAATGCATCCTGCCTCCTTTTGTCTTGGTGGCCTGTTGGCATTGAATACAGAGGAGGGGAAGTAACTCAGCAAATGAGCAAGAGGGCCAATCTTCCCTTCTGGCCAGAACCCTTGTTTTTGTTTCCTAATCTTGTTTATCCTCATGCAATTAAGCTGCAAGACTGAATTCAGGCATGCTTTCCCTCTCCAATGCATGGTTTTCAGAGCCCTCTCTGGCACTGAAGCAGCTAGCTTGATCCTTTACATACAAGTGGCATTTGTTTTACTTTATGAGGAAAATGATAAATCCATCAAGACTTTCAGGATTAAATTGCTTTCCAAGACCCCCAAGTTAATTAAAGGAAGACAATAAACAAAAGAAGATGACCTTTTCCATATAAGCTATAACTATGCCATCATTAATGAATTTCATTACAGGAGAGACTACAATGAGCAATTGTAGTTTAGTTCCGCATTTAACTAGAGATGATGGGCAGGCAGACTGGTGGTTATCATTTTGAGTAGTTAAAATACTGCTACTAAGCCATTCTTCTAAAGTGTACATGAACATTAAAAATAGACTAATATATTCTAAAGCAGCAGAGGTTTTTACTTAGAATTTAGGGGTCGTATCAATGATTTATCATTTTTCTTTCAGCTGAAAATGGCAATCAGAGAGGAAGAATTATGGGGCTGACCAAGCTTCACTAAATCCCTCTTGGAGTTCCGTGAACCTTCATTATGTTACCCCGTTGAAGGGAATTAGTTTTACATTGATGAATAGCCAAAGCAAATTTTGTCATTGTAGTGGGATACAAAAAAATGCACATTTTTAAGAGCAAATGTGCTGACAAATTCAAAGGAACCATTCTGAGCACTGAATGCACAAGGAAACTCCAGAACAGGGGGTAGTGACAGAAAGGAGGTCTCTTGATTTGACTTTTTTCTAAAATCTGATCTCAAGGTCTAAATACTTTCTTTCAACAATCCTCAATAGCTTCCAACAGTTTCTTCAAAAATGAAACTCAGGGTTTATGAGAAACTCAGGGTTAATTCCATGATTAACAAGTTTTTGTGTGTTAAGTCTTACTGCTCCCAGACCAGCCTGGCTTGGTGGAAGAGTGCTGATCAGTGCCATCAGTGCAGTGGGACTGTCACTAACTCCAGTTTCAAGAGCATCATACTAGGTATCAAACAAAGGGTTCAAACCTCAGTGATATCAATCATCAGTTCAGAGACTTGAAACAAATTCACTGGCCACTCACTTTCCTTTGTAAATAAGAGATGACAACACCACTCTCTCCTAGAATGAAGCAAGATACTGCATGGGAAATGATTAGTACCAGCCTAAGCACTAAATATTAGCCATAAGCTTTGATGATTCAATGAATTCCAACTATATACCTAATAGGGTTGGGCAGTGGTGGTGCATGCCGTTAATTCCAGCACTCAGGAGGCAGAGGTGAGGCAAATCTCTGTGAGTTTGAGGCCAGCCTGGTCTATAAGAACTAGTTCCAGGAAAGCTAGGACTGTTACACAGAGAAACCCTGTCTCAAAAAAAGGAGGGGGGGGAGGAAGGAAAGAAGGAAGGAAGGAAGGGAGGGAGGGATAGAGGGAGGGAGGGAGGGAGGAAGGATGGAAGGAAGGCAGAGAAATAAAGGGAGGAAGGGAGGGAGGGAAGGAAGGAGGGAGGGAGGAAGGAAGGAAAAAAGTATGTTAGGCTGGGTCTGTCCTTATAAGCAAAGGGAGAATTTACTAGAATTCAGTGATTTCTCCTAGATGCCTAGGCTGTTCCTTGGCAGAAAGTACAAGCCTAGAGAATAACACGAACCTCAAATAAGCAGAAACCAGGATATGGTCCATAATACCAGCCAAGCAGTGTTAGAGAGAGTACAGTGGAGTCCAAAGTACATTGGATTTGAAATGGGAAAGAACCTGGATCCACTTCTTAGCTTGTTCACTGGAGTGGACTGAACAGCCGCCTTCCCACATTTGTGTAATCCTTAACTCGCCCCCAACACCTAGGGACATGACTTTATCTGTAAAATGTGCATTGAGCCCATTGTTTCTCTGTACCTTTAGGACAGTTTGGTTTCAGAGGCAGACACTCATTCTCCGAACTCCGGCTAACACACAAACCCACGACCAGACTCCACGCCTGGCAGGTTCTCTGGTTTGAGGACAAGGGCCTCTGCCATCACGCCAATTTATTTCATCTTGCCTTCAGAGTTTTGCTGCCACACTCTGTTGTTTATTATACTGTGCCATGATAAAAGACTAGACTGTGGTGTATCCCAGGAATCTATAAACCAAAATATTAGCTTGTGTGTGGGTGGGGGGGGGGTGGGGATAAAATAAACAGTAAAAGCGGAGTGGAAAAGAAGGGCTGCAAAAAGTACCCCAAACCCAAAAGAAAATCATTCACATTAGACCCAATGTCGGATAGAGTTGCAGAAATGATGACGACCTTAAACGAGGGACATTTTTCTTAGGTAGAGGTTCCTTGGCAAAGGGTAGATGTCATCATCAGAATTTACATAATCATAACATGTCAGGGTGCTTTTCCCACCCGACAATCTCTGGATGGGTCTGGGAATCATCAGAACGCCAACAACCACTGATGTTCAGAAAACGCATAGCTTACTCCCTCAGAACTTGAGGAGAGGAGGCATTTGGACTTATTGAAAGTCTTTAGTTTTCTAAAACTGTGGAGTGCCTCACCTTTTCACTCACCCCAAACATTTGTCTTACATTAATACGATGCCTAAATACCTTCTAGGGATTTAGACAACTGCCCTTAAACACAGGAAGCAGAATCCAGGCTCACACTTACACAAATAACACACCCGAAAGCCAGACAAGGTGCAGTGGTATTAGCAAAGCCAAGAACACCCGAGAACACCGTATGTTGTGCGAGTGTGGGGCCTTCCCGCACATGGCAACAGTCAAATGTGTGTGTGTGCTCTATACAGATCAGCGCGACAATCTCTACTGTCAATCTAAATACTCCTACGATTTAACCCTGCTTGTGCTGGGTTGGTCAACTTGATATAAGTTAGAGTCGTCTGGGAAAGGAAACATCAATTAAGAAAATGCCTCCATCTAATTGGCCTGTAGACAAGTGTGGGAGGCATTTTCTTGATTAATGATTAGTGAGAGGGCCCAATACATGGTGGGTGGTGCCACCCCTGGGCAGATGGTTTTGGTCCATTTGAAAGCAGGCTGGGAAAGTCATGGAGAACAAACAAGTAAGAAAGCAGCCTTAGCTTCAGTTCCTGCCTATAGGTTTCTGCCTTCGGTTCCTGAGCAGGCTGCCCTTAGTGATGGGCGGTGATCAGGATGAGTAAATCAAATAAATCTTTTCTACTCCAAGTTGTTTTTGGTCATTGTGTTTTGTCACAGTTACAGAAAGCAAACTGATATACTGCATTTCCAAAGGACCTGATTTCTGTTCCCAGATCCACAGTGGGCAGCTCACAGCCACCTACAACTCCAGTTTCAAAGGATCTGGGGCCTTCTTCTAACTTCTGCAGGCACTAGCCACATACATGACATGCATACAAAAATGTAGGCAAAATTCTCATACACATAAAATAAAGTAAAACAATTAAAAAACTTTGGACTTTTAAAGTATGGGAACTGTAAAGACTAGAGTTAGAGTTGGACTGTATTTTACATTATGAGTAAGCAGGCGCTACTGGGGGCAGTGGTGGAAGGTAACTAGAAGTGATTGATGTGTTTGAGCATCAAGTTAACAGGAGGTACCGTTGTGCAGGTTAGTGATAATTATCAATTTGGCAAATCCTAGAACCAGGAATAAAAGCATTTGGGAATGTCTGTGGAGGATTACGTTGATTACAATAACTGAAGTGGGAGTACATGCCCTCTCTGGGTGGCACCATTCCCTAGGCATTCATTGTTTTCTATTCCTGAGTATGCGTACAATGTGACGGGTTTTTGGAAGCTCCTGTTGCCTTGGATTACCCACTACAATGAACTGTAACCTGGAACTGCAATAAGTCCTTCCCACCCCCAGCTGCTTTTGTCAGGGTGTTTTATTATGGCAATAGGAAAAGAAGCTCAAACAGGAGTGACTGTTTTGTAGTTGAAGGTTACTGTTTTTATAGTGGGTCTATTCATGAATAGTGATTGTTGTTGCCCGGAGAGCTCAATTCACAAGAAAGGCCTGGGGATGAAACCTGGTGTTTGCAACACTGGTTTAATAGAGGTAAATGCTATTTCAAGCCTGCTATGATCTAGTTACTCCTGAACATCACAAGTACTTCTATTGAAAGAAAAAAAGGTAACTTAAAAAATAAGTATCTAAGTTCAGATGTTCAAATTCCAATGAAAGTACACAGATAACACGAAAAGGCAAGACAACAAAGTCTCTTTAAAGTATGACAACCTCACAATGTCTCCTAAAGAAAGTAACTTAGATGAAACTCCAAAGATCAAAAGATGATTACAAATATGTTCAAAAAATTCAAAGAAAATACAAATAAATTCCTGAGTGGATTCCATAAAGGCACAAACAAACTCTTTGGCTAAATAAAAATGCCTCTATAGAATAAGCAAATGGAATTAAATAAAGAGATAGAAATATGAACCAAATTAAAATGCTATAAATAAAACCTAAATAAGTCAAATGCTCAGTGGACACTGACTAATAGAATGGAGCATAGAGAGGGTGGAGTACTGGGGCTCGAAGATAAGGTGGAATGATGTGGGATGTCCTTCTATATATGCATTGCTTTTACTGGTTGATTAATGAAACTATTTTGGCCAATGGCTTAGCAGAGTAAAGCCAGGCAGGAAGTCTGAACAGAGATATAGAAAGTAGGAAGAGTCAAGGAGATGCCACGTAGCCACCCAAGAAGCAAGACGTGAGGTAACAAACCACACGCCTTGTGGTAACATATAAAATAATAGAAATGGGTTAATTTAAGGTGTAAAAGCTAGCTAGGAATATGCCTGAACCGTTAACTAAACAGTGTTGTAATTTATGTGATTATTTAGGTCTGGGTGCCTGGGAAACAAAAGTGCAGTCTCTGTATACAGTGGAAGAATCAGAACACTCAGTAAATGACCAAGATAAATTATTTAAAACATATGGAAAGCAACATGAGAGACCTGTGGACCATAAAAAGACCAAATCTACAAATTATGGCCACAGACAAGAGAGAACTCCATACCAAAGTCATAGAAAACAATGTTGATATAGCCATAACAGAGTTTTCTCCAAATACAGGAAAAAGAGATGGTTGTCTAGACACACTACTAAACAGACAGGGTAGAGAAGAAATTTCCTACACCATAGTGTAATTAAAACACTAACTATGCAGGACAAAGAAAGTGTGTTGAAAGGTGCAGCAAACAAGTCACATATAAAGGCAGAAGCATGAGAGTAACAGTTTCTCAGTAGAAACAAAAACCCCCAGAAGGGTCTGGAAAGAGATAACTCATGATCAGAAATACTGCCTAGATCAATGTGCAGCAAAACTATCTGCAATCACAAAAGAGAAAGAAAACTTTCCATGACAAAAGCAGGATTAAGGGATTTATGACCATCATTTCAGATTTGCAGAGGATACTGGAGAGATTAAAAAAAAAAAAGATAAACACACCCAGGAGAACACAGGCAGAAAGTACTGCTAAATTAGATGAAAAAGATAGAGAGCACTTCATATTGATTAAGGGAACTCTCCATTGAGAAATCGAGAAGACATTAAATTCTAAACATATGTGCATTGAGCACAGACTCAACCAGTTGCATAAAACAAATGCTACCAGATGCAAAGTCACAGATCGATGCCACTAGTATAATAGTGAGTGACTTCAAATCCCACTGTCACAAATAGAGACCAACATGACAAAAATAAACAGAGAAACATTGGGGTTAGATGATACCATAGATCAAAAGGACCTCACAGACAAGTACATAACATTCTATCTACATGGTGCTGAATATACATTCTTCTCATCAGCCCATGGAGTCTTTTCTAAAATACATTATATGTCAGGTCACACAGCAAATCTTAACAAATATATTGAAATAACTTCTTGTGTCCTTCATGACCATAATAAAATAAAAACAATAGAAACTACACAAACTACAGAAACTTATAGAGATCAAACAACAATGTATCGAATGATGAGAGATTCGTCGACAAAATCAATAAGAAAATTCCTAGATTTAAGTGAAAATTAAATACAACATAGCCATGCCTGTGGGAAACAATGGAATTGTCCTATAGGGAAGTTTACAATAAGTTTCTACATTAAAACAAAAATCAGAGAGATCACAAATAAATACTTGAAGCCTTGGGAAAACAAAAGCAAACCAAACCCCAAAACAGTAGACAAAAGGGATCAGTTAAGAACAGGGCAAGTGGGGCTGAAGAGATGTCTCAGTGGTAGAGAGAACTGGCTGCTCTACTGAATCCAGGTTCCCCTCTGAGGACCCACATGGCAGCTCCCAACTGTCTGTAACTCCAGTTCCAGAGGATCGATCTGAGTGGCACAAACACACAGACATAGCAGATAATCACTAACACATGCACTCATAAAAACTTTTTTGTTAAAAAAAGAACAGAGTAGAAAGTAATGAGATACAAATAAATTTTCCTAAAAAGATCAATGAAGCAAACAGTTGATTCTTTGAAAAGCTAAACAAGATCAAGAAGCTCCTAGTCAAAGTAACCAATAGAAACAGAGAAGATAAAAACTATAGATGAAAAGAGAACCATACAACTAATGAAATTTAGAAATCACAAAAGCACACCTTAAGATGTTATATTCCACTAAATTAGAAAATCTAATAAATATGAATAGATGCAAGTGACACACTGAGATTAAACAAAGATGAAAGAAATAGCTTCAACAGATCTATGACAAGCAGCGAAATGGAAAGAATAATAATAAAAACAATCTTTTAACTAAGAAAATCCATGTTCAGATGAATTCATTGCAGACTTCTACCAGAGCTTTAAACAACTGACACCAATCCCTTGAGCATCATTCCATAAAATAGGAAATGAAGAAACATCAAATTTTTATGAAGCAGTATCACTAGGATATCAAAAATCAGATAGATAACCAAGAAAGTCATATAATATCTCCCTAATGAACATAGATACAAAAGGTCTCACTATATAGCACATTAAAATGAAATTGAAGATCATATCAAAAAGATAATTAACTATGATCCAATTAACTTTGTTCGAGAAAATGTGGGACTGGTTCAACACATGAAAATCAGTAAAGGTGGCACAGTCCCATAAATAAAGTTAAGGATAGAAACCACAGGATCATCTAGGTAGACACTGAAAAGGTCTTGGACAAAATTCAGTACCTCTTCATGGTAAAACCCCAAAGAGACTAGGAAGAGAAGGATCATATCTCAATGCCAAAGGCTATATACAACAAACCTTTAGTCAACACGATGCCAAAACAGAGAAAATCTCAAAAGCAGCTCCACTAAGTTCAGGAATATTCAACACAGTGCTTGAAGTCTTCGCTATAGCAATAACATAAGAGAAGGAAATTGGAACTAGATATAATGGCTGGAGCCCTTGATTTGAATGTTTCCCAGGGTTCCCTTGATCCGAATATCCTGAAGGATTTAAAGAAGTGAGAGTCTGACCGGCATGAACCAAGGAGTGCTAGAATGTCTCCTTCCATATGCTCAAAACAAGTATTTTTTTTGCCAGTAGTCCCTAGAGGATGCTGCAACCTTCATGCCACATTGCATGGGCACATATCAGGTCACTCATGGCACATGCTTCCTCTGCTCATAATGCCTGGTCGTGCGATGGCCAGTTCCCTATTTGAAGGTATCTGTCTCTTTTGTCAGTAAATGTCACAGCATAACTGCCAATAGGTAACACACATACTCAATGTTAGTGAGATTTAACATTTCAGCCCTGGAGTTAGCTTCAGGAAGTGTGGATGGTAGAGAAGCAAGTTAGATTCTGTCAGGAAGGCACAGTTGGATAAATTGAGAATACCGAACAATCTGCAAGGTCTATTTCTTCCAAACCAACTTCTCGTGCATTTAGTCTAATTGTATATGCTATTTTGAACGTAAGCATATCCCTGTCACAGAAACCAACCTGCCCACTGCCAAAGCCAACGTAAGTAAAATTTACAAACTCATCAGGAGTTGAATAATTCAGCATGAATCAATCATTCAAGAAACAATGAAAAAAATAATGTCATTAGGACAAATCAGTACAAATTTTATTTCATGAACTCATTTGCTAGTACAGTATGAGTGCTCATTCTAGGCATTGCACATTCAAGTTCAGTTTGTAACCAAATTACAGAAAGGGAGGACTTACTCAGACTGTCATGGTCTTGTCTTCTTCAAACTAGAGAGACCGTGGCTTCGTTTAGTTTATTAGTCCTCTAAGGTCACGAGAGCTGCTATAATGGTTTGAAATTAGTTTGTGTACTTAAGGTAGCTGAGGACTAAGTTAGACTTACAATGTCAAGATAGCTAGCGGATACGTTCAAATTTGTTAATTATGTTTAAAAACTTCCCCATCTATTTTCCACCCAAGGCTGTTATGAGATTTACTATCTCAGCAAAAGTGGGACTCAAACAACACAGTGAAATTGACTGTATTGCCGAGAACCGCAGTGGTGCTATTTCCAGGCCATCTCATTAGCAGAAACATTTGTAGCCAACCTATTTGGGGCACCCTTGGAAAAGAAATAAGTGAAGGCTATCAAAAGAACATAGCTCTTTCAGAGCAGGGACTTATTTATCAAAAGGTTGCACCAAAGACGAACGTTAGATGAGTGTAATGGTTTCATTATTCCCCCTACAGGAGTATAAAAGATGTCAAGCCATTTGAGAATCTGCTGAGTTTAGAGTAAATTAGCCCAAAGTTGTATACTGTCCTTTGCCTCCAGAAAGAATAAATATTTAGGAGAAATTAGAAGCAAAGATAATTGCTTCTGGGTTCCTATCTGGTGGGTCCCAATAAATTTATACAGTGCCATCCATACTCTGGCTTGAGGTATTACTTACTCTTCAAATGACATCTGATCTTGAGAAATAAAGACATGCCCAGCCATGCTTGCTCCCAGGAGACACCACAGTTGGCTGGTCCAGTTTAACCCACAGAGGCCTCGGTCCTAGGCTATGAACCATGATAATGAAATCAGACCAAACTATTGCAGCAAAGACAGTACTTTACCTTTCTGTACTAGAACTCTTGACATACTTAGTGTTTCCCAAGTCCAAGTCTAGCCCTTTAAAACATTTATCTTAGTATAACTATTAGAGCAGCAGTTCTCAACCTGGGGGTCGTGAAGCCTTTGGGGGTTCAATGACTCTTCTACAGGGATCACAGATATCCTGCATATCAGATATTGACATTGAGATTCATAGCAGTAGCAGAATTGCAGCTATGAAATAGCAGCAAAAATAATTTTATGGCTGGGGGTCACCACAACATGAGGAGCTGTATCAAAGTGAGAACCGCTGCTCTAGAGAATGGATTTGAAGTCTCTCTACCTCTGAGCTCCATTCAAGAGGCAAGTCTTTGAATCACTGTTTCTTCCTCTGTAACATGGAGATAAAGTAACTTTAACTCTCAGCACCACTGAAGGACTACATGAGAAAAATCACGACAGCCCTCTGAATTTGGTCTTCATACTACCCTCACCCTCAGTGCTCAGCATCTGCTGCAGATGTGTTCATGGAAGGGTGAGGCAGCCTTCATGGGAGATTGCATGTCCTAGTTGGCGACAGGAAGGCAAACTGATATAATGCATAATTACAATCTGTGAGGACTTCTAATTTGGGTTCCAGAATTTCTCAGGGACTCAGAGGATACAGGCACTTCAACAGCCCTTTGGAGAGTACAAATCTTCCCACAAGAGCTGATATTATACGACTCAGTGGTCAGCATGGCTTTGGTTCTACCACATTCTCTGGGGTTGTTAAGGCACAGCGGGGGCTGCTCAAACTATGCTTGTGTACAGGGAAGGGAGAGTATGGCTTTACTCTGTTCACGAGAAAATTGACACCGCAGCACTGTTTTCATCAGGTCTAAGGCAGCTGACACAAGGTCCTGAGGCATCCATCAGTGCAGGTCAAGCTAGTTCCCTGAGACTTATGATGATGGTTCTCCTTACAGAAGAAACAGAGTTCCCACTTGGCATGAGGGGGGAAACGATGTTAGTCTGGGAATCCATTACGATGAGATAGCCCTGGAAATGAGTGGGAAGGAACCTTGAACATGAAGCTGAACTACTGTTCCTGCACACTGATGCTCATTGCTGTGCTATTCACATAACCCAGTTACAGAGCCATCCTGATGTCATCCTGTGGGTGAAGGTGTCAGGTCCAGCCTCAACGAGGTGGTACAGTAATGAAGGGCACTTGCTGAGTCTGGTGATCTGAGTTCTACCTCTGAAACTCATGGTGGAAGATGAGAGCTCCCCAAAGTTGTCCTCGGGTTCCCACATGCAGTGTATGGCATGCACTTGGGTACACACAGATGTGTGTTCACACCCACACACACCACATATATACTATTAATACTACATATCCTAACAGTACTAAACATTTTAAAAAAAGAAAACATGGCATATATACACCGCAGAGTACAATGCAACCACACACAAGAATGAAATTATATCATTTGCAAAAATAGAGATGGCACTAAAGCACCTCATATTAAGTTAAACAAATCAGATTCAGAGAAACAAATGCCACATGTTTCCTACCATATGTAGTATCAATTTTTTACAAATACATGGAACTGGAAGGGTGTATAATTGTTGGCACATGGGCAAGTGGGGACAGGGAGGGAGGCAAAAACGGTTAAAAGACAAGCAACTATGATTGCAGTTCTTGTGCGGAAATGTCACAATGATGTCATGAAAATGATATATGCCAATAGACTTTTTCTTTTAAATCACTGGCAGTGCTAGAGACATGACTCAGTGCGTAAAGTGCTTGCTGCACAAGCAAGAGGCCCCAAGTTCAGATCCCCAGAAGCCACACAAGACTAAGAGAGGCAGGGAGTGGAAACGTGTGTCTGTTATCCAGCGCTAGCAGCGGGGTGGAGGGTAGAGACAAGCCATGCTCGGAGCTTGCTGGCCAGTCAGTGCAGCCAATTCCTGAGCACCGATTCAAGGGAGAGACCCTGTCAATGTAGAAAACAGTAGAGGGAGACACTGCCACTGACCTGTGGTCACTGTGTGCACAGGAACATGCACAC
>JAQHUG010000021.1:10964922-10978772 GCA_028555095.1 Dicrostonyx torquatus | reverse complement strand
ACATCCCCCAAAGGCTTATATGTTAGCAGCTTGGTCCCTGTCTGGTAAATCCAATCACTGAGACCTGGTTTGTTTCTGAGGACTCTGACCTGCACAATATAGATCAGTCCCTTGGTGGGTTCATAGCATGATGTAACATCGTAGCATTCTTGGGAGGTGGCACCTGGCTGAGGAGGTGCATAACCAGACATGGGGGCATGTCTAGGAAAACACACCTTGTCTTCTCTTTCTCTCCATCCCTCTATCCCTCCTTCTTTGCCCCGCCTCTTCTCCCCAGCATGCAGCTCTACCAAGTTATAACGGTATGCTTCAGCATGGCACTAGAAATGGCCGAGCCAGCCAAAGATGGATGCCTCTGAAACTATGAACCAAAATCAGGTCCTTTCTTTGAAATTGTTTCTGTCAGGTTCAGCCACAAATCAGGGCAATTCTCCTTGACAAATACTCCTGCCTTGACAGGCTTGCATCTTCATAATGACCTTCACGTTTTCCCCTTCAGCTCCTTGAAACTGAGATGATGCCAGGCCTGGTGATGCAGGGCTGTAATTTCGGTTATTCAGGAGGTCAAAGCAGGTGGATCAAAGGTTCAAGGCCAGCTTGTTACACAGTGAGTATAAAGGTCAGCTGAGTAACTTACCGTGACCTTGTCTAAAAAGAAACAGTAAAATGATGGCTGGAGATGCAGCTCAGTAGAGCACTTGCTCAGTATGTGGGGGGTCCTGGGCTCAGCCCCCTGCCACACACACACACACACACACACACACAAAACTGTGTACACATACAGACTATATTTTCTTATTTTCTGTATTTTTCATGGTGTCATTCTAAACCCATTATAAAAATATTAACACAACATTCAATGTATACAGATCTTATATATTATTAATTATTAAAATTAAACTTTAAAATTGAAATATTTTTTCATGTTTCTGAAATTTTATTTTTCAGAGATATTAAAATTATATATTAAGATTAAGTTAGTATAGTTATCAATATAAAACATTAAAGTGTTGAGATGATTCTGGAATTATAACAATTTGCTTTTATATAAATTCATTGTCTTAAGAAATATACAAATATTTTTCACCCTAACCTACTCATAATTTCAGGACTCAGCACCTACCTCTTTGATGAGGTAAAGGGTGCACGACATTATATTCATGTTATGACTACATTTGCATGCACACAAACCCAATGGGAATTATTAAAATATTCCCAAGCATTCTTCAGCTGCTATGTTGAACTATTACAAACACTACAGTAACTTTATAGGCAACTTAGGGAAAACAAATTGAAACAAGAGAAGAGAGAAAGTAAACATTTGGGGGCTAGAGAGATGGGTTAAGAATTAAGATCACTTGCTCCTCTTGCAGAGGACCCGTGTTCCGTTCCCAGCACACACAGGGTGACTCATAGCCATCTGTAACTACAGTTCCAGGGGACTCAATGCTTTCTCCTTACCATACATACACATACTCACAGACACATCAAACATGATTGGAGGCAAAGCAGGCATACACATAAAAAGCTAAATTAAAAAAGAAATAACTTTTGACATCATTGATAAATGATTAATTATCAGTAAATGTTTATTATATTCCAAGTCCTCGACAGGAAGAATTTGGCAAGCTAATTAATTTGCCTTGCATTTTCTCACTACTTCCAGTGTTCAAACACTCCCAACACTTCAAAGCAGTATCTGTCTGCAATCATCACCCCAAGTCTCCCAGCATATAGACGTAGACAGTTTGCAGCATTCTGACTCAGGACCACAAGACAAGAGATAAAAGCACCGGTTGGAGGTCGGATGGTGGAAGTCACAAGCCTGTGTTTCGGTTATGGGTCCTGCTGAGTCAGTGCTGAGCATCAGCTCTCAGCCAAGAGGCACCGCTGCCCATGTGCTCCCAATAAATTCATGTGTTTGCACGCTCTGTTGCTCTACAGCGAGAGACCCAGACGGGGCCTCACTTGCCCACACTTCTCAGCAGAGATTCATGGCTGTGGCTCGTAGCTAAAATAAGCTCCCAACCACAACTGGGGAAGGATTGCTCAATCGTAAAACATCTAATGTTGCAAATTCTACCGCCTGCTGTGATAAGTAATTGGGATGTTATAACAATAAACATATATTCTCACCATGACTTGTAACTCAACAAAATATTCTGAGTACCTGGTTTATTTTCATTTCATTTTAGTTTTTGGTCAGCATACAATGACATGTTACACTGTCACATATTCATGCACAAATTACTATGTTGTATTCTTGTTACTGCCTCTCCCATTCACCTCTCTTGTCTTCCTGGTCCCCTTCGGCCGCCCTCCCATAGTCCCACCTTCTGCTTTCCTGTTCCATTCTCCGCTTCGGTTCCCCTGCCCCTCCCCCTTTACTTTTCTTCCTTTTCCATAGTCCCTTTTCTATCTTTATCCTACACACACACGCACACACACACGCACGCACACACACACACACACACATACACACACACACATACACACACGGATATGTAAGTGCCCTGTGGGATGCTGGCTTAGAATCCAGACATGGTGTAGCTGGGTCACAAGTCATCTCTGTCTCTAGCCTTTGGAGGACCCCCAGACTGATGTCTAGAGCAGATAGACTAGTTGACACCCTGATGATAGTGTGTACATCTCTTTCCTCACCTTTGGGCCAGTATTTGTTTTCTTAATGACGGTCATTGTGACTGGGGTAAGATGAAATCTTAAAGAAGTTTTAAGAGTCTTGGAATATCTTTTATTTTCCAGGTTTTTAAAGTATGAGCTTTTAACATATTCCTCCTTAGTGACCCTCTGAATTTTGTAGGAACCTGTTGTGACATCTCCATTTTCATATCAAACTTTAAAAATTGGCCTTTGTCTCTTTTGTTCATATAGGTCAGGGGCTTGCAATCCTTGTTTAGTTTTTCAAAGAAAGGCTCGGATTGATCCATGTATTGTACTTCTAGATTCCATTTCGCTGATTTCTGTGGCTCTATGGTGACTTGGTCTGATCTTTGTTATTTCTTCTGCCAACTGCTTTGGGGTTTGTCTTCTGCTTTTTTTTTTTCTAGATCTTGAGGTGGACAGTAGACTATTTATTTGATATATTGCTAACATTGTAACACAAACACTCACAGTTACACACCTTCCTCTCAGACCTGTCTTAGAAGTATCCCAGGTGCTGGTAAGCTGTGGGTTTGTGTTTATTTGTAATTTTGTGATTCCCTCCCCGAGGTCTTCGCTGATGTGCTACCAGCCATTCAGTAGCATACTGTTCAGACTTCCAGTGTCCGTGTGGCTTTTGTGATTTCTCTTATTATTGATTTACAGTTTTATTCTCCTGTGATCTGATAAGAGCTAAGAAATCACTTCAGTTGTTTTATATTTGCTAAGACTTGCTCTGGGATCTAGACTATGATCTGTCTTAGAGAGGGGCCCATGGCCTGCTGGGGGAGGATGTGCTCAGTACCTCATTCTAAACCCTGGACAGCAGGACCACCGTTAGATACAAAGGAGACGAGGGAGTTGGGTCCTAGGGTGGCTTTGGCTCTAGCTGTGGCGTTCATCCACGGAAAGTGCTGTAGGGAGGAGATGCATGAGAAGACTACAGGAGAATTACTGAGCTAAGGAGACAGAGTGCAAAACAAAGATATCTGGGACCCATAGGGCAGACACAGAACTCCAGATACCAGTTCAGAGTTCATCTTGAGCCCACAGCCAGTCCTGTCTGAAACTCACAGCGAAACTGAGTGTTAATAAACTTCTCACCACGCAGAACTTTCTAGGATGTATGCCCGGAACTGCACACTATCTAAATCAGCATACTTATAAATCATAATGCATTCTAGGTGCTGTTTTTCAAGAAGTATAACATTTTCATTTCCAAAGACAATCAAACTATGAATTAAACACACAATTAAAGTTCCTAGTACATTTTCAATGTATGGTATTACGTAAAACATTGTCCTCTGTGAGCAGGAACCAAATAAAATTTACATAAGGATCTAGATTCCTTTTTGCATGGGTGGCACCAACTCTGCAGGCTCTCGTAGGAAATGTTTTCTTTCCACTTGCTGGAGTACACGTAGGTTCACGCTGCTTCGGATCACCTGACAACCCTTTGGGTGGATCATTATAAGGTGCTTTTCCTGCACCCCAGGAGAAGGGCTGGACAGAATGGTCTCTGGTTCCAGAGAGCCTTCATCATTGTCACCTGTATCCAGTCTCTCACCACTGATAGCAAAAACTGTTTAGACTTCATTTTTGCTTGTGGATTGAGGATGTTGTACACCCTAAAGGAATTGGAAAGTCCACAGTTTATAAGGTACAGCACTATTTTTTTTCTTTGTACATTTCATGGTTTTTCTTAGAATGGAACAACGCGTAAAGGAATTGATCCGCACAGTCAATGCCTTTCATGTAGGCACTGTGTTCCTCGATGCAGGTAGGTTTGATAACATTCTCTCCCACTTGTCCTGTGGTTGAGACAGAAGTGTCATGGATCGTTGATATTCAGAGAAGCTACTTGTCTTTCCGTGCTAGGAAAATCTCACCTTTTCTGGAAAATAATACGTCCCCTTTCTTCACTCTTGATGTTTGCATTTTCAAATTTGGCAGTAAACCTCCACTCTAACAGTCCCACAGGCTCATTTTGTTCTGTAGCAGCAATTCAGCGGTAGATGTAGCATTGTAATAATTATCCTGGTAAATATGGTGCTATGTGCCAGGAAGTGGTCCACGGACCATGGAATAGTTTCTCACAACTTCTCTCCTTCAGCAGTGCAGATCTCCATGCTGCAGATACAGCTGGAGTCATGCTTGTGGGTTCCTCGGAGTTTCCCTGGTACCAGGTTTCTCCCTGACCCCGAAATGGACCCCCTCCATCAAGACATCTCTTTCATTACTCTCTCTCTGTTCTACCCCAACTCCATCCAAGCCAATCCCTCATGTTCCCTTTTACACGCCCCCCCATCCTCATGCTCCCAGCTCCCAGTTTTCTCAGGAGATTTCTTCTAGTTCTCCCTCCCAGGGAAACCCATGTGTCCCTCTTTGGACCCTTTTTTTTTACTTAGTCTTTATGGGGCTGTGAATTGTAGCAAGGTTATCCTTTACACCCGATAGCCACTTATGAGTGAGTACATGCCATGTTTGTCTTTTTGAGTCTGAGTTACCTCACTCAGGATGATTTTTTTCTAGTACATTCATTTGCCTTGAAATTTCATGATGTCAGTGTTTTTCTACAACTGAATGGTACTCCATTGTGTAAATGTACCACATTTTCTTCATTCTTTACCCTTCGGTTGAGGGGCATCTAGGTTGTCTCCAGCTCTGGCTATTATGAATAATGCTACTGCTGTGAACATAGTTGAGCAAGTGTCCTCGTGATGATTGCGCATCGTTTGGATATATGCCCAAAATTGGTATAGCTGGGTCTTAAGGTAGATTAATTCCCAATTTTTCAGAAATTGCCATACCAATTTCCAAAGTGGCTGTACAAGTTTACACTCCCGCCAGCAGTGGAGGCATGTTCCCCTTACTCTACAACCTGTCCATATAAGCTGTCATTAGTGTTTTTGATCTTAGCCATTCTGACAGGTGTAAGATGGTATCTCAGAATCATTTTGATTTGTGTTTTCCTGATGGATAATTCTTTAAGTGTATCTCAGTGTACAAAACACAAGAAAACTTGTGAGTAGCCCTTAACAGATAGCTCTTGAAACATGAGAAAACTCATGAGTAGCACAAAATGGGTTAAGAGATCATCTTGTGCCCCGTTTCTGAATGAATTTCACAGACCCGTGTCTTTCACAATGAAGAGGTGTGATCTGTTTGCTTTCCTTATGCAGGTTTGTTGATCAGCAGCAGGTCCTCTGGACAGCGACCCACTCTAGCCTGTTCATTGTGCAATACGTCAGGAACTGCACATGGGCAAAGTAAACAAGGACAAGGATAGACAGAGGAAATAGTGATCCTCCTCCTTAAGGTTTGCAGAACCAGAAACCACATCTTGTGACTAAGTGGTCAAGATCAAATGTGTGTGCACCACTTGAATACAAATCTCTACCTTCAAGAAGGCTCTCACCAGGGTACAATCAACCGTCTTCTAGTAACTCAGCCCTAAGTCAGCATCAGAATGGCCCTGTGGTCCACCACCTTGTAGCCAGAACCTTGCCTTTCAACGAATTGCCTTCTACTGCATGGCAAGCAGATCTAGGTCTTGTACTGTTACAACAAGGTGAAACTTCTTTATGTCAAGCAAAGAATGATGGAGGGGCGAACTAGACAATTTCTGTAGCTCAAAAAGTCTAGAGATGCTGCTACAACAATCAGCCCAAACAGACAAGTGCTTAGTCACCCAATGGAACCTCAGAAATGCCACTGCTTAAGGACAAGACAAATCAGTTATGAGAAAGTTTACTCAAAACAGATCTTTAAGCCTTAGAAGGATGAAGGCCATTATTCAAAATGAACTAGAATTCTTAACATTTTTTTTTAAGAAAAATAAAACCAGGTATTGTAGTGTACTCTATAATCCCAGCACTCTGGAGGCTGAAGTAGGGGGACTGCTACATTTGAGCCCGGTTTGAGATAGATTGTGAGATCCAATTTAAAGCAATAAAGACAGGAAAATAGGAAAGGTTGGGTTGAGAAGCAAGGTAAGGATGTCTGCTGCCAAGGCTGACAACTTGAGTTTGATCATTGGAACCCACATGCTGGAGAGAACCTACTCAATGCGCTCTGTTGTGGCACACAGACATGCATGTACACAAATACAAACAAACAAATAGAAGAACTAGACAAGAAAAAAAGTGACTAAATATGGCTTTGTTCAGTAGTAAAGGAGAAAGGTAACCAACCCAGCTACAAACCCTTCGATCTACACTGGTGACTTGCTTGCAAGAATCACTGGTACAATAGCGGCACAGAGCTTATGGTGGTAACCAACCAGTATCTGATTGGATTTGTAATGGCTAAAGAAACTCCATTTTGTGCTAGGCTGTAAGCAGAGACTGTTCTTTTGTTCCCAGCTACCCAGACCCAAATAATCACATAAAACTATATTAATTACAACACTGCTTGGCCAATGACTCAGGTGTATTTCTAGCTAGCTCTTACATCTTGAATTAAGCCATTTCTATTAAAGTGTGTATTGCCGTGTGGTCGTGGCTTACAGGGTAAGGTTCTGGTGTCCTCCTTCATCAGCAGCTACATGGCATCTGCTTGACTCCATCTACTCTCTCTCTATATCTCTTCCAGCCTGGCTGTATTCTGCCCTGCCATAGGCTAAAGCAGATTTGTTCATTAACCAATAAGAGTAACACATATACAGAAGGACATCCCACATCACTAGGCATCCATTTTGGTATCTAATAGTTGTTTGTCTCTGACTCACATTCCTGGAAGACAAGTTTTCCAGAACTCTGACTCCTTGGTCCCCACCCAGAAATATACATCCATGACTACCTTTTTCGTTATGATATGACTAACTGCTGCTTTTCTTTGTTTCTGTAACTTGCTTATACCAACAGTCAAGGACGATTTTAAAGTCTGTCTAATCTTGGTGGAGCAGAACAGCCCTCGTTCACCTTTAAAAGTCCTGCCCTTACTTGTTTCTGTGCAGCATTCTCTGATCTGAGCTGGAGATCGCAGCCCCGTTAGCAGTGTTAATAAATTTGACTAATTAGAATCTGAGTCTGGTAGCCTTTCCCAGGGGTCTCGAACTCCATATGATTTAAGGCCACTCCATGACATGAAATTCATATCTCACACTGCTTTGGTGTCTGGGCACCTGAGACTAGATAGGCCAGTGACCCAGGGGAAACCCAAATGTTTTTGTTCTGGTAATGGGACATAGTATAAAAATGACTCCTACTGACACTCTGCTGTACTTGTAGACCAGTGCCTTGCTCAGCCGCCATCGAAGAAGTTCAGCTTTGCAGCAGATGGAACAAATAGAGATCCACAGACAGAAAATACACAGAGAATGAGAGATACTGAAACATTCAGCCCGAAATAGGACGTCTCCATCAAGTCCCTCCCCTTAAGGCTTAGGGAACCCTATGGAAGAGGAGGCAGAAAGAGTATAAGAGCCAGAGGGGATGAATTACACCAAGGAAACAAGGACCTTTAAAATCACCAGGACTCACACACATATGAACTCACAGAGACAGAGGCAGCTTGCCCAGGGCCTGCATGGGTCTGCACCAGATGAGGTCCTAGAACTGAAAGAAGTGGGCACATCCCCCCCCCTTCCTTAACCCCAAAGCTATCTCCAATTGATAATCATTTGCAAATGAAAAATTAGTTTTCTCCAAGGGAATCTCACTGGGGAAACAAACAACTCTTTGGGGTAGGCCACATGCCCGGGAGTAGATGGACAACAGCCACAGAACTGCTGAAGGAGAAAGACGCCCAGAACCTTTACCAGTAGGTCACAGCCTCATGGCGATACACAGATTCATAGAAATGGGCTAATTTAGGATGTAAGAACTAGCTAGAAATATGCCTGAGTCATCAGCTAAACAGTGCAGTGATTAATATAGTTCCTGTGTGATTATTCAGGTCTGGGTTACCAGGAAATGAAGGAGCAGTCTCTGGCTACAAAGGAACATCATGGAAGAAGGGTCAGAAAAACCAATAAAAGCCAAAGGTCAAGACCGACTGCCTTGAAACAGTGTCTCCTGGATGTTATGTGCCATTGCGCTCATGTATTCACAGCAGCTGGAGCTGTCTACACAAGGGCTGAACAAGATCAAGCCGGTCAACATTCCAGTAAGGAGGTGGGAGAGCCTCATGAAGCCTACCCCTAGCTGCAGAGCTATTAGAAGCTATGTTTTCTGTGGGGGAGTCACAGAAGGGCGCTGTAGGACCCTGTAGGTTGTCCATGCTCTGTGGATACCTTATACCCGTGTGCACATGGGCAGTACTAATTGGAAAGGGTGTATTTTTTTTTAAAGAGAGGGCACAAAGTTGGGAGGAGGATGTGGTAGAAGGGTATGAGCAGAGTTGATGGAAACTGGGGGGTGAAAACTATCAAAATATATTGTATGCCAAAATGAGATATCCAAAGAATAAACAAAAATAGTATATTTAAAAAGAAGAAACAGGTGGTACAAGGTTACTATTTAAAGATAAAATCATTTTCAAACTCTGATATTAACATCTTAGGCATAACTTATGGATGGACATTATGGTGTTTACAGAGAATAAAGATGTGCTTGAGAGTTAGCCACACAGGCTCCTCCCTCTCCACCCCTCCCTCTGAACCCTCACGCGATGCATTCTTTGCAGTTACAAACAAGGGCTCATTTCTGGAACACCAGAGACCCGTCTGGATCTCTGAGGAGAAATAACAAGAAGCAAAGCTAGGTGGTGTGCAGAGAAGAGAAAGCCAGAGCAAAGTGACATGTTGTTAGAGACTACAGCATCTTCAAACACATCGTACTTGTGGTTTCCTGGTGTCTATGAAACTTGGACCAGTTTAAGGTCTCATTCTTGACAAATTCTGGAGGAACTGCAGAGAAACTGGGCTGTGGTGTGTTTTTCCTATAGTCACTTTTAAAGGTTTATTGCTTTCAGGGAGATACTTTTTTTTTCTCTTAGCTTATCTTTCTCCTTCTGTAAGATATATTACTATAGTCCTTGGCCACTGGGGAGAAAATAACAATTTTTTCCTGCCTCAGAGTCTTAAAATGAATTCTTTTAGGCCAGTCTTGGGAAGCAGGAGTCATAGGCCTGATGCTCCAGTGCAGACATCTAGAGCTGGAAGGCTCCTGGGAAGAATGAGAACGGTGTGGAGGTGTGTGCCTCTCTGCACACAACACACCAGTCACCGCAAAGTCCACACAGAGAGAGAGCCCGAGTGGGAGGGAGGACTGCGGGCCCCACCTCTGGCTGCCCTTCAGTTAACAGACAGGATGCTGAGTACTCTTCGTTTTGCCCATCTGGAGAGTGAGAAGTTGGGTTAGGTAGAGGCAAGGGCCTCTTTCAGTTGGGAACAGTCTGTACTTCACTGCTGCCACACCCCAAACTAAAACAATTGTGGGTTTTTCTTCCAACTGTTTCATTCAGTTGTCCAGGGCCCTAAGAAAATTTGCTTAAACATAAATCTCGAATTGCAAAAGAACTAATTAAGAGAACCGGTATTTGAGTTACCCAAGTGCCCTTTCCCTGACAGACATCCGTTCCCTCTGGAATAACTGCTAAGCAGGCTTGTAGTTGGGGGCAAGTCAATCTTCACACAGCCTTTCAGGACCACACTTCCGGTAGCCAGGCAAATGTACTCAGTAATAGTCGCCAGCCTGACTTCTGTCGTGACCACAGTAACCTTCCTTGTGACCTTCCTACTACTCACAACTCCCTGTATGCACTCCTTCTCTTGTAGCCTTGTTGATCAGCCCTCAGGGCCACCCCTCCGGAACGAACCCCTCTTGTTCGGGATTATTTCTTTCTCCCTCCTCAGCAGGCTTCAGCTGGTCCCTCCAGCTCAGCCTGAGTTCCAGAGAGTTCACTTTTGACCATCTGCTCTTGGTTTCCATTAGCCAGCTCCGGCTGCTGTGATACGGAACACCAAAGGCTGGGCAGGCTTTTAATACACAAAACAAACCAAAAACAACCTTCTCTCTCTCGGTTCTGGAGGATGGTAAGTTAGGAATCAGAGAACCTGCAGATTTAGCGGAAAGGGAGGGCCTTCCTGCTAGGCACATGGTTGTAGCGCCTGCACTAAGGGATGGTAGGCGAGCTAGGCTGGAGATTTAAACACATACGCCATACGCACACAGAGACATGGGGACACAGGTCATCCTTGATACAAGAATGCCAACTTTATTGCGCTCCAGGGAGGCTTATATAGGGATCCTTAACTGACAGCCACACCCCAGCTCCTGGGATTTTCAGCTGTAAAAGCCCTCAGAAACCACTCCCCTGCCATCAGGAACTCACGAGGGTCTCACGCTCAGAGCAGCTGCAGACACCGGAAGACAAGTTGTTTACTCTGTTCACTCCCGGCAGGCAAAAGGTCTGAGGCATGCCAAGAAAATCAAGGGGCCAGGGGTCTGCAGCCCTCAACACACGGTAAGAGGGACAAGCTTGCTATGTGTCCTCCTTTGTTAGTACGCTTCTGTCATTTAGGAGGACACCTTCATGAATTAGTAACTCTCTAAGAGCCCTGTCTCTTCTAAGATGTCATTTTGGAGATTAAGAGTACAACACACTCATTGGTCATCCAGAGCACAGCAGAGCTCAGTCTCAAAACGAGGCCTGCTTCCTATCCTGTGGTAGTGATGCTGTCAAACCCACGACGTAGTTCTCTCTACAATGAACACGGAAGCCTCCCCCCATTCCTTGCAACAATCTGAGAATCACAGATGACATAACTCTCTTGTCCACAGGTGGCACAAACTTTTATACTGCCATTGAGGCAAACAGACTACATTATGACAGAGAAATTACAGTTGCTCACTTGTAATTATATTCTCTGGAGAAAGGTGCTTAGAACTCTAAACTGTAACTGCTGTACGTCATTCCAAGAAGAAGACAAATGAGGTCATATCCAGGACGTGTCCCAATATGCTGGTAGCTTTGACTCAGCCCTTAGAACAGGCTGTTCTACACTTTGCTGTATAGACCACCATCATCAGGATAATCTAGAACTGGTCCCCCACAGCTCAGGGCCAGTGATCAGAAAGAAATGAAATAATTTGTTTTCCGTAAATTGCGGGCATCTACTTCCAGAATCTGTTTAATTTGCGATAAGGCCATAAGTTACCGCACCATCCCCAATGACTTGTGTTCATTGTTTCTCTAAAGTTTCACCCGTTTATAAAATAATTGATTCTCCCGGAAGGGCTGAAAGTGACTTACCTAAATCGGCTAAGGCAGATGGTGTCAGAAAAGAAATGAATTTATTGACTAGTAATGCCGTTTCAAGTACACACACAAAAAGTAAACAGGATAAAAATAAATATTCTCATTTTTACATCACTTCCATCATTTGACAATGCCTACTGTTTTAACCCTGAACGAATTCTTCAGACTGTTTGTTCATTTTAAGTTCTTCTCTGTTTCTCCATTCACAACGTGGGGTTCTAAGGTAATCTTCAAGCAGTCACCAGTATAAACCCTATTAGAATGCCAAGGATTGAAAGTTATATTTAAATTACTCGGTGGTGTTCTTATCATTAGTCACATCGAAGTTAAACTTGGTTATCTTTTGAAACTTCAGAATGACAGTTTTCCTCTTCTTTCCCTAAACTCACACATAGGTAATATAATTATTTTATTTACTTTAGTTCCTTCAAAGATCATTACAATCTGCTACGTTTTAATTGTTTATGAAGATCAAGTTATATGCAAACAATCTCAAATGTATTTTAATTTCCCACAATTTGCATTTTTATGTTTCAGATTTGCATGCGCAGCAATAAGCCGTGAGATCTGATTGCTAATTGCTTAGCTACACGAAGTAATTTCAAGAGAGGCAGAACTACAAACAACCTTCCGAAAGTAAGCGTCCATTAGAAAGAGTGTGCGGGATGACTGGAGAAGGGTGTGCAGGAGAGGGGACATTGACTTGTGCTCATGTCGTGGGGAGGCAGCGTGTTCCCTACATGCCATTCTTCTTATTTAATCCTCCCCAACTCATAGCTCTTATTTAGTTACCTGTGCATGCACACAAAACATCAATAAGTGGGTGGTATGAAATTATGTTTGCCGTCTTCATTCAATATGCAGGCAGTTTCAGCCCCCGAGAGGTGAGCTATAGCATATGAACCTTCTGGCTCAGAGCAGGAATCGCTATGCTTTGTAAAACCATATACCAACTAAGATTGTCATGGTAGAAGTGAAAGCTGAAGCCCCTCTAGGAAATTATCCAGTCATTTTCATTCAGTGCACAGCTGAGAAAGTCATGGCTCTTGGAGTCCAGGTGACTCGTACAGGGTGCAAATAGCCAGGCAGTAACAAGAGGGAAACCGAGCCCCAGATGTCTGGATTCTTAGATCAGTGTTTTCTCCCTGCTCTCTCTCTTCTCCTTTCAGGAATACACTTCAGTGTCTGTCTCTGAGTTCCCTCTTACAGAGGCAATCTACAGGTTCAGCTGTTCCAGCAGAAGAGTCTAGCAGATGGTTGTGATGACATCAAATTTCTGAAGGAGTTGCACCCTACTGTATAATGGAAGTGGTGGGTGAGACCTCTGTAGCTCAGTGTTCTGTGTGTGTTGTGCATTCTCACTGAGCCCCAGCGCCACCAGTTATGAAACAGTGTATGAGAAGATCAGGTGCAGTGGTTTGGACACATTCTGGTGTTCAACATTTGCCCATCTGCATTGACTGGATAACCTAGGTACTCAACCTACTGACGGCATGGCACCTTAAAATTAACTCTAACTGTGGTTCCTTTGTCTCATCAAATGTTCCCATGAATCCAATCAGTTAAGAAATATGTGTTGAGTGCTACAGAGATGGCTCATGGTTAAGCGTGCATATTGCTCTTATAGAGGACTCGTTTGGTTCAAGGCACCGACATTGGGTGCTCACAACCACCTCTAATTCCAGCTTACATGGTCTTCTGGCCTCTGGAGGTACCTTACTCAGATGTGAACACACACACACACACACACACACATTTTTTTTAATCACCAAAAAAAAAGAAGGAATATTTATTGTGCACAAAGTATCACCCACTTTCTGTGCTAGGTCCATAGGTTGAAATGATAATAGATACCATCTCTCCTCTTGAGCAATTTGAAGGCTAATGGGGGAAATAGGAACACAACAAGCAATACTCTCTTTTATTTTTTACATTTTTTATTGATATTTATTGAGCTCTACATTTTTCTCTGCTCCCTACCCTGT
>JAQHUG010000021.1:10910026-10962509 GCA_028555095.1 Dicrostonyx torquatus | reverse complement strand
AGCAGCACAGACACTGGGAGAAACAATTAATAAATGGGACCTCCTGAAACTGAAAAGCTTCTGTAAAGCAAAGGACACAGTCAACTAGACAAAGCGACAGCCTACAGAATGGGAAAAGATCTTCATGATACTCTCTTATGATGGTGCAACACAGAGGATCTTAGCCTAGACTAAGATTTGGGAAGGCTCCTCAGAGAAAGCCTCTTAGGAACTGAGGCCTGACAAACAGGTGAAAGTTACACAGCTGAAGGCGAATGGGCAGAATCTCAAATGGACATCCCAGGGATAGGAGGAAATGGAGAGCACCCATTATACTGCAATTAGAATGGAGGGGTTGGGGCTGTGGAAGAGGGGAGACGCTGGATGGAGATAGGCTGACCCCCATGCACTTGAACTTTGTCTTAAGAGCAACAGAAAACTTCAAGGAAAACAATTGCATAAGTGAATCATTGATGAGGAACCAGTTTTTATTTAAATCTTGAGGGTTCTCCCATTGCCATAATTTTAAGTATGTGTTTTCATTTTAATGTTTAAATTACTTATTCTCATTTGTCCACACTTTTTAAAATCATTTCTGAAGTTATATCTATATCTACTGAACCTTCATCTTTAAAAAAAAAATGGTACAGGAGAATTGCTTGAGTTTTAACTCAAAATGCCAGCAGGATCCATAATTGCAAGTTATCCATTGGGGCACAAAAATAGGAGAGGGATTTGTCAATTAAATGCATACATTGAAAATTTTCCATTAAAATGTTCACAATTCATATTGAGCGAAAAGCAGCAATGGTTAGACGAGGAAACAGAAAGGCAAATAAGTGAAAGTCATTGAAAAAAATCGCATTCAAAACCCTGAATCTGTTAAAATCGCCACACCCTGGCTTTTGACAGCAGGCACAGCTCTGGAAAGTCAACCACTGCTGACTAGCCTTGCCAGGTAAGGCAGGTCCTGCGGCAAACTGGGGCCTTGGTGGAAAAGAAACATCTGTGTTTGCCAGAAACGATGCCACAGCAAACAAACTTTTCCTTGAACACCGCCTAGAACGTAGCTCTGCTAATGCACCCAGCGGCCAAGCCTCCCAGCTGAGTACTGGGAAATCATAGCCAGTAGCCTGTGTACTCTGGGGCTGAGGAAAGACACACCCCTTAAGCCTCAACCTTGTAATGAAGATCGCCACAGGAAGGGATTCTGAACTCGGTTCTTTTGTTGCCATTATAAAATCAATGAACTACTTTGTAACCGGCTTTATTTGAACATTTTCTACAATCTTCTGCAGCCTACCCAGCAAACAGGCAGTGAGCATTTGCAGCTCCAACATATCATGCCTTCTGAAAGCCCCAAGGCTCGGATTTCCAGCAGTGTTCTTTAGGAAAAGCACTCCCTCAAGATGAAGATATCACGACAGAATACAGAGGAGGATGCTTTGAGTTAGAAATGTGGCAACCGTTTTAGGAGACAGGAATAGAGAAAACAGGTGAGGGTGCTTTGTGCTTTTAGTGCTCAGTAGCTTGGCTGAGTACATTATACACGACTTCTAAATGCTACAATAAGCTCAAGCTTATGGTCCCCCATGGTAAGAAAATACAGATGACAAAGTAAAGCTTATTCCACTGCCGCCATCCAATCACCGCTGACACTATTTATATCTACTTTCCCAAAATTCTTGGGTAGCTCTCTCACTTTCCCCTTGCATATAACTATACACACACAGCCTCATTTTAATAATGTGCATGGTTATATATTCACACGTT
Source organism: Dicrostonyx torquatus (assembly GCA_028555095.1). Lineage (NCBI taxonomy): Eukaryota > Metazoa > Chordata > Mammalia > Rodentia > Cricetidae > Dicrostonyx > Dicrostonyx torquatus. The sequence goes on along the minus strand of JAQHUG010000021.1, from coordinate 10,960,757 downwards.
ATAAATAGGCTCACACTACACACACTGTTGAGAGTCTTTGTGTTCTGGTTCTTGACAATTGCAAAAAGCAGCCTCTAGAATTTGAGTTTGACGAATGTAGAGAATGTAGTTCTTTGCTGTCTCCCTAACATGTAGAATGCGTATTTACCTGAAATGCGTTGGTAGCTGTTGTTTGAATGCACAGTGAGTGGATATTGCTGCAAGTTAGTCAAGAAGAGACATGTGCTCATGCTATGTGACTGTATAACTGCATAATTAAATATGTAAGTGCAATAATATCCTAGCTGTTTAGTCTGCACCCTCAAATCCTGTCTTCTCAGGCAAGTGTTCTCTGTTCAATCAAATCCCTTTCAGTCTCACCATCCTTCCCCCAAGTTCTTCTTCTGATTCCCATGATGCTTTCTCCATTCTTTCCTTTCCTTTCTCTTTCTTTCCTTTTCTTTCTCTTTCTTTCTTTCTTTCTTTCTTCTTTCTTTCTTTCTTCTTTTTCAGTGCTGAGGATTTAACACAGAGCTTTGCAACATGATAGGCTATTGTTCCGCCTCTGGTCCTTCTGACTCTCACAGAATACTCTTTCATCCTTTTGGGCATTTAGCACACACACACACACACACACACACACATACATTCTGTGTGTATGTGTGTAAATACCTTCCATATCTATACCTATAGATATAAATAGATGATAGATGTGGATAGATAGGTGATATAGATAGTATAGAGTAGATATAGATGTAGATAATATAGATAGAGACAGCAACTTTCATATCCCTTGGCATTTGGCAACAGCAAACTGTAGCAACAGGCAGGTGTGAAGCCCCACGGAAGTCTCCACTGTGTCAGCTCTTCTAGGTCTCACATAGCACATCTTAGCTTTACAGGTATAACAGCCTATGCGAGGCCCATGACAGTGACCAGTGTTAGAGCTCCTAGGCCTGAGATGTCTGAGCCTCTTGGCCCCACAGATTTGACAAGTCTCTGGAGCTCTCTTCCAGTGACCAGGAACTTCAGTTTTTCTTCTCTGGCTATTTGTGGCTCCCAATCCATCTTCAGTCTCAGCTCTCCACCCTATCTCAACCTCACCATCCTCTAATTTGTGCCCTGGATGTCCCTTGAACCGCTCCACGGACTCTTGCTAAGGCTAGTGCAATAGTCGTCACTATGGGAGACATGTCGCTGCTGTCGCTCTACAGTCTTGTGGCTCTGCTTCTTGGGCAGCTCTCAGAGCATCCAATCACACTGCTGCCCTTGCAGCATGGCCTGCCACCTGCTCCACTACTGCTGCTGCCACCTTTCTGCTGCCTCTGCCATCAGGGATACCCACCCACCCCTGTTGCTACTTTCTTCAGGTTACCTGTTACTGTCTTACCTAAAGGCAGACAAGAAAATGCCACACCAAAGGACTCATTGATTGGGCCTACTAGTGGCAAACAGGGTTTCGCCCAAGCAAGCTAAACTCACCTGGTTAATAAAACTCTGGAGAAAGTACGTTTGCCTTCACTCCAGCACATGTCCCCTGTAAATGAGGTTTGTATTCTGACCCATCATGGCGTTGTCCATTTGGCACAGTCATAGAAGCCTACCTTACAAGGCCAGCAGGGGAAGTGCTCTCACACTGGTCCCTTAAGTGGAGATGCTGTTGAGTCACTCAGAGTTCATACAGGTTTGAAGTAAGTACTACCTAGAACTTTAGCTTTTAGAGACAAAACAAGCATCTGTGATCGTCATGTAGTGTCCTCTAGGCATCTTCAGTATTAAAAATGGCCAATGCTGGCATAAAGGTAGTTCAATGGACTGTTAGACTGACTTCCCTTCTGCTAAAGGCTGTTTGGACAGCAAAAGGAATAAAACAGTTGTCAAATGGTGTGCCAAATTGCCTTTTCCCCAGGGTCTTTACTTATTGATAGGAACTGAGCATCACAAGAAGTATTGATCATAAGAATTTAGAGAACTTATCATTAACACTAATGGTGATACCATAGATTTCAGTGTTTAACATCTGCCCAGTGAACCAGGGAGTGAATCCCTTTCCTCTGTACTATTGACATAGGGCAACTTTACATCACAATGACATCATAAATTATAACACAGACCTCAAATATGGATTGTACCATCTTTTTCTTTTGGGTCACTAATCAGCTCCTAAATTATGACCCAGAGACTTATTACTAGTTTTGAATGCTCAACCTTAGCTTAGCTTCTTCTTGCTAGCTCTTATAACTTAACCTGTTTCTCTTCATCTATGTTTTGCTTCTGAGTTTTATTCCTTTTCTTACTTTCTGTCTTAGCAGTCTCTATGGCTGCTTGGCTTCTAGACTGGGGCGTGTCTTTTGTTTTCTCCTTATCTCATTCTTTTTTACACTGAGTCTAGATTTCTCTAGATTCGGTTTGAAAAAGAGAAATCTCTTGAGAAAGAGAAATGACAGCTCATCCACAATGGTGACAAGCATATAGGTGGTAAGGAAACCACATAGGATTGGGGCAGGGTTCTGCTCTTGTCTTTACAGGAAAATACACATCTTCAAAAATTCAAGAGACCCTGGATGTTTGGATGCTGACAGAAGGAAAAATAACTATCCAATAAGGATAATCAAGAAAAAGGAATATGACCTGTAAGGACAGGTGATCAAAACATATCCATATATATATATTCTATATATATATGAATATATAGAGTATATGAATATATATAGAATATGAATATTCTATATATATATGAATATATAGGGCTGGCTTTGGAGTTGGACAATGGCTCTGTCCTTCTCTAAATCCAAGCATGTTGTTAAAAGAAAAATTTAGAGTTTCTGTCTCATGTCTGCTGCAGGAACTCCTTCTGCTCCTTCAGCCAATACTTTTTAAGATACCAGCCCACTTAGGTGTGGTGTCTTTTGCTTTAAAAAGCACAGTAGCCCTGCTCTTACTCTTTTGCTTCCGGCTCCACTTCCAGCAACTAGACTCCATTCCTGGTCATGCAGAGGGCTGTTGTCTAGGACAGTGATCTGTAAGTTTTTCCCTTAAATAAATAACCCTTTTATTAATCATAATTCCAAACTGGTGTGGGATTGTTTTGTGACATACATCTATACCTGGCGCCCCACACAATGGTGTAGGAGGTTCTTCTGTTCGTGTGTTGCTTTCATTGGTTAATGAATAAAGAAACTGCTTTGGCCTAATAGGGGCAGAACTTAGGTAGGCAGAAAAGACAGAACTGAATTCTGGGAAGAAGAAAGCAGAGCCGCCATGGAGCCACCAGAGTCAGACATGCTGAATCTTTCCCAGCAAGTCACTGTCACATGGTGATATACAGATTAATAGAAATGGGTTAAATCAAGATGTGAGAGTTAGCTAATAAGAGGCTAGAGCAAGTGGGCCAAGCAGTGTTTTAATTAATAGTTTCTGTGTGGTTATTTCAGGTGTAAGCTAGCCGGGTAGCCAGGACAAACACGGGACCCCATGCTCCTTGCAACACATGTCAAGAGCTGTCTGGTATGGGACAGAAAGAAGAAAGAATTTTTTAAAAATTTACTTTTCTTCATACCTATTTTTGTCTCTATCATACCTTTCATTAAATATATATGTCTGTATGTGTGTATATAAATAATGTTTAAGTTTTCCACAATGAACAACAAATTTTCCTGCAGTAATCTTTGAAGTTTCCAGGAAGAAGATATGACCTCACAACAATAGCTCCACCTGGTTGTTATGACGTCATGGTGTTGATAGTGCTACTATAAGACCTGTTTGGGGTACCAGCTGCTCAGGATGGTTGCAACTCGGTTAGCTGAAATGGTGCACTTTTTTACAACGTTCTGGCCAGAGCTCCAAATAGGAACCTCAGAAAAACTCTATAGAATACTCAGCAACTGTTTGCAATTATACCAGACAGTAATCTTGGAACTTAACCATCATTTTACTTTCACAGGACCCATAGAAAGAACATCGCCCCATGACAGCTGGAAGTAATTCTAGAAGCCAATGTCCCCTCTCCCAACAAAGTTTGTCCTTGGGGTTAAGGACATCATTTAGGGGTTGATTATAATTGGTATAGGGTTGGGATTTGGGGGGGGAATTATGTAGGATCAGGGATCTCTTTGAAAAAAATAGGGAAATTGAATGGGATAATAGATTAGTGTGAGCTTACTCATACAATAATAATAGTGAGTAATAGAGTAAATACTTGTGAGCTATCATTTGTAGGCAATTTACATTGGTATAGATTCTTGTATATTGATACAAGCTTAAATTATATTGACTATGTTCCTATTTTCATCTATAATGTTTATATACCTAGGCAAAGTTATTTTTTCATATTATAGTATGCATTCTTCTACTTCTGCTTAAGACATTTTGTATATTGATACAATTTTTGGATATATTTATCATATTGCAATATACATTTCTGCCTCTGATCAAGATACTTATACATTGTTTACATTTTGAGATCATTGTCCTCATTTGTTGCACAGATGTTTAAAGATTGTTTAATATTCTAATATGAAGTCTTAGTCTTTAAGTTATATAGGTATTAAGATTCATAGGTCAATAGTCATAATGTTTGTCATACTTATTGTTAGACTAATCAGGTTCTTTAGATACATAGAGATTGTATTCTGCATAGATAGGTAATCTTCAACCACTTCAAAGAGCTGTAGAATATGTCATTTAAATAACTTAGGGTTCTTTTGAAGTGAGACATAATTGCTCCTGGAAGTATTGGTCTATTCCCGAGAAAATATTGAGCAATGTAGACACTCCACTTGGAGCTTGTTTTCTTCTTGGCAAAACTGGTCTTTGGGCAAGGAATTTCCCATGCATTGACCACTGACAAAATGCATGATGTCTGGACAGGACAAGTAGGATACAAGAAAAAAGACTGTCAAAACTTGCCAAGACAGGGTAAGACAGTTTTGAAAAATTTCCTGCCTCTGAAAATGGTCTGTCAGTTACTCTAGGCCTTAGCCAAAGTTGGTTGTTCCAACGTTGCAAATGAGACTTTGAGTGATTGTCCAGGTAGCCAGTTGTCTCTGTCATTTATTGCACATTTTGGAAGTTGCTTGATTGCACTTCCTGTTTACTCAAGTAATATTATTTCCTTTCTTGGGTCTTCTTTGGGGTTGAAGACTAGATAGTTGTAGTTACTTTTCTCTCATGACTTGGTCAAATTATTTATTATACATGACTTAGACTCATTAGAATAGGATAATTATTGAAACATTTATTACATGTTTCTTGCTTAATATTGTTTACGCTAGTTGTAATTCTAATTTTTATACCTGATATTTGTTTTTGTTGTGTATAACTTTGTATTAGGCTTAGAACTTTACTTAGACAAAAGGGGGAGGTGCTATAGGAATTCCTACTGCCGGTAGCCTTTAAGTTACCCGCCTACTTGGGCAAGGCCTCTTATACTATATATGCCTATATAAAGTACATGTCTGGCCTCTTTTCCAGCTGTGGAAATTGGTTGCTGTTTCCCATTCCATCAGAGGATTGTAGTCTGTGAGTCTATCTCTAAATAAATAACCTTTTGTTATATTCAATTCTGAGCTAGTGTGGGATTTCTTTTAAGCATCCTTCTTCAAAAGCTCCTGGGACAAATCATACTTCCTTGAATACAAAGTCAGATTTTGGGGTATAATTCAGTGGTAGAGCTCTTGCCCAAGTGCTTCAGGTTTGATCCTCAGTATAGCAACCAACCAGCCAGTAAACAATAAAAGCAACCCCCCCCTAAACTTGGGAAGCTCTGGTGGGAAGGTTGTGAGTTTAAGGCCAGCCTGGGCAGCATATGGAGACCCATCTCAGAGATAGAACAAAAGCAAGAGCTCTAAGCCACAAATAGAATTTAGACCTCTCACTCATAATAAAGGTTAATTCTGGTATTTTTTTTTAAACCAAATCCCATACATTGTTATGTTATTCATGGAATTTGCTGATGGTTTTTAAATTATGGTAAAATATGCATAATGAACTTTGCCATCATAATCATTTGGAAACACACAATTGAGTAGTGTGGAATGCATCCACACTGTTGTACAGCTAATCTTGGGAAACCCTTGCCTGTGTCAACATTAATGCTTTACACTTACTGAACAATACCCACTCTTCCAGCATCCTTTGTCCACTAACCTCCATTATGCTCTCTGTCTCCATAGATTTGTTTGTTCTAGATACCTCACATAAAGACACTCAGATCTCAGATAGTGTTTGTATCTTTTTGACAAGCTTGTTTTCTTCTCTCCCCGCCCCCCCCCCCCGAGACAGGGTTTCTCGGTAGCTTTGGAGCCTGTCCTGGAACTCGCTGTTGTAGTCCAGGCTGGACACAATTTCACAGAGATCCAACTGCCTGCCTCTGCCTCCTTAGTGCTGGGATTAAAGACTGGTGCCACCACTATGGGGTGTGACTGGCTTATTTTATTTAGCATAATGTCCTCAGTGTTCATTAATGGGTGTGTTGTCTTTGGATTATATTGGAGACAAGAATATTTTCTCTCTCTGTGTTCGGTGGACCACCAGGCCCTTCCAGAGTGTTGCGAACAATGGTCTGGGGTATGGGCCAAACTAGATTCCCTGTTGGGGTAAGCATATTAGCCACCAGGAAATAAAAGTTTAGTTGGAGTCTTGCTGACAAAGTTCTTATTTTTTTTTGTTTTTTTTTTTAAATTCAGTATTTGTTTTTGGTTTGTTTGTTTTTGTTTTGAATCCCTGGCTGGCCTGGAACTCATTATGGTGGACTTGTGCTGGGAGGCCTTCTCAGGCTCTGATCTTCTGCTTACTCTCCTCTGCCAATCACCAACACGGGTGCTCCTCTTTAAAACTGGGCAATATTTCATCAAATATGCATTCCACATCTTGTTGATCCATTCAGCTTTCAGGGGGCGCTTGGATTACTTCTCTCTTTTGGTTGTATACAGATACCTAGCCAAGACCCTATTTTCAATTCTTTAGAGTTTAATTGATGACCCTTTTGGAGCACAGTAAAATTTTAGCATTTTCCTATACTGTTAGAAGGATAACTAATAACCTAACTTTTCTCCTTGTAAGCTATTCAAAACCATAAAACTGACAACTCAATTAAAAACGAAACAAACAGCAACATCAACTATAAAAATACTAAGTAGCAGCTTTTGATTATGTGAGACAGAAATCAACTTGCACTATTCTGAGCCAAAACACTTTAATGGAAAAGGTTGAGGACACCTTTGTACCCAGTGAAGAGTTCACCCCACAGGAAGAAAGGCTCTGGGTACCTTTAGGACATCTGCCCACCCCTACCCCTGACCCCTTTTCTCTCTCCTTCTCCTTTCTGTGTGCAGTTCCTTTTTCCCCTCACTGCACACTGCTACCACACAGAAGAAAAACATCACCCAACTGAATAAGAAAATTATCCCAACTGAAGCACACGGAACCACCATAGGCTTCTACCACTCAGTAGAATTGGGAAATGAAAGGCAGTGGGGTAAAAAGTGTCTGCCTGGACCCACAGTAAGTAGCACAGACATTTCCTGGAGTTGGAAACAGATGGGGTGGGGCAGCTCCCAACCACTCCACCTGTGCTGACCAATCTCACGGAGTTAAGAGGCAGGCTTTACGGAAAATTCAAGAGTACAAGGATGCATTAATCAGTAGCCTGAATGCACCGATAATGAGGCAAAGAAAAGGCCTGCTAGCGCTGAGATCTTTTCGACAAGTCTTTAGTTTCATAGGGCAAGTCCCGGAAGAGCAACGTGGAAAGGAGATGAGAAAAACAGAGCTCCCACACCAACAAGTAAGTCCAGAGGCCACAATTAAGAGGAAATAATAATGACACCCAGAGATCCCGGGCTCTAACATTTCCTGGAGAGGAAGCCCTCGTCCCGATACCTCGGAGGCATGTTCCATGGTAACGAGGTGGAGGAAGGAATCGGCCACAGGAAGCACAGCAGAGCAGATTAAACTCCTGCTAAGAACTGGAGCTCAGTCCCACATCGCTTGCAGCCTGCCTCAGGTAAAACATGCTCTCTGGGCTGCCCATCGATTCTGAATGTTAAGTAAGTCTTCCCTGCAGTGGCTCCAGGTGCCAGGGCATTGAATCTCAGGCAGTGAATAAAAAAACGAGGGCTGCAAAGTTCAATCCTAACTCAGCTGCTGTGTGCATCCCAAACAGAGACAGCACATCAGCAAACTGCTTCAGGGTGTGCCATGGGTCTCTGCTCTCCATATAAGCTTTCCTTGGTCATGATAAGGTATTCTCAGGTTTGGAAATGAAGAAGAGGCTGATGGGAGAATGAGAGATGAAAGAAATTGGCTTATAAATTAAAATCTTTTTAGTGAAAAAAGACTTTTTTTCCCCCAGCTTTAACTACTTAGTGCATGTAAAAGTCCACACCTGTGGAGAGAGCTACACCTCTTTCATGGCAGTCACCAGGCAGGGTTATCAGTCATTATATGTAACCATGTCCGCAATGAGCTTATGATCTCTAGGACACTGCCTTTGCTCACCTTCATGTGCCCACAGTGTCCCGAGGAGTCGATGTTCATTCCTTGTCTCTAGCACGCCATCATGCGTGAGACATTGCCGTTTTGGATCCCTACAGCTGCACCCCAAGTACCCTGCAAGACGAGGATGCTGAGAAACTAAAGCTCTCCAGAGCAGTGATTGGTGCAAATTCACACCATGATTGAGCTGAGATTCCAATAAAAGTCTAATGAATTACAAAGTTCACGAACTATCTAGTTGGCGAATCAACACTGTTCTCCAATTAGCATTCTGATAACAATAAGAATTGTAGCTATATTAAACACAAGTCTCATGGTTGACATTTTCTATATATTGTTTCAGTTAGTTCTTTTCATGGGGAAAAAAAAGAGTTTTTATAGTATCCATATTCCCTATCTAACATGAGAAAACTGAGGGACATGGATATTAAGACAGCCCCAGATCTTATGATTTTTATAGTAAGTGCTGGCAGCAAGATGCTGACCCACCTGTCAGGGCATATGTGTGTTTTTAATCATCATCATACATTAATTTCAAGGCAAAAAGTGAACACACACACACACACCAGTTTGCATGTTTTGAGTATCTACTCTATGCCAGATTCTGAATTTGTTCTAATTTAGTCCTCAGTGGAACCCTCAGAGCCAAACAGCCCTTCAGTAAATTGTGGAATGAATGAACAACCAGAGAGAAGAACAAGAGCTGTCATTGTGACCAATCATAAGGACAGCCCAGAGACACCCTTGTAGCTGCACTGGTAACACCTTAGGTTCCAACCTACAGAGGAATAGGAAGGATAAATGAGTGCTAGAAACATTAGGGCAGTTCAGATCAGAGACGAATCCCAGTTTGAAAATAAGTGTTTTTTTTAAAGCCCATGATGACCCATGTCTTGAAACAGGCCTTCTTTGCTATGGTAACACATGAAAGCAGAATCACAAGGAAGATAAACAAAAGCCTCGAGCTAGGCTCAATTTTTATCGTTGCTTTACATTTTTCTCATTTATTTGTTCTTTCACAATTCTGTGTACAAATACAATGTACTTTGATCATACGCCCCACCACCATTATCCTCTTATCCCCTTATCCCCCCCCCTCGCCATCCATAATGGAATATGGGCAGGTCTGGTCTTGTGCAGGTCTTACGTAGGTAACCGCACAGATGTGAGAATGACAGATGTGAGAATGTGTGTGCAATAGCCATGTCATGTCCAGAAGATGGTGTTTCTCAGTATTTTCCCCATCCTCCGGCTCTTAGGTTCTCTCTTCTGCCTCTTCAATGATGTTCTCTGGCCCTGAAGAGGTGATGATATAGCTGTCCATTTAGAGCTAAGCACCTGTCACTTATCTCAGCCCTTTGATGAGTTATGAGTTGCTGCCTTCACCATTGCACCCTGCAAAGAGAGGCTTCTCTGATAAAGGCTCAGAGCAGGGCTAATCTCTGGGCATAAACATGAATATCGAGAAGGCAGTTGACACTATATCCACAGTGGTAGATTTCCCCAGTCATGAGCTTTTAACTAGGTGTACAGTGCCAGGCATCAATTCTTTCTGTGAAGCGGACTTCAAATCCAGCCAGGAAATCATTGGCTACTCCCAGGGCAGTCACGCTACTATTGTACTAGCGTGCGCATCCTACCTGACTGGCTAGAACTGTAGCTTGCAGAGTTCACAGTTGATTAAGTTTGATGACTTTTCTCCCTCCAGACAACTGAACATTTCTTACTCTGTGGCAATTACTCAGTTCAGATTTGTAGGGGAAATTTAGCTTTCATAATCAACAACTTTTGCGCGATACATCCATATGAATTAGTTTGGTATGGTAGCCAGGAAAGAGTGAAACACAGGGGATAAAAGGCCAAATCCCTTGCTGTAGACAGAAGTATGTGAATCTACAAGAGCTTGAACACAAGGATATCAAAGATTTATCAAGAAACACTCACGAATAACAAGGTAGAGAGCTGCCACGGTCTTCTGTTCTGCCCCGGGGTGAATGGAAACAGCAATCCTGTCTCTGACCACCTCCTTTTTTAAAGGGGTCACATCAGTCATCAGACAAGAAGTTCTGTCTCTATCTGGCCAGATAGCCCAAGGTTATGGGTGGGGTATATACCTATTACACCACAGCTCTTTCTCTCCTCTTACAACCCCTGATGTCCTATACTCTACAATGGCTTCTCCTACAGCCTGGGCATTAGGCATGGCCATTTGATATGCTACAGTCAATGGAGAATGACCATTATTGAGGTGTCACTTTAAAAAAAAAATCATCACTAGGTTTTCCAGCTCTCCTTTCATTGTGACAGATTAGTGTCAGATACCCTACATTACCAGATAAAAATGGCATAGAGAAGAGCCCTGAACTAGGAGAGCACATGCATGGGAAGAGAAACCTCATTACTACAGAAAAACATGTAGCCAAATCAGACCAGCATGCCAATTAATAAGCTGTGTGACCCTAGGCAAATCATTTATTTTATATGCAAACCTAAGACACTAGCTTAGAATGGAAATGGGGAATATTAACTAGGGGCCTACAAATGATTGTCATGAAGAAGTGATAGAAAACAAAATGATTACAAGTAAGGGTGTGTTTGTGTGTGTGTGCGCGTGCGTGTGCGTGTGCGTGTGTGTGTGTGTGTGTGCATACACACGTATGTGCATAAGGAAGCAGGAATAAGACAACACACAATTCTGAAATTGTCCTGGGAGAAGATCCAAAGACTTTTCACATTCTAAGAGGGTCTGTGTTGCCCTCATTTTGGTTAAGAACCTGGATAATCTATGAAGCTAGTCACACTCCAATGTGCTTTGTGGTATGGGGGAGACTGAAGTAGCTAATTAAGTTCCTCTACTATCTGGTATTTCAGGACTTGCCTTGAGTTAGATTTTATTAAAGTTGTTTTCCAATAATTACATTTAAGAGCTCTGCTTAATAGGATCTTAGATACTGAAATCTCAGGAGCTATTCCTGAATGAAGAAGGGATTCGGGGCAATTCTTTTTAACTATAGAAGAAAATGTTCTTCAAGATGCGATAATGAAGACCCAGATTGTGTTTGGGAGGTAGGACAAAAAAGGACCATTTCTTTGTGGTATCAGAAGAGACTGCTCTTTCAAAACCACATCCTTATATTTGTCTTAGTGCCTGAGAGGCTGGAGGGTAAAGCTGAAGGCTGATGTTTAACACCAAGACAGTGGGTAGACTAGGAACATAAGGCGTGAGCTCTGTAAATGGGTGTTGAGGTTAGCACTGGATTTCATCAAGCTGTTGGGCCATACTGTCTCATCTATAAAGTAGGATCGATAATACTAAGCTGTCAAGGGAGACTGCTCAGCCAATAGATACTACATTCAAATGCAATTGAAAGAGCTCATTTAGGAACTATTTACCAAGATGTGCAAGGCATGCAGAAGCATAATGAGGCAGCACAAAGAAGGGGGCCTCTTATTAGTCTTACATCTACAAAAAAAAAAAAAAGGAAAGGGCTTGTAAAGAGAGAGCTGCAGCTACCATTGGGGAAAGGGTCGCACAGTAGGGGCAGGAGGCTTGTCCTCTCCTGAATGCTGCCAGTGTCTGCCATTGGTGAAAGTCAAGCAGAAACCAGTGGCAAAGGAGCCCATTGATATAGTTCATAGAAGTCAGTCTCCTAGAGTAGAGAGGAAGATGGTGAGATGAACAGAGATGAAAGGGGAAGTGACCATTCCTGCTCTTAGAACATGTTTGTGGGTTGCACAAAGAGCGAGTCCTTGAGGTCACAGACAATGGGAAAGCATGTGTGACAGAGACTGTGATTAGGAATCCAGTTACTTTGACTAGGGAGGTGGGTTGGGGGCCGGAGAGCTGCGTCAGAATGAGTTGACTAAGGTAAAGGAAAACATTGTGCCTCAAGAACACAGCCCCCAAAGCTGTTTGTGGTTGCCGTTCACTATCCTAGAGTGCTGGGAGACCGACTCTACCATGACTTCTGGTGCAACCCTACCATCCTCTGTCTTTTGGCTGCTTAGGGTAGATGCCATTCTATAATAGGTCTATAATTGAACCGATTCCTTACACACATACCCAGGAGGCTAGCTCCCTTCTGGGTGTCTAAATACAGATTCTTGTCCACAATACAGGGACTGTATTGCTGTGTTTGAATTGTGTGGTGTCCCACAGGAGTTGTATAAACTTTGTTAGCTTGAAAGTCAGGTGCAGCTGCAGGCAGGTTTCAGTTAGTCATTGTCTTCTCTGCCTTCCCATGGCAACCCATTCCAGAGACTGTGGGCTACCAACACAAGGGGATCAATCTCTTCTACCAAGAGTCCCGACTAATGGACATAGAGACACACAGCCTCACTTCTTCTCTCTTGTCCAAGAAAACACTTTTCCTTCATCAGGAGGAGTAGGTGGGACCTTAGACACATGACTATGTGGACCAATGATATTTCTTCCCCTGGTAATTTAGATCTTAAAGGAAAAAGTCCAAGTTAAGAGTAATGATTAAAGTGTCAGTCCCACTCATAGGACTCTCAAAAACAATGCTCACCTATTACTGCCCCCAATAAGAATAAATCAATTAAAATCAGACTCCTGATTATATCTGGTTCTTTGGTATTTCCCCTCATTCTCCAAGCTATTCCTCATCTTTCTAATTCAGTGGCAGGCCTATGTCAGTAAACAAGGCTAGACCACAAAGTGATGGTTCAGGTTTGAGGATCAACAAGGATGATGACTGGGATGATGTTTAAAGGTTTTTACTTTGGTTTACTTCCAGATCAGTCCAATGGGGAAGTAAAAGGTATGTATTAGAAAAGACAAGCATGATCAGGTAAATACTAGATCTTCCGAGAGCGGGAGCTGAGTTTCCAAGTCATAACATCCCATGCAAAGTGACAATCCTCTCTTTTAAACCTTTAGGCTATAGCAAGGACCACCCTGGTGTTCAAAGATCAAACTATTAGCCTGGAAGAAGAGCTTGCTTCTTCATAATGTTCTATTTCCCATCATTTCTATAGAACCTGCAGTAAGTTTGGTCTTGCCATATCAGTGTAAGTCAAAGGCCATCTCTGTCCTTTGTGAGCAAGGATTTTGTTAGGCATCTCTGAATTCTATCTAGTTCTTCCATAATCTCAGCCTGCCATTGGTTCACAGTTTTGCCCATTGCCCTATTTCATCTACTTTAATGACCATTGTGTAGAAGATGTATATGTACATATATATATATATATATATATATGTATACACACACACCCTCTTATCAAGCCACCAAAGCAACTATTACTCTGCTACTTTATAGATGAGAACACAAGCCTGTGTGAGTGGTGTGCCAGTGGGCTTCCCTTGTCCAGCATTACAAAGCTGTGATGTTGAAGAACAAGGATTTGAACCCAGACAACCCTACATTGGTCCTATTGCACACAGGTACAGCCTCTCATCTTCTTGGGCCCCTGTCTGTGTTTTAAGAAGAAAGTCTCAACCATACATTTTCACAGAATGTTTGGGGCAAAGCGAATAAGAGAAGGACAAGAATGTTAAGAGGCAGGATAAGGTTCTGAACTGCGAACCACCAGCCAGCTTTCTTTCATTTGTTGCCAATGAACAACAAATCTTTTTCTCTTTTTCTTAAACAAATAACAAATTGTTTCTGGTTTAGTACTATAAATCCTCCTAGTCACCCCAAGCCAATGAAAGTTCCCTGAGAGATGAGGGTGTAGCTACTCATCTAACATCTGCGTGCATTTATTTACCCATTTCTTTCTACATTTGCTCTGCAAACTCTCAGTGTTAGCCCCTCATCAAATTCATGCCAAAACATCTCCCCCACTTGGTATTAAGTCACCAGAATCACCATCATTAGCCTAAGATGATTAATGTAGCTATAACGTGGTCTAAGCTCTACACTTGAGCTTAGCCAAAAGATGGAGAAGTGACGGGTTCAAGCTCTAAAGTAGCTGGAGATACAGGGAAAGGGATACAGGCTCTTCTGTTCTTTTCCTGGATCTTACATGTGTTCTACTGGCCATTGTGAAGCAAGATAGAATGACAAACTTCCCCGAGTCTGGTTGCATCCGTGAAACTGTTTTTTCTAGAACAAACTTGCTCATCAAACAGCTCTGTGACAGATGTCCTTCCGCTACCTCCAGAGCCCAATTTCCACCCCAGACAAAGGGAACAACCAGACTTCTGTGTACAGAAGTAACTCACTGTGATCTACTGCTGTCTACTGCACAGTCACTAATCTGTTAACTCTTTGCAACACATCTTGGATTTGAAGGAGGAAGAGGTGAGAACAAAAAACACATTGCTCAAGGCCAAGTGGAAAAGGAAATACATTTAAAGTTCTGCAGTGTAAACGAGCCCCAGCAGCAGAGCGCTCATCTCACCTGGCTTGAAATTACAGCTGAGATTTGAGGACAAAAGCCAGAAACCTTGGAAGAGAGCAGGTTTCTGCCTTCATCAGCCACCTATTTGTCACATGGTGGTTACGAGGAAAGAGTAGACCTCTAGAGTGAGCTGCACCCTCCCTGCTGAATTGGCTTCCACATCCATCCCAAAGATGCAGTAACCTCGGAAGTGAGAGACAAAGCCCATCACTCCACATCCTCTGACTTCATCGACTCTTCTGCCATGGACCTAAAAATGTTTGTGACCTGAACTCCACAACAGAAAATGTAGAGACTGAGAAAACACTAATGCAGATGCCAGAGACTCAGCCCCAGGATGCTCCCTGTAGCACACTTTGAACTGACCCTTAAAAAGTTAGGGGTGGTAGGAAAATGCTGTCGGATAAAGAGAAAAACCAAATGCATCCCTGTCCTGAGGACTGTGCAGCAAGAACCCCCAGCAAGGACTACATAGATAGTTCAGTCAGCACAGCACCCGTCTCACATGCATGGGGACCCCAGGCCCCAGCAGCCATGGACAAAGTGGGGTGTGGTGGCTTGACATAAGCTTGTAAGAATCCTGGTGTCTTGAGATGAACCTGTCATCCCAGTGCTGGAGAGGGAGAGACTGGATGATCCTTGGGGCTCACTGGCCGCTCAGTCTAGTGTAATTTGTGAGCTCTGGGCTGCAAAAACCCTGTATGAAAGAATGTGTGAGTTGGTCCTAAGGATCACATCCAGGGTTGTCTTTGTGATTACATATAACATGCATCTACATATGTAAACAGGCACATGTCTAAATTAACTCTAACCAAGCCTTACATTGCACTTATTTACGGTTGTGGAGAAAGAACTGACCAAAACGAATACTTCTTTTTCTGTTTAAGGGTTTAAGGTTCAGTCCAATTTTAGTTAGAAGATAAAACTGAGAGTCTGGTTAATTTTGGATTTGCCCCAAATCTCTTAGAATCTCCCTAGAATTAGCTATGTAATGCACATTTAATCTCATAGACTCAAATGGGAATAACCTACTGTGAGCAACAAACCAAAGGAAAGCCAAAATTGAAGCAAAATAGCTATAGTTCAAGGAGTATCTTTGAGAGTCTCCTGCTCATCTAATCTGCCTTTGCTGCACAGCCCTTAAAGTCAGTACCTTGTCGCTTCTTCCAAACACCGTTTCCCACAGTTGAGGGTAGCACCTCTGTTTGAACAGCTGTGGTGCATTAGTGGACCATGAGTCCTCCCAGCTCCTGGAGGTGGGGGAATCCTGAACAAACAACCTTCAGTCCCTTTTCCCTTTAAGCCAGAGGTATTTAACCTTGGCCTTTTACCCTTTTGTTCAACTCTTGGTTCTAATCTCCTAAAAATAGTTTTCAAAACCAGGTCTCATTTGGGAGACTTCCACAAGGAACATGGGCTTGCTCGGCCACCCTGCTGGAGTGTCAATATCTCATTTCTCGTGATGGGGAAGAAGACCTGCCATTAAAGAATGGGAAGCCAGCCTCCAAACTACTGTTCTGTGACGTTCACGAGTCCCAGTCACCAGTAGGGATGCTTCATAATCACTATGAAGGAAAGAGCCACACAAGCTGAATGTGAGCCAGGAACTAAATAGGTTACATTTGGGCAGATGGTTGATATTAGCAGAAATGATGTCCAGATTCATGACCTCCATTTTCCTTAACACCAGTGTCAACAAAACAAGGCAGCCTGACTCAGGCGTTTGAGGTGAAGGGCCCCATGGCATTCCTCTCTGAGCTCCGCTCATGGCTCCTTTCTATCAGCCATCTAATGTCTGTTGACTGTTACCACATGGCCAGACTGTTCCTGGGACGAGACTTCCATTTTCTGCCTAATTGGCTATTTCTTTCCGTGGCTGGCCTCTATGTTCATCAGAACCATGAAAAATATCCCTTAAGTCTAGAAAAGTGAAACACTGTGTTTTGGTTTCTACTTTTCCCTCCCAAGCAAACCGATGTTTTTAGAAAGTCTCTTCTGATTTATAGCCATGATAATTGCACACTGTGTCAAGGTGATGGACCTCTTTTTACCCGTCTGTACATCTGGAGGCTGATTGAAGAGTCGACGTTTACTGAAATAATAAAGGGCATCCTCGCAGTATTCTTTTTTCTCTCCCTGTGTGAGCATTTGGGAAAGTACAGAAAGCATAGACAGCTTTATGGGCAAAGAGGGGATTTAGTAGAAGAGTGAGAGTTCACTCTGCCTTCTCCTCCTGAGCTGTCTTCAAAGCCCAACTGTCATAAAAGGCAGTTTCATGTATTCCTAATTGCCCACTAGCGGGCATGTCTCCCAAAGGTTACATCAAAAGGTTATCGCCAAGAAAAGAAGAACAGCCCTGCAGGGAACCACAAGCATTAGTGTCACACCTAAACTCAGTGCCCATCTCTGACTGGATTTCATGAGCATTGAGGGTTTTTAATAATTTTACAGTACTCTCTTTGGAAACACACAAATGGCACCACCACCACCTCACGTGGCCAGAAAATTTTTTTCATAGGGGATATCCCTGTAAGATATGAAATAATTTCATCTGTGCTTGACATAAGAAACCAAAGAATTGAGTTCTGTCTTAGTGCTTTTGCAACTTAAACCGAAATAAGTTCTGACCTCACTGTACCCCATATTTGAACTCATGAACTTCTGAGGGGACGCAACCTGTTCTTTGTATATATCTCTGCCACCGTTACAGATGCCGCCACTTCCCCAAGACAAGCTACAAAACTCCAAATCGTTAGCTTAGCTTAATTCCTGTTTTTAGTTGTGTAGCGTTCACTTCTAAGAATTGGGTCAACCAGAGACCAAAAATTCGTGGGGGAGATTGGTGACTAAACCAAACCTGAACGAACATTTTTCTTTTAATTGTTTCTTAAACAATATAGAATAGTGGCTATTTATATAGCATTTACATTTCAATAAGTTTTGTAAGGACTGTCAAAATGATTTAAAGTTTAGGGGAAGGTGTGTATCAGTTAACTGTAGATGCTATACCATTCTATAAAAGGGACTTGAGCATCTGCAGTTTGACACCCATGGTGGAGGGGGAGCCCAGAAAACCATGCTCTATGCATAGCAGAGAGCTATATTCAGCTTGGAATAGCACTCTCTGTATGCGGCTTGGCCAGAAGCTGTAGGAGATAGAGCTTCATATATAAAACAGCACCCAAACTCAATAGGGTGAGATGGGTGCACACATGACGAAATAGTTAGGAAATGTAATGTAGAAGCCAAAGGTTGTGAACGTCACTCTGGGCCTTTGTGAAGGGGAAAGGTTCAGACAATGAGGACCTTGCAGACTCCACCCTGCAGCCACGGCAGGAGCAAAGGTTGGCATGCTTCAGAAAGACCAAGAGCAGATCAGGTGGAGTTCCGATGCACAGCAAAGTCCCTGGATTTTTGCCTCTGATGCGCTCTGCCTGACTCTTCCTTCCTTTCTGAGTTCTTATTACCCATGCACCCGAAGTTTAAATAACAATAGCTATACTTGCTAGTTCTGCTCAGATCTGTTGCATGTCCAGAACAATTGTATGCCCTTCATATATTTTAACTTATTTAATTCCTCTGTATGCACTTCATAAATTTTAATTTACTTATGTCTTCCGATAATTGTATATGTAGACACTGTCCTTAGGTACATTTTTAAAGATGAGGGAACTGACACAGAGATGTATAGAATTCTGCCCGTAGTTAGACACGAGAAAATTGAAAACCAGCATTCTGTCATCTGTTCTCGATCACAGGTCCTGAGCCCTTGTCCATCAAGTGTGTTAAGTCAGGTCTAACCTCGAACACACAATTCTAGCCACCATCTTCTACTTTTTGGTACTTAGGCTCTCGTATTAGCTACTCTTCGTCACTAGGACCCAGGAGCTGCTTGAAGAGAGAATGATGTATTTGGGCTTTTTGTTTCATAGGGCTCATGCCTTAGCTGCTTGGTCCCATGTGCTGGAGGAACATGATGGAGGCATGATGGTGTGATGGAGGACACTTTGTTGTTGGTTCTTTTACTCTTTTGGCTTTTTGGGAGGAGCCCACCACTCAGCTCCCAAATAAACCACACCGAATCTTATTATTTCTTATAAATCCCCGGCCTTAGTTTGGCTTCTTTCTAGCCAGCTTTTCTTAACTTAAATCATCCCATAAGCCCTCTGGGCTTTTTCCTTTTCTTACTCCTGTAATCTTACTTTCACTCTTACTCCATGGCTGATGGGATGGCTTGGTGGCTGTGTGGCTATGTGGCTGGCCCCTAGCGTCCTTGTCTCCTTGCTTCTTCCCTTCTCCTTCCAGATTTCTCCTTCTATTTATTCTCTCTGCCTGCCAGCCCTGCCTATCCTTTTTCCCGCCTCACTATTGGCTGTTCAGCTTTTTATTAGACCAATCAGGTGTTCTAGACAGGCAAAGTAATACAGCTTCACAGAGTTAAACAAATGCCACTTAGAAGAATACAACACATCTTTGCATCCTTAAACCAAATGTTCCACAGACTAAACAAACGTAACACATCTTCAGCCAATGTTCCACAACAACATTTGTTTACCCTATAGTGGACAGTAAACAGAGGATAGTACCAGGGACTGGCTAGAGATCTACTTCCTCCAGCTCAGCCCTACTTTCTGAATTTCTACAAAGGCTCCATAGTGCCACATTCTGGGGAATAAACATTGAGAATCATCTTGGGCCTATAAGGAACATTATATATTCAATTATAACATATCTGCCATCAAGACGAGACTTACACTGCAGGCTTAGACTTGAGGAGCCCAGTCATTGGATTGTGGTTCTTCTCATCTCTCCAGCGACAGACCTCCATAATGGCCAAGCTGGTCTCTTTAGCCCAAGCACACACTCTACATGCTTACTTCTTCAGAGCCTTCCCATCACATTCTGTTTGTGTGGTAAGCCAAGCTTGGTACTTCCTCCAGAAGCAGTGAGTCCAGGGCAGAGCTTCCCAATCTGCCTCAGTGATGAAACTATAATTAGATCCTATTCTTCCTAAATTCCATTCATCATCAACTCAAATCAGGGTGTATGCTGTTCTGAAACAGGAGTCCCTGCCATTCCAGGTCTCCTTACATTGTCTGTACTTTCACAACCTCGAAACCCAATGCCAGACTTTAGGGTCCTTCCCTTTCTGTCTCGCGCTTAGTTTCTGTTTACTTTTTCTAATCTAGGAAGACCTGTTGAATGAGAATTCCTTTCAGTCATGGTTTTAACACTATTTTTATCCACAAAACATAGAAAGGGTGTAATTTACAGAGTCACCCATGTCGTAAGGATGTACTTCACAGAGCCATGAGTATAATTGATGAAGGATAGCGGAGAAGACTGCTGTGCATTTTGTTCTTGTTTTCCCAAATTGGCTCTGATTCCATTAATCAACATCCCTGGTACATCTGATCAGTCAACTATGAGTTTTTCATGACTAGGTCTACATTTGTTTGTCTTGTCTGTAAATTATTATCATTGGGAATTTTATCAAAAGCTTTTTTGAGTCTTTCATTTGCTTGATACAGATATGTCCTTGCATGTTTGAAGACAATGGATGCTTTGTATATGCTTGTTTCTGGCGTTAACCTAATTTTCTAAGTATTTTCAGGCCTCTTATTTTGCAAGCAAATTCAAAAGTTCATCAGCAAAGAGCACTTTTGTTCTTTAGTATAACACCTCATAACACTGGGATGTGCCCATCACTGTCTTTCTGTACCATTCCTCTTCACACTGGCTTTCTAGCTCTGAAGCACCGAGACTGTATTAGTTTCCTATTGCTGCTGAAATACGTTGTCATGGGATTTCTGGCTTCAAACAACACAGATTTGTTGTATTGAGCTTTGAAGAGCAAAAAATCAAAGTCCAGTTTCACTGAGCTAAAATGGAGGTGTTGGCAGGGCTGGTTCCTCCTAAATGATCTTATGGGACAACCCTGCCCTTGCCTTTTCTGGCTTCTAGATGCTGCTCACATTCCCTGGCTCATGTCCCCAGCCATCAGAGGCATCACCCCAACCTTTGTTTCCATCCTCACACCATCTTTTTCTTCTTTGACCCTCCAACCTTGCTCTTATAAGAATGTTTTTGATTACAATGGACCCATTTAGACAGTTGGGCCCTTCCATCTCAAGAGGCTTAAACACGTCTGTAAAGTCCTATTTGCCATGTGAGGTCACAAAGTCACAGGTTGCAGGGATTATGATGTGGTTATCTTTGAAAGAGGCCATTGTTCTGCCTAATACACACTCCATGACCCACCCACCATTCAAGATAGTTGCCTCCCTATCTTGGGATGTCATTTATTTGTCTTTGTTACAGAAATGAATTCTGATGGGCTAACATTCTTGCTGGGGCTATTTGTTCTTTTGGAATAGTTTTCTCTGCAATGCTAGTCTTTCCATGTTGAAAACCTTTTTCTAAAAGGGGGAGAGGCGAGCAAAGCGGCAGCTGGATAGTTCTACTTTGTTTTTGTCATCTAACTTGATACAGTCTGCTCTGACAACCTTTCCTCGCTTCGACCATCTCATTTCTTTTTCTAAAAGAAAAAAAAATAGGAAGGAGCCCTTTTGGTCTTAATATTTTCAAGTGTCAACTTATCCCAGCCCACATTTCAGTTTGTTTCACTGGTATAGATCTGTGTCCTTCCAGGTCCCGTGCTCAGCCTCGACCATACACCCTTCCGGGATCATGCTCAGCCTCGACCATACACCCTTCCGGGATCATGCTCAGCCTCGACTATGTGCCCTTCCGGGATCATGCTCAGCCTTGACCATGCGCCCTGCTGGGCTTCATGTTCAACCTCGACTATGTGCCCTTCCTTCAAAGTTCTGTTTCTGTTCTTTCTAAATCTCCTTTTTAAGGTTCCAAGTGGACACTCCCTGCATCCTTCTCATTAGGGTAACCCAAGATTACAAAGTGAGTTGTCGTTTTTTAAGCTACACATTCTTCTTAAATGATGGTTCCTTTTAGAAACACACTACAAACTCACTTTACTGTGCTCAGGTTAAAAAAAGAAAAGCCAGCGGGTGTGTCTGAACATGCCCGTTTGTTCCTCTTCCCTGCCATTATGAATTCCGAGATGATTCAGTCACTTCCTCCCGTGGTCACCATACCTTCTGCGGCACCAACTGGCTTTCCCCTTTAGTTAGAAGTGAGTGGAAGCTCCGAGGTCTTTGTCCTCTAATCAGCTGTTCCACTTTTAGCAACAGGAGCCTCCCAACAGATGCTCAGAGAGTTGGACTTGTGACATCACCTCATCGCTATTGCAGGAACCAGCAGAATTTACCACTGCCCACTTCTCCGTGACCGCACATTTCTGACCACAAGTTTCCACGCAGTTCTGGGGTCTTCCATGTAGTTCTTGTTTATAGCTAGTACTCTGACATAAGTCGGAGTGCTTAGACTTAGAAAAATGAGAATAACAGCTAGAGCTAAACCTACGGTGTGCCTGGAGGTGGGGCCTGAAGCAAGTTATTGTTCTTAGAAAGATCAGTAAAGGTCAGACCTCTGATTTAATTCAGGGGGGCTGCATTGTTTCAGATATGGAAGCTCTATCACACCCATAGGCACGCAGCTTCTGACCATGGCTGTGGGTCTTTGCCTCCACCTCACTGCCACTCCCACTAGACTCACAGCGAGCACATGACCTCGGCGAGATTAGCAGAGTTAAACTCAGGACTTCCATAGGGGATGCTGGGATGAAATGTCTCTAGGCCATAGAGGTAGACAGGGAGCCCACAGAGAAGGGCTTGCAGCCATCTTGAGACTCTAAGCAGAGCTCATTTGAGAAGCTGACGTTGTGGAAGTGGAGTGGGAAGAACTCAGGTTACTGAGGGCATTGCTGACAGCTGTGAAGCCAAGCCTTCCTTCGGCTTTTCGGTTCCTTATCTTGAACCTCCTTTTTCAAATTTCCAAGTGAACGTTCATATATGTGTTGTGTACTTGATCTTTTGCTGTCGGTGAGAAAGTGAGTGCAGGAGAAAGGACCGAAGAGGCAAAGAGGACAGCAGCTGACTAGAGGATGCGCTCTGAACTTTGGCCCCCTGAAGGCATTTTCGTCTTCCCCTCCGTCTTGCTTGTGTGCATGCGGCAGCAAGGAAAACCAGCTGGTTTTCTTCAGCGTGTGTCACCCAGGCACGGTAGTACATGTGTTCCATCTCAGCATTCAAGCGGAGGCAAACTGTTTGGGGACAGACATCTGCCCGACCTACAGAGTAAGACCCTGTCTCACAACAAATCATGGAGATGTTGTCTGTCCTCAGGATGACTCCTGCTACTCAGACTGAGTCACAAGTGTGTCATGCCAAGGAGTTAGACAGTCTGGGAGCATCTAGTCAGAATCGGTATTATATGGAGCTTCCTCTCCCTCCTCCTGTCCCAACCGCTCATCAAAATCCTGTCAGTCATACAACCCCCTAAAGATGAACCTGTGAAACACCCCTTTTCAAATGCTAATAACGGTTCCAAATAAAACAGAAACTTGGTTTATATTCTCTCTCCCACGACTTTCCCACCTTATTTCAATAAACCCTATCTTCTATGACAGTAAGAAAAGCAACTTGTGAAAAAAATCTTAAATATCTCTAGAGATGATCCAAATGGTTTCCTCATCTCTAAAACTAGGGAAACCGAGGCCGAGGAAATAGACAGGCAGTCAGCCAGAGATCAAGCAGGTAAGAGCAGTGCACTGCCCTGCGCCCTCACCCAGAATCTGTCCCTCCACATCCCGAGGGCTTCTTCATCTCTGCAATTCTCTGCCCACTCTTCCATCAAACAAACTTTCTATACAAGTCATCACTTGTATAGAAACCCGCCTTCATTTCAACTTGGTTTCTGTTTGTCTAATGTTCTGTTTGTGTTTATTTGTTCTACAGCCTTTCCCCACCAGAGTGTGCGCCTCTCCAGCCATGAGCCACATCTCTGCCTTTCATATGTCTCTCTGCCTGGGTAACCCATGCCAGTTTCTTGCCCCACTATGGATGGGGTGCTGTGTCCTGCTGTTCTGTGTGTCCTTGACGCCTGGCACACATAGCAACCTTTCAGTAGAAGCTCATTTGTAAGGATGACTTTATATAATGCTTAACTGCAAATATTATCCAATGCTGATCCCATGCTCCCTGCCATCTCTTATGGACAAAGGCCTTGTCAGACCCTCTCCCTACATTTAAATTAGATTATTATAATTAATTCCAGCCTATTTGCTGTCACATAATAATAATTCTTCACTCTCGACCCCCACCTTATGTGTGATGTGCACATTTACTTTCTGCTCTAAGGTTGTCTTTTACTTTCTTGGTAGTGTTTTTTGGTGCACAGTTTCAGTTTGAATGGAGTCAAATCCGTCTTCTTTTTCTCCTTTGGTGATTTGGGCTTTGGCTATCTGGACTCCAGTCCTAATGACCAGATGCGTGGTTTCTTTTGTCACTTTACTTTTTGGAGAACAAATCTAGTCAGCCCCTGGCTAGTGGGTGACTGAGTCCTCTAAGGACAAAAGAAAGGATTTGAAGAGCAGAAGTGCCTGAGAAAGATGTCACATGGTCCAACATGAGCCCCTAATTCATGCTTTCAGCAAGGCTGTGATAGAAAGAGCTGACACCCAGAAAGTGATGTAAAGGAAACCACACACAGCCCCAAGAAAACTGTCCAGCCCAACCTATCTGACACCTGGCAACTGGCTGCCACCCAGTGGTGGACATGGAAATGACATGGGGGTACTATTATGGTTGTGAGCTAGGCCTAGTCTAGTTTCTGGCTATTATAAATCAGTGAAAAGGATGAGCAAACAACTCCATGGTAAGATATAGAGTCCTTTGGATATATACCCAAGAGTACTATAGCTGATTTTTTTGGTATATATATTTTCAGCTCTTTGAGGACTCTCCATACTGATTTCTATAGTGGCTGTACCAGTTTGTACTTCCACCAGCAAAGAATAAGTGTTCCTGTCCCTGGAACTTCTATTTTTAATGCATTTCTGATCTGCCAACAGCAGGCCACTAGCTTGAGTCGATTTCAGAGCATTGGAAGACTTGATAGAATGAAAGTGGGCCTGTGAGTCAGAGCAGAAGTAACCACTCAGCCATAAGTTTGACCTTACCCCAAGATCTGAGTGGCAAAAATCAATGACCACAAATTGATTAGGGGAGGGGGAAATTACACTAAGTGAACTGATTATTTAAAATTTATGCCCCAGTGTTTATTTCTCTAGGATCATGTTTTGATCTGATTCAAAGAAACCTCCATCGGCTACTGGCAAATACCACTTTAACATAGTTTAAGCAAAAGGTGGGGGCAGGGTGCATGGTCAAGATTTTGAAGAATCTCATGATCAAAAGTATGGTGTGTACTAAAAGTAAGAAAAAGTAATGTGTGTCATTTTACTTCACGGATAGTGGGGATATGACTTGAATGGTCTGCCTCCATTCCTATCTATGTAGCTGTTGACGTAAGGTTGTCTGTGCAAACATTCCCATGTAAGAAGAAACAAAACCATTGACCATTCTCATAGTTTGGCTATGACTATTTCCAGAGAGGGTGGAGGTATATATATATATATATATATATATATATATATATATATATATATATACACACACACACACACATTCATACATCAGAACACAGTAGTACAATCTAGAAACCTCCCCTGCAAATCCAAGCACACAGCTGTTGTCATATTTTACCATGTGACCCATGATCGATCCTTTACTCTGAGAACTAGGCAGTAGGCTGAGCTTTTAGGATCAGCTTCCAGAGCCACACTTTGTAGCTTCTGCTTCAATCAGAAGGCCATCCACTATCTCTGCCGCTGTCTGTGAAAGTGGATGTTCCACATTCTGCTTCTTGTCATCCACAAAGCCATCAAGCCCTCAGCTGCAATTGCTACAGAGCCCAAACATCTGCCTACCATGTTTGCCCAGAAACAGCCCCATGATATGAACTTCTGTCTTCTGAACCTTCAGGGAATTAATTAATTAATGCTTAGCATTAATTAAGTCACATGAAAAATCTCAGAGATGAGACTAAATAATACATTTCATAATAGATTGAAAGTTGATGTCCACTGATATATATATATTGAACCCCAATCCCCAAGAGGATGGTATTAAGAGGCAGGGCCTTTAAGAAGTGGTTAGGTCCTGAGGGTTGAGCCATTGCAAATGGAGTTATAAACATAAGGGGAGACCCAGGGCATGTCCAGACAAGGTTCACAACTCATGCTGGAAGCTGTGAACTCGGGCGGGGGTAGGGGATGACTCAGGTAAAGCTTCTAGTACACAGAATTCCACACTACATGTAGGGACTGCGGAAATGAGGATTGGGTCAGAGTTAAACCAAAGTAGGCATCCAGATGCGGAGAGCCACACCAGATAGCACTAGAAGCAGAGGGCATGTAGGGGTTTTAACCCCTGGATAAAAAATGTCAGTGCAGACAGTAGCTGACTTTCAAAAGATAGCTAGGGATAGAGCCTGAGGCCCAGAATAGCAGTTCCAGAGAGGAAAATGACCTCTCTGCCCGTTATGATTGAATCTTCTTTTGAACACTGTAGATGTTCCCACTGCAGGAAGAAAGCTGACATGAGCAAAAGAAGAAAGAAAGAAAGACAGAAAGACAAGAAGGAAGGAAGGAAGAGATTC
Source organism: Dicrostonyx torquatus (assembly GCA_028555095.1). Classification (NCBI taxonomy): domain Eukaryota; kingdom Metazoa; phylum Chordata; class Mammalia; order Rodentia; family Cricetidae; genus Dicrostonyx; species Dicrostonyx torquatus. The sequence continues at coordinate 10,934,276 of JAQHUG010000021.1, read as the reverse complement.
TAACTAACGAGCTACTTCTAAATACACAAGTTCCAGTGCAGAAACAAAACAGCAAACAACATAACTCCTCCAAGAACTACTAAATCTATAACCCCAATAAGAATGACCTGGGAGAACTTCCAGACTGTATCAGGTTCTTTCTTTGGGGCCACCAACTAGCATGTCAAATCATGACATAGAGACTTATTATTAGTTTTGAATACTCGGCCTAGCTTAGGCATGTTTCTGGCTAGCTCTTTTAACTTAAATTAACCTGTTTTTCTTTATCTACCTTTTACCTTGGGGCTTTTTACCTTTTCATGCTTTCTTGCTGTCTTTATGTCTGGCTGGCTGGCTGCCAGCTGCTTGGCTTGTGGCCCTGGGTGTGTCCCTCATTTTCTCCTTCTCCTTCTTTTCTCTTATTCTTCCTCCTACTATTGAGCCTAGATTTCTCCTCCTATTTATTCTCTCAACCTGGCAGCCCAAACTATCTGTCTCCTGTCTAGCTATTGGCCATTCCTCTTTTTATTAGACCAATCAAGTGCCTTAGGCAGGCAAGGTGAAACAGATGCAACATATCTTTACATAATTAGGCACACATCCTTAAATAGTTAAGCAAATGTAGCATAAACAAAAGTAACACCCCTTTATACAGCTAAACTAATATTCTGCAGCTAAATACATGTAACACGTCTTTGCCTAGCTGAATTAATTCCACAACACCAGACAAAGATTTCAGAAGAATGATTATGTTCGACAATTCAAAGAATATATAAATGTACTCAAAAGAGCAAACGCAAAGAGCTGAATGAAGTGAGAATGACAACTTAAGATAGGAAAACAAAATTCAATGTAAAGATAGAATTGAGAAACTGAACTAAAATGACGCTGAAAGAAAAAAAGTCAATGAACCTTAGTGGAAAGCTTCGCCAATAGAATGGGGGCTTGTTTAAAACAGGATCAGGGCTTTAAAACAGGACAGAGGAATTGAGTTACTCAGTGAAGGTCAAGATAAAACTCCTCTCTCTCTCTCTCTCTCTCTCTCTCTCTCTGTGTGTGTGTGTGTGTGTGTGTGTGTGTGTGTGTGTGTGTGTGATGAGTGAGACCAAATGGGAGCTGAGAATCACACTAAAGGCATAGATAACATTTCCAATAAAATCGTAAGTGAAAATGTTACCAAACCTGACGAAGGAGATGCCTATCCAGAGGCAGCAAATAGGCAGACAACATGAGACACTCCCTATATATTTTATAGTTAAGACAAGCACACAGAACAGTGGAAGATATCAAAAGCTGCCCGAGAGAAATGTCATTTATGAAGATGGCCCTCCAGGAAACATTTAATGGCATTCAAAGCCAAAGACTTGGAAAGACTATTCCAAGTTCAAAGAGTATTACACCCAGAAAAGTAAGCATTACAATTCAATGAAAGTTTAAAATGCTGACTGAAGGAATTTATTATACCTAAGATTCTCTGAAAGGATAATTGAAGAACTAGGACTGAAGAGAAAGATAAGCATACCAAAGAGGACACAGGGGATTAATAAGCAATAGCAGGTCAGTTCATCAAAGAAGGTCCAAGAAAACATCAAAAAGGAAAATAAAGACGTTTGATCTTAATGGTCTCAATTCTCCAATAAAATGCTGACTAGCAGAATAGATTAGAAAATGGGATTTTTTTGCTTCTAAAACACATCTTACCATCAGTAATAGAGACCACTGTAGGATAAAAGTATTGAAGATGTTATAAGAAAATGTAACTAAGAAACAAGCAAGCTTAGCCATTGTAATGTCTAAAAAAAACTGTATTTCAAATCAAAATTAGTCAGAAGAGATAAGGAAGACCACTCCATGCTGATTGCAAGAACAACCCACCAAGAAGAAATATTATAGTTAAAAATATTTCCATCAACCATGGGTATTCCCAGCTTCATAGAAGAAATATTAAATATGTATAGTCATAGATTAATTCCAATACAGTAATAGTGGGTGACTTCAATACCCACTCTCACCCATAGACAGGTCAGTTGGGCAAAAATTAAACAGAGGAACATTGAAGTTAGTTGACACTATAAATTAAATGAATCTCACAAGCATTTACATATCATCCCACACAAACACTTCAGAGTATACGTTCTTATCACCAGCCCATGGAACTTTCTCCAAAACTGATCACATGTTAGGACACAAAGTGTTGTAATATACAGGAAAATGAAAATAATGTTTTGCATTCTATTTGGTCACAATAGAAAAAAACTAAGTAACAGTGATAATATAAAAGATTGATAAACACTTGGACAAATTAACCAAAACAAAGAGAGAGAGGACTCACATTAGTAAGATCAGAGGAGAAAGGGATGGCATTACTAAAGGCAGTGATAAAACTCAGGGAATAATAAGAGCATACCTTAAAAACTTAAACCCCAATAAGTTGGAAAACTTAAAAGAAGTGGATGAATTTTTAGATGTTTATGAAACGCCAAAATTAAGGCAAGGTAGAATGATTAAGCAAATAATAGAAATGACTCTATAACTAGCAACAACACTGAAGTACTTAAGAAAAGTCTCCCACTTCAAAGGGCTTGGGATCAGAATTTTACCAAATCTTCAAGGAATTAACACCAAAAATACCCAATTTATTCTATAAAATAGATAAAGGGGGAAAACTTCTAAGCTATTCATATGAAATAAGTATTATGGATATAAAACCAAATAAAGGGTATCCACGCTCTTTAATTCTGGTCAATATAGCAGTTTGGAGTCTTAGCTATAATAAAAGGGAAGAAAATAAAAGGATAAAAATAGGAAAAGCAGTCAAAGTATCCTTAATTGCAGATGTCTTGATTCTATGTGTAGGAAACCCTATGACATCAGCATAAAAGGCTTAGAGCTGTTAAATGTTTTCAGCAATGTGGTAGTCTATAACATTAACACACTATGGTAGTATTAACACACAATGTATTTGGCCCCCATGATCTCATAGGAAGTGGCACTATTAGGAGGTATGGCTTTGTTGGAGTGGTTATTGCCTTGTTAGAGGAAATGTGTCACTGTGGGGGTGAAATTTGAGGTTTCCTGTGCTCAGGATAGCATCCAGTGAGTCAGTCAACTTCCTGTTGCCTCTGAGTCAAGCTATAAGGACTCTCATTTCTAGCACCACTTCTGCCTGCACACCACCATGCTTCCCGCCATGATGATATTTGACTGAACCTCTGAAACTGTAAGCAAGTCACCTCAACTAAATGTTTTCTTTGTAAGAGTTGCTGTGGTCATGGTGTCTCCTCACAGCAATAGAAAACCCATCTAAGATACAAAATTGGAACCTTATACACCAATGACAAACATACCGAAAAAGAAATCAGGGAAGCACAATAGATACACACACAACCACTACCACAGCATGCACACATGCGCGCGCGCACATACACACACACACACACACACACACACACACACACACACACACACGCATGCACAAATGCATGCCTGCAGTAAACAACCAGAAAGAATGACTGTGGGGTTTCAGTCACATTGGAAAGCCTAAATTAGAGCACTTAAAATTCCAGCATGTAAAGCCAGATGTGGTGGCTCAAGTCCTCAAATTCCAGTATGTGAGGTAGAGGCAGACAAAGCCCTGTGAATTTGAGGCCAGTCTGTTCTAAATGATGAGTTCCAGGCCAGACAAGGGTACATAGTGAGACCTTGTCAACAAATAAAGAAAGGAAACCTTCAATGTGTAAATGAGTTGTCAAGGATTATGAGAGGCTTTTCATATATGTTCTTAGGTACAGTTATATAGAACACTGTTCTTCTTTTCTGAAATCGTCTAGTCAAATTTAAGTTCATAGTAAGAACAAATGGCGGCCGGGCGGTGGTGGCGCACGCCTTTAATCCCAGCACTCGGGAGGCGGAGGCAGGCAGATTTTTGTGAGTTCGAGACCAGCCTGGTCTACAAGAGCTAGTTCCAGTGCAGGCTCCAAAGCCACAGAGAAATCCTGTCTCAAAAAACCAAAAAAAAAAAAAAAACCAAAAAACAAATGGCTATGTAAAAACACCAAGGACCAGGTAAGTTTCTGAGATGCTGGGAGTCATAGTTCTTGAAAAATAGCAAAGCCTCATGGGAAAGTACAATGGCCTATGGGTTTGTCAGGCCACCCAGCTGGGAATTCCTGGGAGTGGTTCTGACCAAAGTCCATCTTGGTCAGTATTTAATATTTAAATAAAGCTTGCTCCAAATTTGACTCAGAGTGGTGGAATTGGTTTTTCTACACAGGATTAACAGACCATGATAAGTAGAATAACCTTCCAAAGATCTCCAGAACCTATCAATGTTACCTCATGTGACAAAAGGGACCTTTCAGGTGTGATTCCCAATTCCAAGATGAGGTGTTCACCCAAGGTTGCCCAGAAGGACCCCCTGGTGTAGGAGGTCCTTCTGCATTTGTATTGCTTTCATTGGTTGAATAAAGAAAACTGCCTTGGCCTTTTGGTAGGGTAGAAGTCAGGTAGGCGGAGTAGACAGAACGGAATGCTGGGAGAGAGAAGGCAGGCACAGAGAGCCGCCGCCATGAAGCTGCCAGGTCAGACACACTGAATCTTTCCTGGTAAGCCACAACCTCACGGTGACACACAGATTATTAAAAATGAGTTGAACCAAGATGTAAGAGTAAGCCAATAAGAGGCTAGAACTAATAGGCCAGGCAGTAATTTAATTAACACAATTTCCGTGTGATTATTTCAGATCTAAGTTAGCTGGGCAGCTGGGAGCTGGGTGGCGGGACAGAGCCCGCTCCTAATACTACACCTCCCACACTGACATTAGTAAAACCTGAGAACCTTTCCCCACATGGTCAGATGGAGATGTGACCACACTTAAGAGGGCAATTAATGGCATCACTAGCTCTGACGATGCAAGACAGAGAAACAAGAATGGCTGGCAGTCTTGAAGATGCTGAAAGGGAGAGAGGTATTTTCTCCCAGAGCCTCAGGAATGCAACCCTGTCAAAACCGTGAGTTTCTGCCAGTGAGCCCTGTGTCTGACCCCCAGAACGGTGAGATAATAAACTTGTGTTGTTTCCAGTCACAGTCCCTGTGTATTTGTTGCAGCAGCTAATGACACAGGTGAGCTGCTCAGTGGAAATTGAAGAAATAACACCCTTGATGGCAGAAACCATGTGGCAGAGGTATGGTTCTCTATGCTGCCATTTTCTGGTGACAAACTGCCCCTACATTGCCTAATGCCAGCATCTACAGCAAGCTCACAGAGCTTCCTTGCATGTGACCATCAGGATACCCAGCAGCGTGAACACAAGGGCAGGAATACAAAGCAACAATATACGGAAAGCCTGGTCCCTCTGGGGCTCATGAGGGAGGCCATATTTTGTGAGTTCCATTATTCTCTTGACATCTAGTACCAGCTCAGCAGCTTTAACTCCCAGCTGTAGCTCTGAATAGGAAATCATGTGTTCTCAAGAATGACTATTAAAATTTGAGCAAAGCGAAGGGACCCAAGCAGAATGGTGGTCATCATAGAGAACAACAGAATATTCTTGAAGGAGAGATGACAGAAAGACAAGGATCAGAGTAGGGAGGTCCAACCCCTTGGCCTCTGCAAAAAGATCTTCCTCCAGGCCTGGCCATTGATGACACAGATTTCATTGAGTTTGCACTATATTATTTGAGGTTTCTGGTACACCATTCCCTAGTCCTTCCTCTACATGCAAAGCAATTTTCTGTTTCATCTCACCTCTAAACCAACAGCATGCCGCATTCTCATGGGTTTTGAAGGGCATAAAGCCACTCCAGTCCCAGCAGGAGCATTTGAAAGTTGCTTGTGTAGCCCTAGTGTTTTGATTAGGTCCTCGTAAACTAGGCAACCCTTTAATAGGAACGTCACAGTCGAGATCCCCAAACGTAGAGTCTTCAACTTAAATATAACAGCTCAAAAAGTTTAAAACATTACATGTTTTAAAACAGCAAAGGATTAATGTGTGCGGAACAATAGCTTATTAACGTACAAACCAGCGAGTCATTAAAATCAATTCAAATAGTGTGGGAAAAAGGAGATGTTAGTAAATGGGAATATGGACAACAATCTGTTAGGAGATACAAACACAGTCAATATCTTATCTGGTTAGAGATGGTAATGCTTGAAGACGAGGGTTGTCTGAGGGAGAGAGGCGGCACTCTGCGGAGCTGGCTGCAGTGTGAGCAATTGCAGCTCTGTGAGGCTGAGCATCTACGGCTCAGGCAGCACGTCAAGTGTTTCTCCGGTTACTTAACTGGACGGTAGACCAGTGTGTGACAGGACACGCTATCTTGTTTCCTAATTCTCCCTAGGGCTTGATCTCTTTTAGAAAATGGCGTCACTAAATGTTGGAGGAAGGGTCCTCCACAGTCCATCAGTTTGAGTTACCCTCGTCTGACTTCCGGAGTGAGTGGAATATGAATGCAGGAGAAAGGAAGTGTGTGGTTGTTCTGAGGTTGTTTCCAGGGCCGGAAAACAGACTCCCAGCCTTGTACCTCGGGGTGGAAACTGCAGAGCCAGAGGAGTACAGTCCTAGGTGTGGAACAAACTGGGCTGGGGACTCTTCTGGTCTATCCCGCATCTGTTCCTGGTGGGCACACGGCAGCTTCCTTTGTGTTGATAGCCCCGAGGCTCATAAGATGGGCTGCTAAGCCCACGGGTTTATACTTCCCAGTCTTCAGGAATAGCTCCAGGTTTCTAAAACCAGAGGCTTACTTCCCTGTGTGCTCAAGGCAGAAGTCTTTTATCCTGAGCTTAAGGTGTCCACACCCAGCATGTAGCTCTTGAGTGTCTGTACTTTAACTCTTAATAGCTCTTTCAAGCTGCTTTTGTTGTTCTCTCTCTCTCTCTCTCTCTCTCTCTCTCTCTCTCTCTCTCTCTCTCTCTCTCTCTCTGTGTGTGTGTGTGTGTGTGTGCCATGTATGTGCAGATACCCACAGATGCCAGCAGAGGGCATTGGATCCCCCTGGAGCTGAAGTTGTAGGAGGTTCTGGCTACTAAATGTGGGTGACTGAAACCCAAGTATGGGTCCTCTGGAAGAACAGTGAGTTTTGTTAACCACTGCACCATCTCTGTAGCCCTTTTCAAAAGTTTCAGGTTAGGTCTTACACTTCAAGTAGTCTTGGCCCCTGCCTTTGGCCCTCTGGGATGAATTTAATTGGAAACTCTGATGTGTTGGGCATCATCAATCCCCAGGCCATTTCATCAGTGAGTGTGACCTTGACCATGTGGCACCTCCTCACTAAGCCAGGAACTCTCCCCATGGCATGTGACATTTCACCGAGTTCTCAGATATAAATGATTTACCATCAATTCTGAAATGACATTTTTTTTTCATGAGAAGTTATTATTTCTTGGAGCTTTCCCCAAGCATTCCAAAGTCAGTATTGGAAAGTGTGGACCGCGTAGCCATAGAAACCTTACTGGACAATCACAATGCCTGGTGTGAGTTCCCAGAAGCCTTGTCACAGCTCCCAAGAGCTGATAAAAGAAATTTCTGGCTCCAGCGGCTTTCCCTGCAGTCAAGGAGCCCCGCTACAAAGTCAGTTTTGTGAGAAAGCAGTGGCTCTGGGGTTGTGACTGCCAGGCAGACTCCCAGGCCCAGAACTAGATGAGCTCTGAACCTAACCCCAGCTGGAAAAGCAGAATATCTGAAGGAAGAAAAAGACAACTCCCTGAGTTGCCAAGCACACAAAACCCAGATCATTTTACAGACAGGAGCAAGCCCTAGTTCTTGGATGCAGGGACATTGGTTTTAAGAATGCTCATCAAGGGTGTTAGCCTATTTCAAAGGTGGATACCAGTTCTCCTCTACCAAGAACACTGCAAGGAGCATTGTATCCAGACGTCACATACATCTATTCAGATAATGTGTTAGAGCGGAGAAGGTGAACCTATAGATCCTCTAAAATAGTACCAGTAGGGAACATTTGTGCCTCCAGAAATGTAAAAATAATAAAATTTGATTCTTATACAGCTCAGACTTAAGCCTGACATGCCCTTTCTCTCCAGCAGAATATATATCCATTATTCGATGATGTTACTATTAAAAACCCATTTTCTCCTTGAATTCCCTAAACTCAACTATACAAACCATCCTTTAAACTCTCTGAATGGTCAGGGTAGTGGGGTGGCTCAGCTGGTAAAGACATCTGCCACCAATCCTGACTGCCTGAGTGCCATCCCCAGGAACCACCTGCTGGAAAGAAAGAAAGAACTGAGTCTTCCAAGTTGTCCTCTGACCACCAAGGTGTGCCAAGGCATGCACACACGTATGCATGCCTACAAATACAGTAAATAAATGAATGAATAAGTGATATAATTTTAAAACTTAAAAAATTCTTTAATTAGAGGGTTTTGTGGTTCCTAAAGGCTAAAGAGACAAACTCTGTTCTGTGCATTTGTGAACCTTCATAAGTTTTCTTGACGATATTGGCCACAGCATGGGCACAACATCTTCATTAAAGAAAATTTGAAACTACGAATGCATCTTCAATTCCAGAAAGACTGTGGGCACTTGGAGAGTCGCGAAAACTGCAGCTGGTGTCCTTGATATCCCAGCATCGCTAAAAACCCAGTATCAATCTTTCAGAATTACTGACTACACTGAGACCTAATGACAAACGTTGCATTTGATCTCTGTTTATTCTCTTAAAATTCCTCCTTTAGCTCTAAACCAGAACCTTAACTTATTTTGAAAAATGCCATCTTACCACTTCTTATCATCATGGCCACGTAAAAAAAACCTGAATGTTTCAGGGACTTGAGAATGTATTTTCCAATTTGCACATTTGTTGAGAAGAGCAACTAAAGCAAATAAGGGGAAGATGGGGGCAAAGTTGTGATGGAAATTTTTCTGCTGAGCAAAGTCATGGAAAAGAAAACAATGGAATACACATCAGAAGCCCTGGGTTCGAATTCTTGCTTGCTAACTTGCTTTAGCAACCCGGTTGTCTGCTGTGTGCTGGTACCTGCCAGTCACTTTGTAGGCACTAAGACTAACTTCCTTTGGGGACAGTAGCCCAGGCTGGCCTGGACATTATTTTGTAGCTCAGGCTGGTTCCTCAAACTCATAGAATTCTCCTGTCTCAATTACCCTAGGGCTGAGATTATAGACATAAGCCATCACATCCAACTTTCATTATGATTAGTTTTCAAATACTGTATGAGGTACATTGTGTTTATCCCTTCCGCAGGTACATAATATGGTGTAAAATCACTAATAAAATTAATTCTAGACACCCCAAATAAATGTTGTGAAGTTAACTTTTTTTTAAAAAAAAAAGGTATAATTCTTTACACCACTAATGGCTACAATAGTAATAGAACTATGAAATTAAAATTTTAAAATTGTCTCAGGCATTCTGTTATTCAACAGGCATTCTGTGTTATCCAATTGGCATTTATTATCTCACTTAATCTTTTCTAGACAACAACCATTATAGTCCAGTGTTTCCAGTAAGAACACAGTCTTTTGAACTGAAAGTGATTTGCTCTAGGTTTGTCAAATATGAACCTTTAACCAATTTCTCTCTGTCCCTGGGATCACCTTACAACCTCTGTTATTGAAACAGAAAGATCAATTGGGGAAAGAGACAGTTGGATCGTTACTATTTGTTTTCTACTTTCTAGTCAGAAGGCATTTCTTCCTTATAAAGCTGGCATGTGTTCCCTTTACTAATACATCAAGGCTTCAAACATCTTTGACCATTGACAATAGCATGAAATACCATTCAGACTGCTGAGAGGGTAGTGGGAATAGAAAGAAATAGCCACCCTTAACCTCTAGAACCAAGTGGAGCCAGAGTGGCTAATGTGGGAAAGAATCTAGGGAGACACTCAGTGTTTAACACCCCTTCAGAATGCCCATTAAGTTGGTTTGACCCTCCAAGTATATGGGTGTCTGAATCCAGAGAAACCTCCAGATGTCAGCAGCTGTAGCTGATACCATGGAGCCCAGCGATTCTACAGAATGTGAGAGACACTAAAACAGCCCCTTTCATCGCTGACTGTTGGGACAGATTGCTAAGTAGTAGGAGAAACAGACTTACCGTCAAAAGTAATCAGGGAACAGGTTTATGCTTCTAAGGGAAAAGCATCTTCTAGCAAATAGAATTATTTCTTGTTAGGTCTAATAGAATTCACAAGGGAGTCAATAGCCCACTCTAAAATTGTTGGGAACAGTTAAGATAGGCATTTAGGTTGTGTGAGAGCTGGATTCTTTGATCCCAAGTTGTCATTTATGTGACTCATTTTAATGACGCTGATCTTCAACTTGGGGGATTGAACAATACATTACCATTAGCTTGTAAATGTCTCTCTAATCTTATAAGCCTAAATTGTGTAACTGGTAGATATCTTGGGTAAAACCATTTATTTGTTTGCTATGCACATCTATTATTGACTCAAAAGGTAATTTGACAGACTTTCCAATTTGTTAGATGCTATTATCATTGAGGAAGGACTTGCTATGTTGCTCAGGCTGGTCCCAAACTCTTCACTCAAGCGATCCTTCTGCCTCAGTTTACCAAGTCCTACAACCACAGGTGTGTGTATGCACTTGGTCATTAAATACTAATTTTGACTTTTACTTTATAAGGCTCAAAGACATGAAAAGAATACAGAGGAGAAAAAGAAAGCACATTTGATTTTGTCCGTGACTTTTCTATTAAAGTGAACAATGAATGTCAGTGATTTTAGAGCCCAGTGGAATCCTACTATATGCATATAATCTTAACAACACATTGTAAAAGGATCGACAAAGTGATATCACTTGACTACTGGTGTTACTGAAGTCTGTGACAATTGCCATCAATCAACTTATATTTTGAAAAATAAGCAACCATCCAAATTGATGGGAAAGAGATTCCCAATTGCGGGAGGCCTGGGCATAGATCCAAGGTATGTTTAAGTCACTAGAAAGCCACCCTGTTGACTAGAGAGTACAGTAGACACATGGCAGTTACATGAGGCAGTGCAGAAAGGGAGTGCCTGGAACATAGTTGGTAAGCTGAGATTTGTGTGCGAGTCTGGGCAAAGTAAGGATACGTTGAGCATTTTTTGTCAGATGGGTTGTATGACCCCACTCAAGCTTTAGAAAGATTAATAGGATCATGGCTTGTGGAAGAGAATGGGGGAGGGCAGCTAGATTCAGGACTGGAACAGAGTCTCCAGGCAGAGCCATAATAAATATTTCCACTTGGATATCATACAAGTCAAGAAAAGTCTTATTTTCCCACTGAATGTAACTCCCTTAGCCTCCCCCACCTTCCTGAGAGGCACTACCATCTCCCTGTTTTCTCCAGAGCTAGGAAGCCATCTTCATTTGTGATCTCCCCTTCCCCACCCATGTTTCCGACTATTGAGAAGTCTTGACACTGTTTCTAAAGGGCATTTCTTAATCAACTGTTTATCTTCACCCACCCCACTGAATCTTCAGGCTCGAGAACCCCAACATTGTACAAGCTGTGACAATCTCCTGAATGAAGGTGGTCTTCACATATTCTCTGAGTGACAGCCAGAGAAGTGTGTTTTAAGTGGAAAATAGACTGCAGGGCTCTCCTGCATCTACCCCACTAGTGCGTTCACTGCACTTAAAGCAAATTCACGCTCACAGTGCCCTAAAATGGCTTCCACACGGCATCATCCTTCACCGCCATGATGCTACAATCTTCCTCCTATCATTTGAACTCACCAGGCTCACTCCCACCTCAAGACCCTTCTCATTGCTTGAAGGCAGAAGTGTAGGGCTATAGCAGAGTAGAACCCAAGTCTGAATTTTTACAGGGTAAGATTCATATCTTACTCAGTAAATTGATAGCCACGTGTAAAGATTTTGGGTTTGCGGCTCCAACTGTCAATACAGAAATCGTCTGAGATGGTGAGGGTCATGTTATGAAAAAACTATAGCTCATATCCCACCCCTGAATCTCTGGAGTTACATTTGGGGGATGATCAGGGTGGGGGAGTTTCTTTTCCAAAGGTCTGCCCCCTCAAACTCCACAGATTTCACCAAGTCCCAACCCCATGGCTGTTTGTTTTTCCATTTTTGCTATAAAACACTTGCTTCATTCACAGGGACAAAGTTCGCACCACTGCATGTAACGAGGAAAGAATAAATGCCCTGGGACATGCAAAACCTCACGCTGCTCCCTTCTTTACCTTTTGTACCTCTAAGACATATCGCCATCTAGGTCACACTTAATATTAAAATGCTAGATAATTCTGTTACGGCAAGGGTATCCTCTTGTCTTGCAGACAGCTATCTTCAAAATACTCTTTGTTGTTTCGAGACAGGGTTTCTCTATGTAGATTTGGAGCCTGCCCTGGAACTCACTCTGTAGACCAGGCTGGCCTCAAACTCACAGAGATCCACCTGCCTCTGCCTCCCAAAGGCATGTGCCACCACTGCCTGGCGTTCAAAATAGCCTTAAGTGACTTTTTCTCAGAGTGTGTTGGTGGGGAGACAAGGGAGGACATCCGAAGCTCTTGTGTCTCCTTAGGGTGCTTGTTCTACTATAAGACACCCCACCATTACGACTTCATGTAAACCGAATTACCTTACAGGTCTTGACTCCCAAATGTTTCCACACTGGAATGTGAGAGCTTTGATACCTGAATGTGGGTTATGAAATTCCACCCATGGCCTCTCCTTATTAAAAGATTCATACCTGAAATAATTGAAGAGACTTCTGTTTTTCTGACTTAGCCCAGTGGTCCTATGAAGTTTGAAAAGCAAGGCCATGACAGCAAGCCTGGTGCCCAACAGCAGAAGCAAGACTGGATATCTGTCAACATCCCAGAGAAATCTCCACCGTCCTTCCACCAGGTGTCATCCAAAATGGTAACGTCCTCTTCCAAGGGATGAAGATAATGTTCATTCTGTAATCACTGTCATTTCCTGAAGAAAAACAAAAAATAAAAACAAACCAAGCCAGAACTCCCTGGGAAACTGTTCACTGTGAGTGCTGGTGACTAGAACCCCATAAAACACTTAACAAGGATCTGGTATGTCCTAAGGAATGATGAAGGCCCAGGGCATGCTTCCCAGCGGGGAAAGCATTATGAATACTGGCTGTTGTGAAGCCATCCTCCTCGGTGTGGGTTAATTCCCATTTTCTGCTGTAAATGTGAAAGTATTTTAAATGCTGTGTAAGATGGAAATAAAGTTATTGGCAGGCTTGTACTTCTGAAACTTATTTTTTAAATTTGGTTTTGAACTTAGTAAGCCTATTTAAGAACAGTTTCTAGCCTTGGTGCTGGTGTCAATTGGATAAAAATGAAGATGTGTGTATACATTTCAGAGCAGCGGAGGTATTTGAAGATGTCAGGGGGCTTTAGAAAATAATATAGTCTGACCTCTAATTTCAGATGATGAAATGAAGACCACAGAGGTTAAATGATTCATCGGAATCCACGCAGCTGGAGGCACAGCTGTGGATAAAATCCAGTTCTGGTGACACATAAGCTGGTCCTTTCATCTTCAACATGGCAGCCTCCAGAAAAACAGGCCCAGAAAATGTTTATTGTGCAGAATTTTCAATTTGTGCAATGAACCTGACTCCCTTTTAAAGACTGGTAAGTTAGAGTAGGAATGAGGGACCAAAGCAAGAGTTTCAAACATGGTGTATGTGTGTGCGCGTGCACACACACACACACACACACACACATGTGTACATGTGGAAGTCAAGAGAAACTTTGCCAGAATCAGTTCTCTCCTTTTACTGTATAGGTTCCAGGGATTGAACTCGGGTTCTTAGACTCGGAGGCAAGCGCCCTTACCTGTTGAACCATCCCACTAACCCAGTGTCTGATTTTGTTGTTACAAATCCACTAAAACCATTCACCTACAACGTATGGATGAAGATTAACTAGCATTTTAAACTTTGAAAATGTGTATTCTTATAAAGAGCCTAACTGATTTCACTCATGGGGGCAGATATTTCCTCACCCTTGAACTTCCTCGGCAGTTCCTTTTGAAGCCTTTGGGATTATTTTCCCATATAACAACCAATTTCCTGAGTGCTCTTTGTTCCATTTCATATACCTTAATGAGCCAATGGAATGCTGAAAAGGTGATTATATAGCTTTTTATAATTAAGTAGGATTTTGAACTTTTTTTTTAAAAAGCCAATTATCATAATTGGGCCAAACCTGTTGTGACCCTTACATAGACTTGTATAGAATTAACTGTGTTGGTTTCCACTCAGATAGAACTGTGGTTTTTTTCCTTCATTTTGTGTGTGTGTGTGTGTGTGTGTGTGTGTGTGTGTGTGTGTGTGTAGGATGAATGGAGGAGATTCAGGCAATGTAAAGCTGCAGGGAAAAGTCGGAGAATGCTTGTAAATAATGGCATCTAACGTGGCTTATAATTTATTCTGTTAAAAAGTTTACTGGGTAGATAGAACACTGACGAGAAAAGTCATCTAACCGAATTGGATTTTCTAGCTGAAATGCCTGGTATCCATAGCAACAAGACACAGCACCACACTTTCGCTCTCCAATCCACAAGGAGGGAAATAAACAGTCAAAGAACCTACTGCTGCCTGATACCCTGATATCATGCCTAATAAATTACTGCCTGTGTGAGATGTCTTAACAAACCCTGCTGTTGGTTTTCCTTTAAAATGGGATGACAAAAGGAAGAAATAGGAGTATCTAATCAAGGCATAAAAAAAAATAAAGAACCAGTTTGCAGAGCTGGGAGGTGGTGTGTGAAAGAGTGTTGTAAGGTTCTGAGGAAGAAAGGAAGTGCTCTCCAGCCTTAACTGATCTTGTTGGCTGATGTCTGAGTAGAGAAACATGTTCCTGATCTGTTGTCAAGCTGTGGATCATCTGGTCAACCTCCATAATGACACGTTTGTTCTGAAAGAATCCAGAAAATGTGAGCCAATCTCTAGCAATACAAAGATATTCTAAACTGTACATACAATCAGTTATGATGGCAAGCTATTTGCATGTATAATTGATAAATGTTACTAGATGACAACATTGTTATTTATTCAGCAAACAAGCTATACATATTCATGTGTCAACCACTGGGAAGGTTCTGAGGATGTTTGATGTTAATGAAACAATTTTAGCTGCCAGAGATATGAATCTTGTATAGGACCTAGGTATCAAATTTCCCATTGCCAGTAGAGAAAGATCACTAACATCACCTGTGATGGGCCCATCGTTATTTAACATCCTTAGGATCAGCACAGTTCTCTGAAAACAACTGACATGTAATAAATCTTGATTGAATAGAAAAGCACTAGGAAGCAATAGGATGGAGTTAACAAATAGCATCGGAATTAGCTGTAGTACGGAACTCTTCAGAGCACAAGGCCTCAAGCTACAGTGAAAGAAGATGGTGTAATTAAAGTTATTCTAAAGAAAGACAAATATGACTCAGGTTTTCAGAAATAAGCAAAGCTGACATGTGAAGACAGAATATGCAGACATTGGAGAGACATTTATGCTTAAGCTATCCATTATCCGTCCTCTGAGAGAGTAAATCCCAGCAGTGGGGGAGACAGATATTAAACTCTTTCTATAGCTGTGAAGAAAAGGAAAGCAAATCAGCCCCAAATGCAAACCACAAGGTCTTCGAAGACATGCAGCTTGGACCCTGCTTATGCATCCACTCCTTCAATTATTGCTTTCCTAAGCCAGAAGCTCTTCCAGGCACCAGGGCTGGAGCAGGTGAAAACACAGGGAGTTATTGTCTCGTGACTTGTTCTCTCCTTGTGACTGCCCCCCCTTCAAGCACATCATGAAAAATCACCGCATGATTTTCTCAAGTGTGCTGATCTGCTTCCTCTTAACAAAATATAAATCCTACAAAGATGCAAAATGTTGCAGTTTGCTCCCTGTGCAGTGCCTGGAATACTACAAAGATCCAATAGAATAAATGGATTGTGGAGTTTTCTCTCTAGTGGGAGACACAGTAAGATTTTAAAGTGAAATTAGGAACATAGGTAAGGTACAATCATACATTTCTGGTGTCTCTTTTCTCTAAATGATCACAAAGTGATCATTACTCTATGCTACTAGGCTTAGAAGAACACAAAGAATGTTAAGGGGAATGTGCTCTCTTAAGAATGCTTTGTGGAGAGAAAAAAAAGGTATGAAATTGGGTAGGTAGGTGGGTGGGGAGGTGGGGAGGATCTGGGAGAAGTTGGGATAGGGGAAAAGGCATGATCAGAGTATATTGAATGAAAAAAAATTCAATAAAACCAGGATGCTTTATGGCCTCTGGCTTTGAGTTTCTTCTATTTCAAAATATTAAGGAGAAAAATATAGAGGTATATTTACCATTTTCTGTGTGAATTGAGCACATCAATACCTGTCATGGGTAACCTGATGGCATGCACCCTGTCATGGCTGCTCAGAATGCAGAGGCCAGTATCTTCCTGTGTGCTGCTTTACTGAATACACTTTATTTCTTTGTTTCTTCTCTTTCAGTGGGTTTTTCGCTTGTTGTTTGAAAATCACATTATTGGAGTGTCATAAACCCACCCACCAAGGTCCTGAACTAAAGGCTTGATTGCCTGCTGATTGGGTTACTGGAGGGAGGTAGAAACTCCCAGAAGTGGGATTGAGTTCAAGGAATAGGTCACTGGGGTGTGTCCTTGGATGGTGTGTCCTGTAACCATCCCCTCACTTTTCCCTTTTTGCTGCTATGAAGTGAGTATCTTTGATCCACTACATGCTTGCTCTGAGGGAGGCATGAATCCAGTTCTAAGTGAGCCAGCACAATTCTCTCATGTAAATTCATGCTACACTCCAGTCTTCAATACACGCACAAGTGTGTGCAACTCTCTCCAAAGTAAATCTTGTGGCAATTACATCCTAAGAAGGAAGTCTGTGGATGGAGGAAAGCTCACGAGACCTCAACCCTGGACAAAAAACTACAGGAAACTAAGGGATGCTGAGGGTGGGACAAAGAGTCTCTCCATGGAAGAGCATGTTAGTTTGCAATACCCAATGATCAGTCTGAAAAGACATATGTACAAATGACATTATACAAGCTAAGAGGGTTATATTTATGTAAACATGCAAATTTATGTATGTAACAGCAACTAAAGATAAAGTGACCATGAATTTGAAAGAGAGTGAAACCAAGCCCAATTCATCCAACCTGATTTTTGTCATTCATTGTTTTGAAACCATGAATAGGAAGATCACAATATTTATCACTATGTTTTCTTCTAAAGGTTCCCTCCATACTTTTAGACCTTGTACCCATGTT
This sequence comes from Dicrostonyx torquatus, assembly GCA_028555095.1. Lineage (NCBI taxonomy): Eukaryota > Metazoa > Chordata > Mammalia > Rodentia > Cricetidae > Dicrostonyx > Dicrostonyx torquatus. Next base: position 10,917,036 of record JAQHUG010000021.1, on the reverse strand, counting down.
TTTTATTTGTTCTAAGTTGGTTTTTATACATAAGTTGAAATAAGGGTCCAAATTTACATTTCAGCATGTGGCTACGCTGTTGGATGCTGGCACCATTTGCCAAGAAGACAATTCTATCCTCAATGAATGGTCAGTGCACACCTGTCACAAATCAGTTGACCAGAGACATACATATTTACATTTGGGCTCCTGATTTTATACCAAGTGTGTGTGGGGGGGTATATGTGTGTGTGTTGCCTGGTGTGTGTATGCGTATGAAAGTGCACGTGTGGGCATGGTGTGAGTATATGTGTGTGTGCATGTGGTGTGTATGTACGGGTGTCTATGTGTGTGTCAGCGTCATACAGTGTTCATATCCATCCTATGCAGTACATTTTAAAGCAAGAAGTATGCATCTTCCTGTTTTATTCTTTGCTAGAATTTCTTGGGCTGGTTTTGGTTCCTTGAAACGCTACCTGGTTTTATGCAAATAGGTTTTCTGGGACTCTGATGGTACTGGTGCTGAATCTGGGGATCTTTTGGAGAAGACTCGTTTTACAATGGTGCAGGCCATTTGCTGAAGAGCATGGGATTATTGTTTTCCAACCCCTCAGACCTTCTCAAATTCCTTTCAAATATGTGCTATGGTTTTTAGAGTAGAAATTCTGAAATTCTTTTGTTCATTTTGTCCGTATTTTATTCTTCTGATACAGTCAGGTTGTTCATTGCACTTGTATAAAAATAAAGCTGAGGGCCAGTGAGATGGCTCAGGGGATAAAGGTCTGACCCCTGTAGTGAAATGTTGTGGTATGTTATTTTAACTATGTAAAAATGTGTTACATTTGTTTATGCTGCAGAATATTACTTTAACTGTGTAAAGGTTTGTTACATTTTTTTGTGTGGCATTTGTTTAATTATGTAAAGATGTGTTACATTTGTTTATGCTGCAGAATATTACTTTAACTGTGTAAAGGTGTGTTGCTTTTGTTTATTCTGCATTTGTTTAATTATGAAAAGATGTGTTGCATCTGTTTCACCTTGGCTGCCTAAAGCACCTGACTGGTCTAATAAAGAGCTGCATGGTTAATTGCTAGGCAGGAGGGAAGGATAGGCAGGGCTAGCAGGCAGAGAGCAGAAACAGGAGAAAGACTCTAGGCTCGAGAGAAGAAGAGAGCAGATGCCCAGCACCAGAAGCCAGGCAGCTACCAGCCAGTCAGACACAGAGACAGCAGGAAAGTAAGTGAAGGTAAAAAGCCCGAGGCAAAAGGTAGATAAAGAGAAACAGGTTAAGCTAGGCTGAACGTTCAAAACTGAGTCTCTGTGTCATGATTTGGGAGCTGGTTGGTGGCCTAAAAGGAAAAGCCTGATACCATGGAAGGAGAGGCGCAAACTCTGAATTCCCACAGGCTTCCAGTGTCACGTTTGTCTGCACTCAGATACACACATCAACACAACACGCACAAACACGTGTACATTTCTGAATACAGTGTGTGTTCTGAAAACTGACTGTTTTAGTTCTAATAGCTTTTGAAGGATTCTCTAAATTTGTCTGTCTGTAAGACCATGCTATTTGCGAAAAGAGACATTTTACTTCTTCCTTTCCAGTTCCTTTTCTTCCTAATGTCCCTAAATAGAATCTCTAGTACATCGTGAGGTCAGAGGGGTGAGGGTTGAAACTCTTGACCCACTCTCGACTGCTCCTTCACCAGGAAAGGGGTTAGCCAGCCAGCCTTTGCACAGCGCCTTTTCCAGGCTGAGAAAACCCCCGTGCATTTCCACTTGTAGATGCTTCTGCTTCACTTAGCCGACTGTGGAAGGAGAGCGTGGTCTTCATTTGGATGCCCATAGAGGATCACATTTTTTCATTGAGTTTTATAGGTATTCTTGACTGTGCATTTCATTTGCTGTTTGCCCTTAAGACCATGATATGTAATTATTTTTAGCATTTCTCCATGGTGGGTCAGAAGAATTCAGAGCAGTCCAGGAAGCCAGCACCTCGTCATCTGATGGGCTGATTCATTGCTGGTGCCCAGCAAAAGAGCTGTGGCACCTGCATCACCTGCTTCATTAATGCTAAATGGGGTGGCGGCAATGGTGACATGGGGTAAGAGCCCCAATTAATAGTGACAAGGTGCTTCTGGCAAGCCAGTGAGCTGCTCTGGTGAGATCACAGGCAGGAAGAGAGAACAGCTCATCAAAGGCCTGGATTTGTCATAATCGGGTAGGCCCTATTCCAGACCACACCTGATTAAACATCTAAGACCCAACCTGTTGGCTGGGCTTTGAAGAAGCTGCAAGCCAATTAGCATTTTTTATCTTTCAGAAGCAGCCTAGAAAATGGATTTTAATTCAAGCTCTGTGGAAAAAGAGGCATCAGCGACGTAAAATGAGAAACGGTTGATTGAGCCTCATCTGAGCTTTCAAAGCATAATGCTTATAAAAAGTCCTCGTCCCTTGCAATAATCACATTTCCATCTACCTTGATGAAAATGAAGTGCTGCGGAGTCTCAGGGTGATGTGTGACTCGGGAATTTCACATGGCACCTTCTGTAGTAGGTGCTGAGCAGATGCAAGCACCTGCGCTCCCACGGTGAAGAGTAAGAACAGGGTCCTTTTGTTGCACTTGCTCCTGCCTTTGATGCTAACATCCAAGAATTGTAAATGAGTTTGAAACAGAGACACCTGTGATTTCTAAAGATGTCGCGGAAGGAATAGATTCAGGTTGTTCAAATACATCTTCTTTAACTTTTGACACTAGGGTGTTTTGTTACTTTCCTCTCATGATGGACTTGGATTTCTTCCCATAACATGTTCTGTATCTTTTAAGCAGGAGATATGGGAACAGCAGGAGCCTGACATTTAGCTCATTAGTTTAGAATTAAGATTTCTCAGCCTGGTGCCTATGGTTACCAAAGTCTGTTCTCCCTGGTGAATACCCTCCCCTTCCTATGGATCCAAACCCAGCAGGCGAGGGCATTTACCTAGCCACCTCTCACTGTGTAAATCAACTTTAAATTCCTCCTTAAGATCTATGTGTACACCTGTCTTCTTTGCACATACAAATTAAGCAATAACAGTGTTCGTGAACACATAAACATGCCATCTCTGGACCTTCATTATTCATCACAAGAATCTCAGCAGGACTCAAAGACACCAAGGGGTGGAGTTACTGTCCGAGGTAATGGGGCTGCCAAGCAGAAGGGCCTGACGGTGTCTGAGGCTTGGTAATCGCTACAGTGCACTGCGCCCATGTGAAAAACTCTTAATGTTTCTTTGAGCAGCAGCACGAGTGTTCAGTAGAGAGAGCCAAACAAAGTCAGAATTGCTTCTGAGCTTCGTCTTTGTACTTGCTAGTGCATTCTTTGGGGAGGTCTATACATGCGTATAAGGGTATAAGAATTCAGTCACTATGATAGGCAGACTGCAAAACACCTGCATAGATTCTTAGCCTTGTGTGATGGATTGAGGTGGAGACACGTAGACCAATAGATAGCAACTAGATATTCAGATATGTTTTCTGGGGGAAGAAGTGAATATAGGGAGATTCTAGTAGCTCCACCCAAAAGCAACTTTTAGATCATTCTTCAGGACAGTCTAAAGTCATTTAACATTTTAACAAGATAATTTTTTTTTCTTTTTCAAGACAAGGTTTCTTTGTGTAACAGCCCCGGCTGTCCTGGAACTCACTCTATAGATCAGGTTGGCCTCAAACTCACAGAGAGCCACCTGCCTCTGCCTCCCAAGTGCTGGGATTAAAGGCATGTGCCATCACTACCCAACAGCAAGATAAAAATATTGCAACCCCACTCCAGCGTGTATATGATAGTATTACCCTATTCAAAAGCCATCAATTTCTAGTACAGGAAAAAAAAGTACTAGTCAAAATCAAAAACCTGTTGTATCAGGGCTAAGACCAATGGAGGAAATTATGCAAATTATTAATCATCTGTCAAGAGTTAGTATTTATTAACCCCAAAATATCACGTAATTGGCCATTTGTAGTTGCAGACTGGCAGCTCTGTTTAACCTAAAAACCATCATTTAAACAGTTTCATTAGCAGTAAGCCCTCTGAGGAGCAGAGATTGCCTCTCACAAGCCTTTGCGTGTCTCTGAGGGCCCGACATACGAGAGGCAGTCAAAACATTATGATAACTTGAATGGATTCTCTAATTAGTCTCTGTACAGTGTTTGAGAAATGTGCTACATTTGAGATACATGCTAGTTGAAAACCTTGAAGCTGCACAACGGGAGGAAACCACCTCTCTCTGCAGCTGTGCTTCTTTGCTAGGAAAATGGAAAGTTACGCCGGGCAAATCTCTAGGGCTTTTGTCCTGTTCAGACCCACAGCCTCTATCGCCCTTAAGAGAAGGGTAGATGTCGCGGTCATGCTGGCACGTGTTGACCTTAGGGACGGAGTTAAATGTTAGCCCTGCTTCAGGTAGATTGTGGTGGGTAAGAAATTTAAAGTAAGTTTCCCACTGTTACAAGCTACAAGCTGGTCAATGAAGTGGAATGGACAGATGAGTGAAGGAAGAGTGGGAAACCCTGCCTGATCTCTGAATCCCCACCTGTAGTTTGCTCTTTGAACTCCAGTTCAGAGTAGGGAGGGGGGAAATGAGTAGGGAGGGAAGTTAACATATCGTCCAGTAGAGGGAGCCAGACTTAAATGTTAACCAAAGTTAACATTTGATACTGAATTCTCCTATCTGGCTCCTATATAACAAGCAAAAACTGTTTATAGGATCAATACTAATTCCTCAAAGGTTAGGCTCCCCCCGTTAGTGACAGATATGCTAAAAAACAAAGCAAAGATGCAAATCCCTTAGTATAGAGGTCATCAGAAGGGGTGGGGGAGATTTTTATAAAAAGACAGGTATGTGTTTAGCCTATGGGTATCTGAGTCTGGATTGAAATAAAGAAGACATATCTATGGCAGTGAATATATAGTGAGTTTACTTGTACTTAGGCTTATGAGTCATGTTGTAGTAGGAAAGCCTCGAATTCCTTATGAACAGCAGAATTCAGACACAGACTGTGTAACACTCACTGGTGTAGAGATAGACACAGAACCAAGGGTTAGGCCAGGAAGCAACTAGAAGCCAGAGAGAGGCATAGCGTAGATTTCCTCATAGCCTTCAGATGGAACCAGACACACAGACTCACCCCTTACACACACACACACACACACACACACACACACACACACACTTACACACACCTGTCCTGTTGCTGTTTACACACCTCACTGTGTAGTACACACATACACCTGTCCTGGCATTGTTTACACACCGCACCGTGCAGTACACACTTACACACACCTGTCCTGACATTGTTTACACACCTCACTGTGCAGTACACACACACACCTGTCCTGGCATTGTTTACACACCGCACCGTGCAGTACACACTTACACACACCTGTCCTGTTGCTGTTTACACACCTCACTGTGCGGTATCTAACCACAACCCCAGAAACACCGGCTGTTATTTCATTGTTTGGTGGCATTAAGTATCTTCTTAAATGGCACCTTTAGATGCTTTTCATTTTAATTAGTCAAACAAAAAAGTTTTAATATTCCAAAGAAATATAGATGCAGTTTCAATACTAGGAAACATGAATAGACAAAACTGAGAAAATAAAACATCTGCTCACACAAACTAGACCTAGCTAGAGTTTATTACACTAGATATTTTATATGATTATAAGCATATATAACATTTTTACCAAAAGAATCTTTAAATACTGATTTATTTGCTAAGTGATCCACAACTTCCACAAAAATACATTTTAATTTTTCTCATGCCTAGGATATAGCCCAGTGCCTTTGATTGTTACAAAATGCTCTTAGATATTGTTAGTCAAAACAGCCATCCAGCCGAAAATCCCTTGCTCTGATGTAGCAGAATCATCCGCCTTTTTTTCTTTTACATCTCAACAACCTGTTAAATAAACTGGGCCAACTGTTTTACAGAATGTCCCATCTTCTATATTTATCTGGTTATTTCCATGTGGTATCATTTATGTTTGCTTTTCTATCTTTTGTATCTCCAATAAACTAAAATAGAAGAAACAGCTTATGTGTTTGAGTTAAATATTTAGCTAGAGCACATCACAGGTGATAGTACATATTTCACAGCAGTTTCAAACGTAGGTCTGGTGAAGTCCTCAAAATAGAATGCTTTTGACTCTCATATCCCATAGATGCTTTGTATTATAGAAATTCCCTCTCTCTATGGCACGGAGTAGTAAAAGATGCCTTCTGAGTATGTCCATAATTCAGGAAATATATACTTTCTGAATTATCAATTTATTTTCTATGCAGAAATCTGTAAGACATGAAATTCTTAAACAAACATCAAATATTTATTCAGTTTTTCCAAAGTCTGAAGACTACCTTCACCTCATCCATCTCATTAACTTCCTAGTCTACCTCAGAAATAATCACCTACTCAGTCGTTAAATAGGTTCGAAGCACCCCTGCACAGGGGTGGGGATACAGAAGTGAAATGCTCCCACCCCTGTCGAACTTCTCCTTACTGCTCAGAACTGACACGGGATGAAATCAAGTTTCATAACAGACCCTTAATGGATATATGTTCCCATTCCCTCACTTGTCTGAGCCCCAGAAGGCCACCTTGCAGGACCTTTGGTCTCCTGGAAACCAGACATCCTATAGTCAACCACATTTTCTTTTGGAAGAAGTTAGACTCATTCCTTGGCCAAACATGTGAGCAACTCCAGAAGTTCCAGCCTTAAAACTGTTGTCTACACAGCATCATTCCTAAATGACTCTCTCATCTGCTTTTTGTAAACTCAGACCTCACTTTCTCTGAATTGAAAACTGCATATCTACCACGGCAAACTCCCGTAGTCCCAGACCCCATTCCCATTATATGTGATAGAGACATTTTTCTTTTTTTTTTCTTTTGGGTTTTCGAGACAGGGTTTCTCTGTGGCTTTGGAGCCTGCGCTGGAACTAGCTCTTGTAGACCAGGCTGGTCTCGAACTCACAAAGATCCGCCTGCCTCT
>JAQHUG010000021.1:10896547-10908385 GCA_028555095.1 Dicrostonyx torquatus | reverse complement strand
GGGAGGAGGAGAGCATGAGAGAATGGGATGCTCAAGGGGAAAGAACAGTGAGGGAGAGAAAGGAAAGAGAAATCTTGATTGAGGGAGCCATTAAAAGACTAGCTACAGAGCTAGTTCCAGGACAGGCTCCAAAGCTACAGAGAAACCTGTCTTAAAAACAAAAGCAATCAAACAAACTTATCACACATGCCGTTGGACTTTTAACTGCTCACGAGAAAGAAGTATCTGCAAGAAACATTCTTTATGGCTTCCCAACATTCTTTTCTTCATCTGACTTAAATAGGAAACACTTTTAGATTTCTGCATTTTCTTGTGTTGCTTTAGAACCATTTATTTGTATGGTGAACTTCAATTTTGCAAAAGCTACTATATAGATATAAAAACTACATCTATAGATATGCAGTTTCCTTAAGCAGTGACTACGGGCTTTTATGGGGGCAACTCTTAGTTCATATAAAGATCCCTGATATCTTATCACCTGCCATGTGAAGTACCATTTGAATTGGACCTTTTGTGAGTTTATGAAAAATTTCAATAAAGATGTGAATCAGTCCTTTTTTTTTTTTTTCGAGTCAGGGTTTCTCTGTAGCTTTGGAGCCTGTCCTGGAACTAGCTCTTGTAGATCAGGTTGGCCTCAAACTCACAGAGTTTGCTTCTGCCTCCCTAGTGCTGGGATTAAAGGTGTGTGCCACCACCGCCCAGCTGTGAATCAAGTTCTTCTAAAGAATACAATACTGTAAAAATACGTCCTCTCATTCATTCTGTACCTCTCTTTACTTGCCAGTTACAACTTCAGTTACACTTGCTGGCTCAAGGTGCATTAAAGATGCATTTTTTTCTTACAATGCCTGAGATTCAGTTGAGAATTTTTCTGTATTTTTCACATTTCCAATAAAGGCACACTTACTAGACACTTACATAAATCCAGACCATTAAATATTAACGTAAAATGTCTTATTAAATCATTACACTACTGTAAGCAAATAGAATAGAGTAAGTAAAACCTGCAAGTCCTCTGTTTCACCTACATTAAAAGAGTATTTGAATGATTTTGAGGCACCCGTGTCCTCACCTGGGTGTGTCCTTTCTAAAACTCTTCCAGACATGCATACACAGACCTTGCTTCCTTCTGATTGCCTCTGTTCCTCTCAACCCTAGATGTTTATCAAGCCATGTTCAACATCTAGGTGAGCCCTCAGAAGGCTTTTGCTGACTGCTTTTCCTAAATCAGCTTGCTCTTCTCTTTCCTATCAAGAGTACCTTGCTTCCCCTCAAGCGACCACCCAATAGAATCCAGAAGAAGCTGGCCTTAGCCCTAGGTAAGAAACTGCAGTCTTGTTAGGTCAACCAACACAGAGACCACGAGGCAGAGATTGTGCTAAGGAAGCTCCTGGGGAAAGATTCCCAGACGGAAGAAACAAACTCAATCATCCTTTTTCTTTTTTTTTTTAAATATTTATTTATTATGTACACAATATTCTGTTTGTGTGTATGCCAGCAGGCCAGAAGAGGGCACCAGACCCCTTTACAGATGGTTGTGAGCCACCATGTGGTTGCTGGGAATTGAACTCAGGACCTTTGGAAGAGCAGGCAGTGCTCTTAACCTCTGAGCCATCTCTCCAGCCCCTCAATCATCCTTTTTCCTCTGAATATTTTGGGCCTGATTGTGACTCCTGAAACATCTTCAACTGTTACAAAGCCAATCTGAAGGAAGAAGCAACAAAACTCCCTAGGTAGAAACACACCTTGCTCTTAGATTCGTTGTGGCATGAGATCACGAGAGAGACATTGTTTAACCCAGGAGAAGTTTACCTCTCGCAGACAGAGTTTGAAAACAGGTGTATCCTGTAGTAGTAATTTGGACTGACAAGACCAAAACCAGCAGGCAGATTAGAGGGTTCAGGATCTGGGAAAGCCAAGATTTGGAGTCCACGTTCAAAGACCACTTCAGGAAGAATTCCTTCTTGCTTGCGGGTCTGTCGTTTGTTCTGTCCAAGCCGGCAGTTAGATGGCTGTCCTAGTTAGCTTTCTGTTGTGTGATAAGACACTGATCAAAACAAAGTTGTGGAGGAAAGGGTTCATCTCAGCTTATGGTGTATATCACAGGAAGCCAAGACAAGGAACTGAAGAAGGAACCTAGAGAAACAGAAACTATGACGGCCCCCCAGGACTTGCTCAGTTTGTGTTCCTAGACAACTCAGGACCACCTACCCCACAATGTCAATTCCCACAGGGGTTCAGACCCTCTGTTAACCAAGACAGTGCCACCACAGACATGTCCACAGGCTAATCTCGTGAAAGAATGAAGTTTGCTCTCTCCAGGTGACTTCCGTTTGTGTCAAGCTGACAGATGCAAACCAGCATGCTGGCTGAGCCTTAGCCACATGTAGGAGATCAATCTGCTCCACACAAACTCCACAAGTTTAAATATGTCTCATCTTAAACACCCTCGCAAAAACATCTAGAATGATGTTTGGCTATAGAGTCACCATAGCTTAGCAAATTTGACATATAAGATTGCCATCATAACCACTGTAGAGCTTCCTAACCAATTTCTTGAGACCTCATCATACTCTGGAATGCCTAAAGCTTTTGGGTCATTACATAGACACATTTTTGTCTCCTCGATATCATGCTAACGAAAGGAACAAAATCACAGTTCTGCATAAAGTTTGTAATAGCTGAAACTAGAGCATCATGTAAAGGGAGCAAATGAAAAAAAAAAAAAACCAGCCCAAGGCAACTGCTGGAAAAGTTAAAGAAACCAGTGGTATTGATGCTGGAGAGGGAAGAGCAGCGCGCAGTAGCTCATGCAATACCAGGACTTAATATTCCCAATGTTGTGAGAAATTGAAGTTGTCGACACCAGAAAGACACCCCAGAGAGTGGGTCTCTACGAAAGCATCTGTTTCTGCATGCAGGTAGGAAATAGCACGCCCACTCAAGCTATTTAAGAAGTATTTAATAGGGCGTAGACGTAATGTGGGAAATGCAACCAAGCAGAGAAATAGCAGTTAATGCTGCCTCGAAACGAGTTGGGACCCAGAGCCTGCATGCTAGATATGTTTCCCCTGGATCGCAAGAAACATGCAGGAAAAGAGGTTTCCACCACACCAAGGCAGAACACTGATAGACAGGTGTAACCAGCCAAGGGATGCAATCAGGCAGAAGGGAACATGCTGGAAAACTGTTTTCAGTCCACTTCCAATGTCTCCTGCTGGTTCTCTCATCATGCCGAGGGAAGCCAACCAGAGTGAGACTACCAGATAAAATACAAGACACTCAGTTGAACGTGGATTCAGATAAGCATATGTATTTATATTATATACACACAAGTCATACCTGCCTTAAGAAGCTACATTTATTTGCAATTCAAATGTAACTAGGTATCCCTCATTTTTACTTGCTGAACCTGCACAAGAGCCTTTAAGCACCATCAAGGCCAGAAGGGACCATTCACGAGCGTATTTGGAGCGGCCAGAATTCTTTCTCTCTTGACTCATGAAACTTAGATGTTTCTCTTTCAACAAAAGTGACCTACTTTTTTTGTTGTTGTTCTAGTTAGTGCCCTGGAAACTCTACAAAGGATTCTAGGACAATAAAAATTTTAAAAAGTGAAATATGTAGATATACACTATTTTAAGATGTCACAATTAACTTTTAACAACAGTGTTCATTAGTATTAATAAACTCGGGAGGATAAATTAACTCTCTTATCTTCTAGAATTGTCAGAGTTGAGTTATTATTTCCTCCCATAAATTCATCTTTTAAAATGGTGCACACTGAGACTCCAGACTATTTGTTTTCTGTCTTTGAATGTCCCCTCCCAAATTTATGTTGGAATTTAATAGTTATTGGCATAATATTAAAAGTTGGCATCTTTAAGATAATGAAGTTGTCATCAGAGTAGTCAGCCCTCGAGAATGGGCTAGTGTCTGTGTTAGGCACATCACTGTGATAGAATGGCATATGTACAAATCAAAAGAGGCATCATTTATTTGACCTCAGAGTTTCAAAGCTTTCCACCCATTGTCCGTGGGAATGGCATGGAGAACAACTCACCCACGGTAGCAGGCAAGCAGAATGAGAATGTTTGTGCAAGTAACTTTGCTCTTTCTCATGCAATCAGATGGCAAGGCCCACATTTACAAAGCTTCCTAGTTCCTTCTGTGATCCTCACAAAGCCCGAGGTGTGCTTTATTTATTTCCTAGGCCCCTCTCAGTCAAACTGACAATGAAGATTAAGAATCACAAGCCCACCCCTCGTCAACTTGATATCCAAACACATCTTTTTAAACTGTTCTGTCCCTGGTCCTCAAAGGGTCCATACCCCTCTCGTAACCAGCCTCTCTTTCTCCAAATATCCTATAGCTACAGCATTGTTCAAAACACTCTGAGATTTAGGATGCCGTGGCTTTAATCTGAAACGATCCCATTGCAGCCTCAGGCTTTTTCTTCATCTACAGCTTGTGGTATGATGTGAAGGCAATGGAGCCTTTAGGAGCTGTGTCCTGATTTGCAGTTATCCCAAACAAGGCTTTTGAAATTCTGTCTAAGCCTTAGTTCGTTTCTTTGTTCTTTGCCTCCTGGTATTTATTAGGGTTTTTTTGTTTGTTTGTTTCATAAAATAGCTGACAAAAGGCAACTTAAAGTAGAAAATGATTTGTTTTAGATTGTAATTCCAGAAATGATACAGTCTATCATGACGAGGAAAGTGTGGTGACAAACAGGGAAGGCAGAGTGACTGGAACAGGAAGCTGGCCAGCTGATCACAGTGTAGCCACACACCAGAAGCAGAGGGAGAATAGGAAGTGAAGCCAGCTTCTAAGACATTAAAGGCCTCCCCCGGTGACATATTTCCTCCAGCAAGGCTCCATCTCTTAAAAGTTGCATACCTTCCTAAACTTCACCATTAACAGGAACCAAGTGTTCAAATGCATGAGCCTATAGGAAATATTTCCCACTCTATCACCATATGGTTCATGGCCATGTGAGCAAACTGATGTGCCACACTCACACCAGCAAGGATCAAGGCACTCCATTTCACCTCCCTCCATGATGGACTGTGGTCCCTGAGACCCACAAGCCAAGGTGAATCCCATGATGGACTGTGGTCCTTGAGATCCACAAGCCAAGGTGAATCCCATGATGGACTGTGGTCCTTGAGACCCACAAGCCAAGGTGAATCCCATGATGGACTGTGGTCCCTGAGATCCACAAGCCAAGATGGATCCCATGATGGACTGTGGTCCTTGAGATCCACAAGCCAAGGTGAATCCCATGATGGACTGTGGTCCTTGAGACCCACAAGCCAAGGTGAATCCCATGATGGACTGTGGTCCTTGAGATCATTAAACCAAGGTGGATCCCATGATGGACTGTAGTCCTTGATATCCATAAGCCAAGATGAATCTTTCTTTTCTTAACTTGTTTCATCAAGTATTTTGCCATGACAAAAAGTAATAAGAAAATTGTTACCAGCAGTGGAGTCATTGCTGTGATAAACATGCCATTGAACATGTGATTTTATGTCTTTAGACTTGCTGTGGGAGGGATTTGGAAAGGTTTGGAGCCACAGACAGGACTTTGGGACCATCCTGTTATGGTGAGATCCAGAAGACCAGAATACTGATAGAATGTATCCCACAAAGACCTTGCTCATGAGGACTCGGGCAGAAACAAGGACTGTTCGGTAACTAGAGTAAGAAGAGGCTCTTTGTTTTCCTTTTTGGCCAAGAATCTGGCTTTGTTTCTGAAAAAGGACGCTTAAAAGAAATCCCACACCAGCTCAGAATTGAGAAATAGATGATTATTTAGGGGTAGACTCACAAGTCAGAATCCTCTGCTGGAACAGAGATCAGAAACCGAATCCCACAGCTGGAAAGGAGGCCAGATGTGTGCTCTACATCAGCATAGATACTATAAGTGGCCACACCCCAGTGGGTGGGTAACTACTGACTGTAGGACTTCCTACAGCATGTTTCACTAGTGGCCTGAAAACTTTAGTAAGACTGAATTCCAAAACAATGGAGTAATTTATTTGGCAAATAAATTTGAAGACAGTATAACGTTCAGGCTATGACATGTTTGTTATTTTAGTCAGCTTTTCACAGAGTTGGGTAAGAAAAAATGGAACAGAAATAAGTAAAAAATGTGCAGTAAACTGTGAAGAAAAGAGTAAGCACATTATGTCGCAGGCAAGGCGACTGTAATTGTTAGATTAGTGTCATAAGAAGCTTCACGCTTTGCATTGGGACAATAGGAAAAGTGCGTTGATGGCAAGATCTCATTCAAAATCGGCTACAGAATGCAAAAAGGCAAACAGTTTGAAGACTTTCATGCAAAAGGAGAGGGCCTGAAAATATAGTTCAGGCAGACAGCTGAAAGGGTGCCCTACTGGAAAGGGCCCACCCTGGGAATTGTTTGCCAAGACTAAGCTACACAGTAACCAGAGGCCACTGCAGCTATGGTCCAAGATGTCCTGGCTGTCACTCCAACTGACATCAGAGTTTGGTGTTGTGCATGTGGTACTGACTTTACAGGCAGGCAGAAGAGAGAGGCCTTAAGGTTCCAGGGAAAAGCCTGTTTGACCAGGCCATGTGTAGCAGATCCCGTAGAAAGCCCAGGGTGGGAAAGTACGCGATGCTTTGCCGGTGAAGCCTAACTTGCAGAGGGCGCTGGAGATGGCAGGAAGGTGCAGCAGCTGCAAAGCAAAACCCAAGGCACTGCTATTTCACTGCAGCCATGCAAAGCACCCAACTCTATATTAACCTTGAGTCCTCTATGGAGTTATAGCTATAAATATCTTGGGCAAATCAAATTTGCATCTAGCTCCACATCTTATTTTGCTTGTTTCACTTCATTGGTTCAGCTAATGTACACTGCTTATGTGTGGCAGGAAACTAACTTCTAAGAGTAATGTAAAGAATTTAACAATGGGAGGCTGCGCATACACGCTGACAAAATCCTGTCTTTCGTTCATAAATACTTTTTAAGCTGATACAACAAATCAATGGCACCACGAGTACAGAGGAGATGAGCCCTCACCCGCAGCCTTCCGAGCACTTACAGTTATGTGTATCTGCTGCGGGGATGTCAGGGAGACATTCCGGAGGCAAACTGTACCGCACAGAATATCCATCCCAACATAGCATCCATGCTTTACTTTATGTAAGATCTTAGCAGACTGCTCTGGAAAAGTCAGGCTTGCTGGACAGGAAGTCAGAGCGTCTTAAGGTAACCTTACAGCTCCTTCCTTTTTTGCAAGATCATTAAATCCTTGATAGGCTAAGCATGTTACTTAACCGATTATTTTAAACAAATCATATCGATTGTGTTTTCATTCATTACCTGAGCATGTTGTGGGAATTCGGCCGGATATCCAATTGTATTGGGCAGCTTGGCCCTATGGGCGTGGTCTTCTCTGGGAATGCCTGACCCAATAAGAACCGGGGGTTCGGGATCTGGTGGTCTCTTGGATGGTGGTTGAGTTGGCAGCAAGCCATGGCTTGGAGCTTCCCCATCACCTTTTGGGAACGCGGTTGCAGAGCACAGGCGAAGATCTGGTTCCCCGAGGGACAACGGAGCATCTGGTGACACGGCCTGGATTCCTCATTCTGTCTTGGAATCGTTGTGCACGGATTTTAATATTAATAAAAAGCAATACAATCCCCAGACTTCCCTCTTTATGAGCATTCACTCATAGCCACATAAGATCGTGGCAAACATTTTTTACGCACCGTCTTGACCCTAACCAAAGTTTCACTATAGTTAGAGCAAGATCACTGAGCCTGAAGTCACCCAAAAGGACAAAATCATGTCACTAATTTAAGATAATGAGGGAAAGTCTGTCTCTCGTCTTTGACTGAAATATTACATAGAAGGACACATCCTTCCTTTTTTTTTTTTTACAAAGAATTTTTCCTGGGAAATGTGCAACAATGCTGTGATTAACTGAAAAATTTCAAACGGTCCCTCCTTCTAGGGAGCATCCTTGCAAAGCCAGTCCCCGTTGACTTGGCTGGTCTCCGGACATTTTCTGACCCGGACTCAGTCAGTGAACTTGGCACAAACAGATGTCTGAAAAGCCCTTAGGCACAGAGCTGTCCTTAGCCACTGTTCTTGGGAACTCTGTCAGCACTGCTGTGACATCAAGACCTGCCTCTCCTGCTGCATGGTTACACATGGCCCGGGCACCCCTGGCTTTGTCAACCTTCAGCCAGCAGCCTGATATCAGAATAAGAACATTCTAGATCCAACCCAGTGAGACAAGACTAGAGAACCCACTTAGTGGACTCCCATAACAAGAAATATCATTGGCTGTTCTAAGTCTGTGTGTTCCCAGGTGGTTAAGAAAGCTAACAGAAAAATTACAAATCCTCTTTTTCTGCACAATATAAAACATGTTATAAGTAAGTAAATTAATGCATATTTATAAATTTATACAGAGAGACATGCACATAATGCATGCATATTATCTTCTAGAAGCGAACACATTTATATCAACTTGCTCAGTATTCGCACTTCTAAAATGAGAGGCAAGCTTTCATCACCACATGATCGGGAATTTTTTAGGGTTCCGTCACAACAGAAATACTGGTAAGTTTATCAGGTCGAAAGTTACTGGCAAAGAAAACATACAGGAACGTGATGGTAAAGAATTTTTCTACTGAATTTTGTGAGTAATCTTAATATTCCTTTCCTGACTTCCCACATTATTATTATCAGAGAAATGACATAATCACATGTACTATACCTTTTTTGCATCTTTACCTTTAAGATCATTCAGGCTTCTACTTTCAAATTTCCTGTTGCTTTTAAATAGAAATTCAGATGATTAATTCTAAATAAAGTCTTTAATCTGCTTCTTGAGTCAAATAATTTTTTCAGATTATGTTCCATTTTTTAAAAAAATATATTTCAAAAGTTTATGATCTTAAAAAAATAAGTAACAGAGCTGAAGAGTTGGCTCAGAGGTTATAAGCAAAGATTGTTCTTGTAAAAGACCTGAGTTCAGTTCCCATGACCCACATTGGGCAAAAACCACCCTTGAGTCCAGCTCCAGGGAATCTCAATCCCTGTTGGCCTCCATGAGCAGCTTCAATC
The DNA here is from genome assembly GCA_028555095.1 of Dicrostonyx torquatus. Classification (NCBI taxonomy): domain Eukaryota; kingdom Metazoa; phylum Chordata; class Mammalia; order Rodentia; family Cricetidae; genus Dicrostonyx; species Dicrostonyx torquatus. The sequence goes on along the minus strand of JAQHUG010000021.1, from coordinate 10,899,279 downwards.
ATGCACACAAACTCCCATAGACACACAGAATTTAACATAAAGAGGAATCTAAAATAGATAAATAGCCCAACTAGGCTATTTAAAAGGATCTAAATAAAGTTTCTTGTGCTGGCTAGTTTTATGTCAACTTGACACAAGCTAGTGCTTCTACTGTTATAAATTGTAGGCGGGGTCTTTGTAGAGACTACTAGCTCCCCAATAACGGATGTGGAGACATATAATTAATTATAAATGCTTGGCTGATAGCTTAGGCTTGTTACTAACTAGCTCTTACAACTTAAATTAGCCTATATTTATTATTTATGTACTACCATGTGGTCAGGTACCATTTTTCAGCATGGCAAGTTCATCTTGCTTCTCTCCATGTCTCTATCCTTCTTCATTCCCATGCTCTCTTTCTCCCCTGTTTACAAGTCTCACCCAATGTCTTCCTGCCTAGCTATTGGCCATTAGCTCCTTATTAAAACAATGAAAGCAGCAAATCTTCACAGTGTGCAAAAAGACTTTTCCATAACAATGAATCATAATGTAAATATCTGTTATGCAGGATATCTGATATGCAACCCCAAGTGGGTTGTGACCCACAAGCTGAGAACCGCTGAACTAAAGTAACAGATAAAAGAGTTAACACAGTATAGGCAGCACCAATGTGTGTTCTTTGAGTACAATAGAGTCATTCTTTGATTTGATAAGTTTTACCTGGAGAGAAGATAAATACTCATCACCCAGACAGTAACTTCTTTTTAAAAAAAATTAATTTATTTATTATGTATACAATATTCTGCTTGCATGTATGACTGCACGCCAGAAGAGGGCACCAGATCTCATTATAGATAGTTGTGAGTCACCATGTGGTTGCTGAGAATTGAACTCAGGACGTCTGGAAGAGCAGCCAATGCTCTGAGCCATCTCTAAGTTCATTGTCTCTCTCAGAAATAAGGAATCATTGACAAAGAAACAACAGAGGTAACAAAGATTTATTAAAGTGTAGGAGTTGGAATGAGAATGGCCCCCTAAGGCTCACATATTTGAATACCTAGTCTCAGGTGGTAGAAGTGTTTGAGAAGGTTTAGAAGGTGTGGCCTTGTTGGAGATGTGTCATTGGGGGCAGGCTTTGAGGTTTCAAATGTTGATGCCATGCCTAATTTGCTTTCTCTGCCTGCTTGTGGATCAAGACGTGAGCCCTCATCTACTCCTCCAGTACTAAGCCTGTTGTCATATTCCCTACCATGATGGTCATGAACTCTAACCTTCTAGAACTATGAAGCCCAAATTAAATACTTTTTAAGTTTCATGTATTTTATCACAGCAATAGAAAAGTACCTAAGACATAAAACAAGGGGGAATAGGCTCCTGGGAGGCAGAGCGGCTACAGAAGAGGAGTGTCACTTTGCTCCCTACATTAGTTCTATAGGAATTATGGCAGCAATCAGATGAAGGCTGAGGTCATCCTCATTAGGATTGGTCCTTGCTGACTACATCACAGGTTGGGCCAGTAAAGGGCCTTCACATAACTCTTTGATCTGCCTAACGGAGCAATGGCCTCATGGTCACATGTGACTAGCTCATGCTCCATCATGAGCTCCACCCATATACTGAGAGCTTAATTTTTGTCTTGATGTTTTATTAATGCATAATATACACATTTATAAATTACATGTTTAGAGTAGGTGGACCGCTTGTTTGTTTCTGGCTGCTCAGCCCCAAAATAACCACACAGAAACTGTTTAGCCTATTAGCTCTAGCTTCTTACTGGCTATCTCCTACATCTTAATTTAACCCATTTTTATTAATCTGTGCATCAGCCTTTAAAGCATATTCTGCTCTTGCAGAGGATCCCAGTTCAATTCACAACACCCACTTCAGGTGGCTCATAACTGCCTATAACTTCAGCTCCAAGGACTCTGATGGTTCTGACTTCCACAAGAACCTGCAGTCATGTGCACACAAACCGTCCAATACACACAAACATACATGCACACATTTCCCCCCCCCATACACATATGACTAAAAAAATAAATAAAATAGCAAGGGGAAATGAAAGCCAAGTTGACAAAATAAACCCATCCTCAGAGGAAATCAAAATTCAAATTTACCTAAAACATCAGCCAGAATACAGAATATGAACCCTGGCCAACAGTTGTGTGCTATTCTATGCCCTGTCCAGATCCATATGCAGAAGCCTAAGCTTCAAGCATGACTGTTGGAGAGATATAGTCTTTAGGAGGTAATTATGGTTAAATGAGGTCATAAGGGTAGACTCTATCCCAACTATACGTGGTCTTGTAAGAAGAGAGCAAGCCCATCCTCCTTCCACATAAAAGAACACAGTGAAGCACCAGGAGTGAGTCCTTGTAAACAAAGCCTGTCAGAAACTTGAGTTGAGGCTTTTTCAGCCTCTAAAACTGAAAAGAAAAAGAGTACTTCTAGTGTGTAAGGCCCTTTGTCCTGCAGCCCCAGGTGGCTGGTACTATAAAGGACCTGCTCTATGGGAGGTTAGGTCAAGACAGTCCTAAGATTTCTTTTAATCTAATCTTACATGATTGGATTTCCCAACAACCTCCAAAGGCCTCACTGTCTGATCCCTTCTATCTCACAGACTCAAAAAGATTTTACCTTGAGTAAATGGGGTGCAACTAGCTACCATGGAAAAATCAAAGCCTGTGGGTTATACACACACACACACACACACACACACACACACACACACACACTCAACATCACTGTAGGAT
>JAQHUG010000021.1:10842533-10870930 GCA_028555095.1 Dicrostonyx torquatus | reverse complement strand
CAACTGATGGAATACAGTGTAGAAGGCCACACTGATCAGAGAACACAGTGGTACTTAACAACTTATGGAATACAGTGTAGAAGGCCACACTGATGATTAGAGAACACAGAGGTACTTGACAACTGATGTCAAACAAACGGAAGCTGCGTGGCTGGCAAGAGTCATCAGCCGCAAGAGTCTTTGTCTTCACTCTTCAGCCAGGCCTTCCTTAGGTCGGTTTCCAACACACATATTTGAAAGGGGTTAGCATTCTGTCGTACCTGTCATTCACATGCTCACAGAATTAGGTTGAATCTACACTAGAACCTCAGGCCCACAGCCTGGCTCCTGTCATTCTCCACCACTGCCCGACCTCTGAAATAAGTTCTCACAAGATCCCCAACACACACTTTGATCAGGGCCTCCTGCCCGTCTCTTTGTCTCACTACACTACCGCTTGCACACCCCATGACACTGGTGTGTTTTGTGTGTGTGTGTGTGTGTGTGTGTGTTCCAAGTTTACAGGACAGCTAGTGGGAGTCAGTTATCCTTCTGCCGTGTGGGTTCCGTGAACAGAATTCAGGTTAGCAGCCTTGGTTGAAGGGGCGTTCACCTGCTTGAGCCATCTCGTAGGTCCTCTCCCTGTTGAAATCCATTTCCATGTTGTTAGTCTCTAACCGAAAGGATTCCTTTGCTTACACAGCCCAGGAATGTTGATTTGGTTCTTCACCAACTACATTCCCTTTATTTCCTACTTTCTTCCCCACAAATATGGGTTGAGCTGATGTAAGAGACCAGTATAAAAATAAAAGTCCCAATTCACAAACATTTGAAATAACATGAGTCTAAACGCTTTCAAAATTGTTCAGTAATGGCATATGTAAAGGTTATAGGCTGAATGAATAGGGGAACCGACTCATGCTAAGGTTGTGTGATGAAGTCTCTAACAAGGTAACATATCCTTCCTTCTTTGTCAGTATTCTGTGAATCACGCACTTGTTCATGTGCTTGCTGACCTCACTGTAAGAGTTCAGTGCTATTTCACTGTGCTTTCACCATCAGCAGTCACAATTTAAAATATGACAGTATAATACCATAAACACTTATTAATGTGTTATGGAAAACAGTGCTGAAATCAGGCCTCAAAATCAATTATTTTGTCATCAAATTAGAAATGAATGAACAGTTAAAGCCAGACAATTGCCCTTGCGTGTTGTGCTTGCTACCACGGAAGCAAGCAAATGAAAAATACTAGAAAGAAGTCTGACATTGGGAAAAGCATGAATGGCTAAACACTTAAGTGCTCCAAAAACACAGTTCACATTCTTTATATTCACATTGTGTGGGTTTTAAATTAGGTGGGTAGTTTTCACTATCAACTGGACACAACCTAGAATAATTGTCTTGGAATTTTTTTTTTCCGAATTGAGTTTTATACAACATATTTTGATCATATTCTCACTGCCAACTTTTCCCAGATCTACCTTCACTTTCCTACACACCCAACTTTGCATTGTTTTTCTTTTCGTTAAACCCTTCAAGACCAATTTGTGTTACCCAATATCTGGTAACCGAAGAGTCACCTAGATCAAGTTGGTATGCGGGCCTGACTGTAGGGAATTGTCCTGACTGTTAATTGAGATGGGAGATCCACCTTAAATGTGTGCAGCACCATTTTATGGACTGGTCCCTGATCTGTAATAGAGTAAGGGAAGTTGACTGAGCAAAAGCAGCAGGCAGATATGATGGCAGCATTTGCTTCTGTCTGCCTTTGAACGCAAATGTGTGTGGTGGTTTGAATGAGACTGGCCCCCAGAAGCTCATAGGTTTGAATATTTGGTCCCCAGTTAATGGAACTGTTTGGGAAGGATTATGAGGTGTGGCCTTACTGGAGGAGGTGTGTCACTGGGAGCAGTTTTTGGATCCTTGCCATCCTCAGTCTCTCTCTTCTCCCCTCTATCTCCTTCTATCTCTTTCTGTCTGTCTGTCTCTGTCTCACACTTGTGAATCAAGATGATGTAAGCTCTCAGCTGAGCCTGCCTGCTGCCACGCTTCCAGACATGCACTCTAATCCTCTGTAACCAAACAAACTCCATCTTCACATGTTGCCTTATCTCAGCAATAGAAAAGTAAACAAGACAGCGTGATATGACTGTTCCTTCAAGCTCCTGCCGCTGCTGTAGCTTCCCAAAAATGATGGGCTAGAGTGAGGGTTCTCACTGGCGTTTTATCACTACAGACATGGCCTTAGAACTCACAACTTCATTGTTTTTAAAGATAGAACCAGATCTTATGAAATAAGATAATAGGCCTGAAATTCATTTTGAAGTAATGCATTCCCTTGTGCCTTAAAACCATCTCCGTGTTTATTGTAAAGGGGGAATCACGTATCATGATACATATGGAGGTCAAAGGACACTTTTGGGTGTAAGTTCTCTCCTTCTGCCTTCCCACCATGTGGATTCTAGGGAGCTCAGGCTGTCTGCCTTGCTGGCTGAAGTCTTTGCTATTCAATCATCTCATTAGCCTTTAAAAATAAGGTTCTGTATGTGTATGTGGACTGTACATCTTATCATAAATTATAAGTCCTGTTGCATTGGAAAATTCTTTTTTTTTTTTTTGTTTTTTGTTTTTTGAGACAGGGCTTCTCTGTAGCTTTGGAGCCTGTCCTGGAACTAGCTTTGTAGCCCAGGCTGGTCTCGAACGCACAAAGATCTGCCTGCCTCTGCCTCCTGAGTGCTGGGATTAAAGGCATGTGCCACCAACGCCCGGCGCATTGGAAAATTCTAAATAATATATATAAAGATTAAAAAATCGCCAAAATTTCATATTCAATGGTCAATTTTATCAACATTTTGAGAGTTTCTCCAAGGTTTTAATATTCTCTGTATCTTATGAAGTTTTGATGAAATGTACATGTTTGTGTTAATTTTTAAGCTTCAGTGAAGTTTTATTAAGCGCTATTCATGAACAACGTAAAAGTTGCACAGTGCCACCTCTGATTACAATGGATTAACATTATCCCTAATGTCATACATTTATGCACTCTCCAAGTTTTGCTATTATAAATAATACAATGAATAGCATATGTGACTATACATTTTATTCTTATTTTGAATTATTTTTATTTGATGAAATTTCCTTTAATTAAGACTTACTGGGTTAAATAATAAACAAATACAAACTGGCAAACTCCTTCCCAGGAAGATGAAACAATGTATCCCCTGCCTAACACCAAATAAAAGTATCAGTCTCCTTCCATCTTTTTTCCTCCCTCATCATTTTTTTAAAATATTGTCAATTTTATTAGCAAATAAACTTAATTTAACTCATATTTCTTACTTTTAAATTTTATCTTTTACCTATATTTACTTGGTCAATTGTGTTTCCAGCCATGTAGATTGCCTATACATGTTCTTTGTTCATTTCTGTAAGGCCTTTAACAATTCTCTTGCAATAATTGTATCTATACGCATTAAATATATCCATTGATAAGCTAGCATGTTTTCTGTTTTTATGTATTGAGTTATTTTTCAATAAGAAAAAGGTTATAGAGAAAAAATATACAATAAAGGTGGTTTCATAAATTCTTCTCTAATGTGTAAAAGCTAAATTGGTTTTGTAACTTTATCAAAACATTATTCCATTTGCTTATTGTTTGCTCTTTCAAATAATTCTTATACTCCTAAATTCTGATAAAAAGCAAAAATCCCTTGATGTTTTAGTTATATTAAACATCGTATCTATAATCAGTCTCTTTCATTCATGATTACCGTATCAGCTCTTGGGATCTTTTAGTTTTGTCTTAAACAAGCAAATGAACGACCTTAACAGCTCCATCCTCTTCTTGAGTTCTCAGGAGCTGAAGCCAACCGGAAGTTGCAAACAGACTCCAGCCTTAACCCAGTTGGACACCCAGGGTGGTTTTCTCTGTCCCAAGCTGTGACCTTCAGTGTTCCTTCTCCACCCCTCCCTTTGACAGTAGCCTGGTTGCTCAGGCTGCAAAAGGTGAAGCAGTGGCACAAGGTCCTTTTTGTCCTGTTCTGATGACCAAATCAGTCACCTGACAGCCTTGATTCTAGATTCACAGAAGGAATCTCCTCTTGGTGAGGGAGGAGCCTCGCCAAGTAAGAAAGTCTGTTTTGTTTCTCTGTGTGTGTTTATGCACGTGTGTTTGTGGTGGCACTACATTGTCACATTTCTTGCATTGGCCTTGGAAAAAATTCTCTCCAAGGAAATATTTTATGTTGTGTTTCTATATTTGTATGTTTTCCTCTTTTATAATTTACTGACTTGTGTTGTATGGAGAAAATACTTTTTGATTTGGGTTTTTTTTTTTTTTTTTTGAGACAGGGTTTCTCTGTGTCACAGCTCTGGCTGTCCTGGAACTCAGTTTGGAGGCCAGGCTGGCCTTGAACTCTCAGAGATCTGCTTATCTTTACCTCGTGAGTGTTGGAATTAAAGGTGTGTGCCACCAACACCAGCTGGAAAAGTTTTATCTTATGCATCCTTGGTACTTCACAGTTTAATACATCTTGGTTCTCCTAAGTAGATAATCACACTATTTGAGACAATAATGGCATTTTAAAATCTTCTTTGTCAGTAGTTAAACATTTTAATTTTATCTCATAGCTGTTTTACTGGCTAAGATGCACAAAGTAAAGCCAGGAGGAAGCCACTTTAATTTAGTTTCTGTGGTATGTTTTCTTCCTTCCTCTGTCCCCACCTCCCCACCCACTTTGTTCCCCTAACTCTTCCTTCTTGATTTCAACTTAGGACTTTTCATTGGCCACTCAAGTGCCTTAAAAGTGAGGCCTTTCTCTCTAATTCTGCTGCCTAATTGTTTAACTATAGCAGTGGTGGTGCGCGCCTTTAATCCCAGCACTTGGGAGGCAGAGGCAAGTGGATCATTGTGAATTCGAGGCCAGCCTGGTCTACAAGAGCTAGTTCCAGGACAGCCAGGGCTGTTACACAGAAAAACCCTGTCTCGAAAAACATATATATGTATTTAAGATCTAAACTGGACTTCAAAAAAAATCAAAGCTTAATTTCCCAGAGCTAAATTAAGTTCCATACTTCTATGTGCTCATAAGATAAAAGTAAGTAGAAAGGTGGTTTCACTCCATGCAAGTTCTGTTAGGGTGAAAATAATAAATAAGCAAGAGAGAAAATGATCAATATATCTTATATATTTAGAACCTTAGATATTTTTTCCCTAAAAGAGCCATTAATTTCCAAAACTAAATCATAGATATAAAACATTCTATTGATTCTCACAAGCAGCAAGTATTTCTTAATTAATATAAGACATTTTAAGTCTCAGCAATCACTGCTCTCCACTTAGGCGCCCCATGTGATGAGTCACCTACGTGAGCAGAGTTAGAATATGATTCCTGTACTTACAGGTGGTGGATAATTATACTGTGGAGTGTAATCCTCAGAGTATGTTGTTAAAGCACACCTAAAGAAAAAGAAGTCAAGATGTCAGAAGAGGAATGACCCCCACATCAGCATCAAAAACAAACAAACACAAACCACTGCCATGAGACAAACACAAATCAGGAAAGATCAGCACTGATAAAGTGTTTAAGTCCAGCCTTCCCAGGCCATCTTCAGAGGATTACCTATCCCTTCCAATTCCTTCCAACCTTCTGTGCTCTTGTACCAACACCTATAGCTACCCATGTCCCTATGGGTGCTCTGTACTCCCCAGACTCTCTACATCACCCACTTCCTGCCTCAAAATCCTTTTAACCCCGTGTCCCACATCCGCTGCCAGATGCCGACTTGAAGAGATTGTGAAAGACACCTAGGTTGCTGAAATCACGGACTATCCCCAGTCCCCCTCCCCCACCTCCTAAACACACAAAAGTGCTAGACGAATCATATGCCCTCCACCAAATATATAAGACTAGCCAAGCTCCAAAGGAAACCTTTGGGGTGCTGACGATGAAAAGGCACATGTGATGGGAATCACAAAAGCTGTACCCTAAGCACACATGGGTAATGAACAAGAGAAGTTTATTGTACTTCCACATTGAAGAGACTAGGGAAACCCCAAGTTATTAGCCCAGAGAAACTCGCAAGGGTTTCTCTGTTTAGAGCTTTGGGTAAGGGAGATCTTCTATAGAAATGAAGCTCCACTTGTGTTTCCACCAATATGATAGGAATGGATGGTCAAAGAAAATACCTAGTTTCTTTGGAAAGCAAAAACATTCAATAAGAATCTCAAAATAACAAAATCCAGCTCAGGCAGTCGAGTGGGTCCAGGTGGTAGACTTAGTTGGTGGCAGCCACCAATTGCTGCCAGCTCTCTCAGGGCTGCTTCCTGAACAGCATCAGCACCTGGGAGCCTGGGAGTTAAAGAATACAGTCTTCCCTGTGTTCTGGAGGAAAACGCCAGTGACTACCAAAATCTGAGGATGCTCAAGTCCCCTCTGTAAATTTGTGTTTGTGTATAGCACATGTGCATCCTCATATGCATTCTAAGTCATCTCTAGATTGCTTAGACTGCTTAACATAATGCAAATGCTAAGCAAATAGCTTGGACGCTAAGTAAATAGGATGGTTTCAGCAATAATAATTTTATAAGTTTGTATGTGTTCAACAAAGAGTTGTTTTTCTTTTAATCGTTTTAAGTCCATGATTGTTTGAATCTGTAGATGTGAAATCCATGAATATGATACTATTTAGAGCCTACTCCAAATCTGATGAATGAGAACCTCTCTGGGCAAGACCCAGAATTCTGTCATTTAACAATCCCTTTAGATAATTCTGATATGCACTTGAGTAAAAGAACAAAAGTAGAAGTTCACATGAGAGGGGGTGAAGCCTTGAAAGAGAGAAATGGATAGAAGAACATGAGAGATGTGAAATGTGAGGCCTGGGGGAGGGCAAGTCACAGTTAAAAGTTTAAGCAAAGATGAGGACAAAGGGATGAAGAGGAGGAAGGTTCAGGGGTGGCTTAACTAAGACTCAGACTATATTAAGAACCCTTATGGAAACCTACTGCTTTGTAAACTATTTAAACAATACAACTAAAAAAAAAAGTTTGAACATAGGTATCCTGAAAGGGGAAACAATGCTTTCCCTAGAAGATAATAAAAATTTCAGTATGTGGGATATCTCCCTCTGAAGTTATTGGTCATGGAGGTCCCAAGGCCCCCAAAACATCTCAAACCACTGCTATTGCTCTTGGTTGGCCACTGTAGTTAGATGGTAAAATCTAACTACAGAAGACACAATGCATTTTGGTTGAAGAACATAGAGGAAATCAAACAAGAAATGACCGGGATAATATTTCTGTTGGATAGTTTTTTTCATGGCCCTGGAAGACACTATATAGATCACGTGGGGGAGAAAAACCATCAGTGAACTTACTGATGGTGTACTCTGCATCCTAAAATACTAACCTTCCTATGAAGCAATAGTGGCATGACTGTTATAGGAATAACCAATAACTTTCAAGTTAGACTGCAGTCTGCTCCACAGGATGGACTTCATGCCTGATACTATAAACCTGATAAAAATCCATGGGTGTGAAGGTCAAAGGTCCTAGGAGGAAACCTAAGATTGTATTACTAAATAAGCATATCAAACTGCCTTGTAAACATTTATGTCTATGCCCCTAAAGTAGTGCAGCTCTCAACTTTAGTCAGAGAAGTTTCTTTCTGCAGTGGGTAGTCAACAATGCAGAGTCTCATAACTGATCACAAGTGCTGAGAATAAGAGACTAAACTGCCTACATACCAGTCCCCTCCCTCCAAGGCTCAGAGAACATCAGAGAAGAGGGGTAGAAAGAATTTAAGACCTTGAAGATGGGGAGGGATTCTGGTGAATGCTATCTTCTAGACGTGACATTGTCACTGCAATTGTGCAGCACAGCAGCTGCAGCTGCTAGCATAAGCCCTGCATGAGAACAAGTCAGTCAGCATTGCAGCATGAATGGGAGAAGAGCTGCTGGCTCTGGGGCTGCTGGGGAAGGGAGGGTAGCTTCCTTCTTCGTGGCTGTGGCCACGCTTTGGTGGATGGCCCCAAACTAATGAGTATGCAGGCACCACTAACTGGACTCAGTGGTCAGTGGGTTGCTATAAAAATAGAAGGATGAGGAGGAAGGAGTAGAAGCAGAAGTCAAAATGGAGGTGGAAGGGAAGCATATAGCAGGGGATACAGGGGTAGTGAGGAGGTTGGATGTGATCAAGGTAAATTGAATACATGCATGAAATTGTCAAAGAATAAATAAAAATGACCGTGAATCAAGATATTCAACTTTTTAACTTTCAGATCAGTAAATGAAATTTGAAAGACCAACTTGAAGAAAGGAAGGATTAAAGGAGTAGGAAAAACTTATCAGTGAAGGATTTAATACTTATTGGCCCTAAACTGAATATCATACAACTTCTTAAAGGCCCATCTATATACTTTAAAACTTAAAATTATTTTCAAAAAAAACCTTAAAAGTAAAAAATGTACAAACACGTGTACAAGTATTAGCCAAGCGATACTTGTACACTAGTAATTGCATATGTAAAAGACAAAACTAAAAAAAAACTAGTTATAGGGACCATTACTCATGTTTAAAATAGCAACTCACCAATAATATGCATAAAAATCTAAATATTTAAGATATGTAAAGCAGAGAAAGGCAGGATTCTCAAAGATAAATCATAAATCTACATCACAGAGGGAGACTGTAAAACATCCTTCCACCATTGGTTTCTTAATCCTAAATCTACCTGAATCCTCCAATACTACACATAAAGACAGGTCAACAAGGAGAATTAAGCTACACACTTATCCCTAAGGAGAGCATAATGGAGCATGGAAAATACTACTTAAAACAGACCAGATCAAAATGGAACTGCTCCTGAAAAACTCTATGCCAGTCAGCTTCAACTAGTTTCTTAGATGATATTTCAAGGAGATGAAGACCTGACCCATTTTACTTTTACAAGAAAAAAACTGAAGCAGGCAATTCAGCTCCTTTGTTTCTGCTTTCTTCAGCATCCTCTATCAAAACAACCTGGCTCACTCAACTCATCAGAACACTCTAGTTTATTTTATAGGGTGAGGTATTTTCTGATTCTAGAATTGTAAATAAAAACTGGATAGAGCCTTTACATTTTGTTACAATTTTGATTTTGACTCTACAAAGTTTCAATTTGCGTGTAGATAGGTACTGTCTGTAGAGTGAGATCAAAGCCCACACTGGACCAGAGTGCTGGCAGGGTTTACAGGAGGAAAGAAGGTACAAGTGCCTGTGGTTAGACAGAACACCACGAGCATCACCTCCAGAAACATCATCCTATCCTGATCGGGGAAATACTGAGATCAGAGGATTTGAACCACAGTTTTAAGCAGGAAGAATCAGAAAGACAGTTCTGAAAAGGCACTATTTCTGCAACAGAGAGAGGCAACTAAGACAGTCAAGAAAATTGAGAAACTAAACACCAGAAACTAAGAATTCTGGAACAGTAACACAGCATCAGCATCTCACCCCATCACCAGAGTCAACTAGACACTGCTTCAGTGGTCTGACAGAAGATGGCACTCTTGAACTAAGATAATGAGCAAACATCACATCCTTCTCATTTCCCCCAGTAAGATCGCCCGATGGGATTACCCATGATTGCACTGGCCCAGGAAAATCTAACATAATTCAAAGAAGCTTAAGTAGGTAATATTACTATGAGAAAACCAGCAAGAATAGAAATTAAGCTCATGAATATCCTTTCCTCCAGAAATGTTCCCAACCACTGACTGAACCCTCCATCAACTTTTCAGATGTACTGCAGAGCCTAGAAAATGGAGCAAAAATAAATGAGTGTCCTACAGTAATTGAGTGGGTATGCAAGATTTTACTTCCCAAGGATGAAAAGATGGAAAAAAAAAACAAGATAATCCACTAAATGTAGCAAGCAAGTCCCAACGAGGTTGTCAGATACAAGATCGTTATACAAAGTAGCTTACCCTTGTCCTAGTGAACAAAGAGTGGCAACGTGTAAGTGGAAAGTTCTCACAATTGTAACAATTCCCCAAAGAGCCTAGAAGAATACATATAACCAAAGCTCTAGAAAAGTCTATGAAGGGAAACATACAAAATGCTGTTGGGTATAAAATAATTCCTTACATATGAATGAGATGAGTCATTGATGATGATCATTATTCCATCTAACTGTCATTAACCAAAATACAAGGTATCTCATGGAAGCTGACAAAAAAAATCTAATAGACGTAGAATTCCATAAAATGCCAATAGAATGATGATAATTTGAAAAAAAAAAAAGAATGAACTGGTCCAACTCACTCCACAAAGGCCCAAAGGATTAGTGTGAGGTCACAGTAATTGAGACAGTGCTGTTGCTTCAGGAGAGTAGAGATAAACCAGAGGATAGACTCTAGGGCTCAAAAATCAAGCTGCTTAAGCATGGCTGTGCGGCTATAAGAGAAAGGGCTTAATGACAAAATAGTGAACGAAGCAATGAGGCAACAATGAGCTAATCTTATGCTGCAAGTATTATATGAGAGAGACGTAGTTTCTAAGGGTTGAACAATTTGACATTTCATATGTCTTTACCTCTACTGCCCAAATACTATTATACATAAAGCTATAAGGAAAGTTACAAAAGACATTTTCATACATTTTACCAAGACAGAATACCCAAAATAAGAAATTTTAAATTCTTGTAAAACGGTGGTTAAAAAAAAAAAAATCCCCAAAGGAAAATTGACCAAAGCTACACATGGGCAATTTGCAAAAGAAATCGGGAAGTATCGTTGATTCTAGACAATCAATTTATTCATAAATCCAGCAGTTGTTGAAATGTAAAATGAAACAAAAATGCCATGGTTTAGGAAGAAGATAAGGTCTGCCAGCCAAAAGTAGCCAACCTGGAATCTGTCTGGAACTGCCAAGGGGTTTGTCTGTGCCTAGCCAAAAAGGAGCAACCAAGCAGTGTTTTCTGAGTGCCTAGCAACAGGCACTGTCAGAGGTCATGATCAATGCCTAGCCAATGAGAGATGAACATGAGATGTCAGCTGTCAACTGTCACCCAGTCTGGGTACTGGGAGGGTCCCCGTCCCGCCCCCCCCAACTCCTCCACTCCTCCCTCTCCCACCCCCTCCCACATTGTTACATAATGAGTCTGCCATCAGCCTTCTACCTGATTCAAGGCGGCTGTGTTCCTTAACATCGCGCCTTTTCACCCCCTTCCCTGAGGAAGATGTTAGGACCCAGCAACACCATACCATCTTATCTCCATTAGATTATTACTTTAAAGCCTCTATAATGTTCATGAAGTGTGGAAGAATGAATATTCACATACTTATTCCAGTATCCAGGAATCCAGTGAGCCTGGGGTTACAGGAAGGTCTGTTAGGTCTAGACAAGAGCTGGAAGACCTCGTTGTCAGTATACCAATCAGACTCAATGGCAGCCTACAGTGACTTGAAGTCATGTTGGGAATCACGGGGAACAAACTCTGCCATGTGGGTCTGCCCTGCTTCTCCCTTTCCCAACAAGAGCTGATAGATCCAAAGACCCATGCTGATGCTATCAAGTATTTCCTTTGGGATTTTCCTTAGTAGAAATTGACAGGAAAAGGCCAGTCACTCTTCTGTGACAGGAGCCATAGACTGTAATGTCTCCACCTCATAGAAGAAGCCATCAGTAAAACAAAGCTGCAGGATTGGAGTCCAGACTGCAGGCTCCCCCCAACAGACTTTCCAGTTGTACTATGGGGTCTTTAAACAAACTTACTCTTTGCCTAAGATGACCTTCTGTCTCTGTCACCTACAAATGCAAGAGTCCCACTCCAGAGTGTGTGGCCATTAATCATTGTAATCATAGAACCAATTCCCCTTGCTAGGAGTCCAAACATTCTGATCAAAAGCTGGCTTCCCATATGGTTTCCACAGAGGGCAAATGCTTTCATTAGGATGTGCAAATAATAAAAAATAAAATAAAAGAGAAACTTTTATTTCCATTTATAAGTTAACTAGTTACAATTCTATGTGTGTGTGTGTAGATAGATAGATAGAGAGAGACAGAGAAAGAGAGAGAGAGAGTTTATTGAGTTCAAGTCAGTCTCCATGAGTCAGATAAATGCTGATTAAAAACAACCTTTCTGGAAATGTAAGACTGAAGAGCAGATGCTAGTGGATTCATGAGGACAATGCTAGGCTGTCGGGTTATCTGGAAGTTGGACAGCTGGCTTTCAGCCAGTACCTCCCACGATTCGGCACACAAAGCCTCATTGACCTTTAACAGGTGCAGAGAATAACTAAAGATATTTTCTGAGATGAGCAAGTCTGATATTTATCATTAGAGCCATGACATTCGTTAAAATGTCTACATGTGCATGAACACCAGGTGAAATGTGAACCGGTGATAAGATGCTGTGCTCCAACCCACAGAGTTCTTCTAGCTTGTGAAAACCTTAAAGTTCAATTTTGCTTCTTTCATATGTTGTCTGAGGCAAGGAGAGCTATTATCTTTCCTCCTTTCTCAGAACATAGAACAAGTATACAATGCATTTACTGTATCACATGGTGTCTTCTAAATATGAGTGGCTCAAAGAAATAAATAGTTTCAAATTAGTCTCTTCCCTGCAACAATGAAGCACCTATTATTGAGACAAGTCTAGCCACTGACAGTCATGGGTCTCCATGCTATGAATGAGGGGCAAAGTTTTTGCATGCTGGAAAATTGCATCCCGTCCTTAACCATCATTTTGCTCTTACATCTCATGTCAGTTTAGACACAGTGGTACAAGTCTATAATACCAGCCTTGGGAGGTAGAGGCAGGAGGATCAGGAGGACAAGGCCATCCTTGGCAGGATGACAACTTAAAGACTGTCTGAGACTTGAGGTACTAACTTCCGCCGACAATCTGTGTTGAACTCTCTGAATGCCCTTGTCATTTCTTCCTGCATCTACCTTCTGATTAAGTCAGAGGGAATTCAGTAGCTGCTCAACAGCTTCAGCATACAGGCAGATTTTTAGAAACTACCTCCTGAAAGATTAATCAGTACATGACGGAGAGCAAAGATGAACTGCAGGACAATTTAAATCTACTCTTAACCCTGATCTAAGGGCTAAAACTCCCTAGCATCTTTGTAAGCATCCTTCCCCTCCTCTCATAAACACAGGGATATGGCCCAAATTTCCTCCTTTCTGCTCTGCCCTTAAGTCATTCTGGAACATTCAGACAGTCCTTTAAACACTCCGCATCTTAACACCTCCCCTTCATATTTATTCCATAAATATTTATAAAATAGATAAGTGGATTAAATTAATGGAAAATCGAATTCCTTATTCTTGTGCTTGAATTTCTTCCTCTACACAGTTAAGAGCAACCTCACCCAAACGACCTTGGGTGATTGTTAGGAAGGACAGAATGCAGACAATGCATGTGGAATTTCTGAAGGACAAGGTATGGTTTGCAGAACAAAGAATGAAACACAGTAGACTGATAATGCCACCAACTGAAGCAGACAAAACCAAAACCAAATTCTACTTCTTTCTAGATCCCTTCTTGTTCTTTGGAAAGTTACCACACCCCACTGAGCCCTATCTAGTGAGAATTGTTACAGCATCTAAAATATACTGCAATGACATTGTTATCTCATGACTCTTAAAAGAGAATATTCAGCTGTTAAGGTGGAGGATAGCTGAAAGGGGCAGGACTGGGGAAAGAGGAACCAGCTTGGATACTGATATTAGCAGTTGGGGCTGTATCCGTCTGTTCTCCAGTCTCAGTCTCCTGGCTTCTGATGCTGCCTCAGGGAATGTAAGCAACTGGGGCTGGATCTGTTCTCTAGTCTCTTGGATCTGTCTGTCTGTTCTCTAATCTCCTGGATCTGTCTGTTTGTTCTCTAGTCTCCTGGATCTGTCTGTCTGTTCTCTAGTCTCCTGGATCTGTCTCTCTGTTCTCTAGTCTCCTGGATCTGTCTGTTTTCTAGTCTCCTGAACCTGTCTGTTCTCTAGTCTTTAGAATCTGTCTGTTCTCTAGTCTCCTGAATCTGTCTGTTCTGTCAGTCTCCTGGCCTCTGATGTTGCTTCACTGGATGCCCTCATGCCCCCTGAATGCCTAAGCAGGAAAGCTAGGAAGCAACCTGAAACCACTTTACTCCCCATAATTAACCAGTGATCCAGTAAATGTCAGTTCTTTCTCAATGCATCAAAAAGCCGCACCCTTTTCTCCCTCCCGCTGTCATTGCCAAAGAGTGGGATTTTATTTTGACTTCCCTTGATACAGTTAAGAGTCTCCCAATGGCAGCCTCGGTTGTCTACCAGTTTTGTGCTTTCTCAAACACAAACATCTGAGGTCTGCCCAGTGCTTGCAAACCTTGCCCATCACTGACATGATCAAACCCAAATTCTTCACACAACTTTCAGGCCCTGCTCACTCAGATGTCATGGATGCAGGCTCACCCCACGATGGGCCTTGCTCATTCTGTCTCTACACATCCTCTATCCTCTGCTGAAGAATGTCCTGTCTCCCATCGGTCTAGCAGCTCAGGTGTCTCTTCTATCTAGAAACATCTAACCTTCCCAGTTTGAGTCACATCTCTCCTTTGTATCTCGGGTTCACTCCCAGCATGCAACTTGGTCCATTCAATGCTATCCCAGCCTGCCCTCTCTCTCTTTTTTTCACCTAGAAGCCTAAAACAATACTGCAGTCAAGGTGACCCCTCCAGAGTCTGTCATGAGCTATGGGATGAAGATTCTAGAGAGGTATTTCCTTAAGCTCCTCACATTGTTCCTTCCAGAACAGCTTTGCCTTTGCAGCATAGGAACCACCCCTGAGACTATAAAGACGAAAAGAAGTTCATCTCAGGTCCCTTAAGACGTTGCATAGCACCATCCCAGTCTTGGATTCCTTGACCTTAGAGCTCATGCCAGGTGGCCAAATATATCCCCTAATTACTCAGGAACTACTAGCTAAGTCTTTTATTACTTCTAGTCTCTGTCTTCCCAATGCACCAGGATGCATTACTTTTCCTGCCTCAGATAGCAGACAAATGAGACTGTCTTTTGCATCCATACTACCAATGTTGAATTTGGTAGTAGTAGTACTGGTGCAGTGAGAAAAGTCATCAAACATATATGTTGGAAGAATTTCCTTACTCCTAATAATTTGAAAGAATAAAGCATCTATGTTTTTTGTTTTTTCGAGGCAGGGTTTCTCTGTAGCTTTGGAGCCTATCCTGGAACTAGTTCTTGTAGACCAGGCTGGCCTCGAATTCACAGAGATCTGCCTGCCTCTGCCTCCCGAGTGCTGGGATTAAAGGCGTGCACCACCAACACCTGGCCACATCTGCTTTTTAAGGATTCATGTAAATGAAAAGTGCAGACTCAAATATAGACAGCAGCAAAGGTCTCTGTAATTCTAGAAAGTCCTTATTTTCTTTAAACTGTAAGTCTACCTCAAACATGTTACTATCCACCTAGACCAGCTAAAGACTTCAAGTGATTGTAAATACTTTGTAAATGACAACTGTAGCTTACATCATCAGTTGATGACGGTTAGGCTCACCCAACATAGGCGGGGCAAGTGGGGCCTATATACTCCAGCTAGATTATCTTTTTGTCCCATTGACCTGTAGCTCGGGTGTCATCTCTACCTGGAACTCAGGCATGGGATATACGAAAATGATGGACATGTGTGAATGTCCCCATTGTGACAATTTGAAAATCTTCACCACCTGTCTTGGGCTTTGTTGTGGTGATTGTTTTAATAAAGATGGCTTGTGTTTCTGGTGTGTTGTGTAATGGGATGTTTTGCCTTCCACGAACACAGTGAAATGAATACAGTCAAACTCACAAAAGTATCTTCCCACTGTTGCCTTTAACTTTCGTGACGGTAGAGAATGATCTACCGTCAGCAAATTTCATACATGCAATCATGAAGTATTAACTACAATGGCTATCTGTTCAATGAATCTCTGGAATCTATTCATTTGATCAACATTGTTTCATTTATCCCTCGTAGACACCCTTCTACAACCGCTTCCGTCAATTCAACCTTTTAGATTCCACATATAAATGAGATAGTACAGCACTTTTTTGTATATATAATTTACTTAGCAGGGTGCTTTTTGATTTCATTTATGTTCTCAAAACAGGACTTGCATGTTTAAAGCTAATAGTACTCTACTGGATATTTATACCACAATGTCTTTATTTACCCATCAAAGGATTCTCAGCTTGTTTCTATATCTTTGCTTATTGTGGATTGTGCTGCAATAAAGTCCAGTGTATAGACCCCTCTGTAGACTGTCAATTTATTTTCTTTGGATTTTGCATATATGATTATGTATGTGGACACATCATAAGACAGTTCCATTTGAAACTTCTGAGGAATTTCCACACTTTTTTCCCCTAATAGCCTCTGGATTTTACATACCTGGAAGCATATAAAGGTTCCGGTTTCCCATATGCATACTCAGATTTGTCACTTTCGTCACTTTGATAATATTCATCTTATCAGGGATGAGGGGGTATTTAATTGAGTTTGATTGTGTGTACATGGATACACGTGTGTGCATGTGCATACGGAAGTCTGAGATAATAAAGCATATGACACCATACCCAGATTTTTACATGTGTGCTGGAGATCAAACCCAGGTACTCAGGCAAACACTTTACTGACTGAATTCTCTGTCCCTGAATTTGATTCAGGTTTCCCTGATTAGGCATGTTGAACACTTTCTCGTATGCTTATTGTCTGTATGTGTGTCTATTTTAGAAAAATAGCTATTGGAATTCTTAGGTCACTTTTAAATGATAAAAGGGCTTATTGTTTATTTTGGATATTAAGTTCATGTCAGATATGATTTACAAACACTTTCTCTGATCTGTAGGTTGTCTTTCCACTTTGCTAGTTATTTATTTTGCTGCACATAAGATTTTTAGTTTGACGAAATATCATTCACTTAATTTTTTCTCAGGTGCCTGTGCCTTTACACCCTGTTCATTAAGTTACCCTCAAGACCAAAGTCAAGGAGTTTTTCTCCTGTGCTTTCTTTGGGGATTTTCAGAGTTTCCAGATTCTCTCACTAGATTTACTAAATTATGAGTCCCCAGCATTCCACCTACCTGCATCTCTACTCAGCAATGATAAAACTATAGCTATAGTTTTAATATTGGAAGAAATAACCACATAAACATGTTACCTAGAGATATGAAGAATGATCTCAATTATCTATTTCTGTAGATTCATAGCTATTAGTGCAAAATAGCCACTTTTTTATGTTATCTCTGATCATCAGTGGGGTGAATGGGCTCAGCTGGGGTTTCTGGTCTAGGTGATATCTATCCAAGACAGCTCACACTTCCACTCTCGCTAGTTATTCTTATTGAGTAAGAACTCAGCTGGAGATGTCAATACAGTGTGTTGTCACCTCTGTGTGACTACTCTATGCATCTTTAGTTTCACAGTTTAGCTGCTGGGGTTCAAGAATCAGAAAGCAAAGACTGCCAGTCTTCTCAAGGTCTGCAATGGGAAGCTTGGAATCTCACTTCTGCAACATTCTATATCAGTGAAAGAGCTAACTGTGGGTCAAAACAAGAATTCTGAAGGCTCCCTGTTGGATATGCTAGTGTTTCCCTTTATTATTCAAGCTTCAGTTGGGCTCCAATAACTTGCAAATATGAGAGTAAAACTAACGAAAGCAAATGCTTCCAAATAGCTAATTATGTATCAACACTATTCCAATGGCCTTTATATGTTAATTCATTACTCTTAAGAGATTCTAAACTGATTTCATCATTTACATTTGCTATAGGGTAAAGCATATGAACAGAGCCTAAAGTAATAGTCCGAAATCCCACAGCTGGTACTTAATAGCAAGCCAGGATTTGAGCTAAGACATTTATATTTGGTGACATGACTCAGCAAGCAAAGGCACCTGCCTCCAAATCTGACAACTTGAGTTCGATCTCCAGGATACAATTAATGGAGAGAGGAAATCGATTCCCAAGGTTGTCACTTGATGTCCACAAACATTCCATGGCTTGTGAGCACACCCATCACATACACCCCCAAAAAATAATAAATGTAATAAAAATCTATTAACACCAAAACTTATTGTCTGAGATGTTTATTATTCAGAAGAATGATAAATAGAACAACTAGAATTTTGATATATAGTCTGCTGTACATCACTTTATTTTTGTAAACATGGAGATAATAATTGTTATATTTAGGCAGGCCAGGCCCTGAGCCCGGGGGCACTGTTTTTGTATGAGGATAGTTTATTTCAGGAATTGGCTGACACAGAGGCCAAGAAGTCTACAACCTGCTTTCTGCAAGACATAGAACCAGAAAAAGCCATTGATGCAATTCAGATACAGGGAAACTGACGGTATAACTCCGTAAGCAGACATGTGTACTTGGGGTAGGGATGGAATATAAGTTCAGAATCCAAAGTTCCGAGAACAAGGAGCTCTGGTATCTGAGGATGGGAGACCATGACATCCTAATAGAAGAAGAACAGATCTGGTCCTTCTGCTTTTGTTCTGTTGGGGCTGTCCATGGACTGGAGGACACACACTCAACATGGGTGGGGAACATCATGACTCAGTCTAATTTAAATGTTAATCTCTTTCATAGACATATCCCCACCTGCATACACAGAAATGGTGTTTTACTAACTCTCTGGGTATCCATGGGGCCAGTCAAATTATCATATAAAATTAACCTTTGTGAATGCCAAGCTTCGAAACTTCAAATGAAAATTTTCATTTTTAAACAAATGGGGATACATTTAAACAAATGATTATTCAGACATGCATAGACTCTTGCTTGACAATTTCCCCTGTGAGGCAGGGATCATGCTAACATCCTTCTTGGCCTGGAGTTGCTTGGTGCCTTTCTAGTTGGCTGCATTTGCTGAAATGGGTTCAGAGCCAGCTAACTACTATTTCCCTTCACACTACTCCTATATATAGTATAGCCCTGCTTAGCTGATGGATGCTGCTGCCAGATCAGTGGGATGCTTTTCCTAATAGCAATATTTGGGGTAGTGACCCAAGTCCTGATGTGATCTGGAATTTGGACTGTGTGCCTTGGCGAGGATTGTTTTAGCGCCTAGTAATATCATGTCCCATTTGCTATCATTGCAGTGCAATTCAGATAATTTGAAAACAGAATCTAGGCCAAAGCATGTGATATACTGTCTCATGGCTCTTGAGGTTTGAGTTAACAGTTGACCAATGACTGATTCATACTGCCCTTTATTTCCCTATTTATCTTCTCCATCTAAGTCCATTCCAGTAGCTTTCAAGTTCCATCAACAAAGTTGAGCTTCTTGGGTTTCCAGATTTGCTCAACGAGACAATCAGGAATGATCAAGTCAGGCTTCCTTGATTACCTCTTGAGGTGGCCAACCTGCCCGGGGGCTGCGGTAAGTCCACCTCTCTCTGCAGGTGTTGGGAAGAGGCAGAAGTTATTTGCTCCCTTTCTGCTGCTGGGCTGGCTTTGTCATAGCCATGACAAACAGTGATGCAGAAATGAGGTCCCACACTTCCTAGCACAGACCTTAAGAAAACTGGCAGTTGCTGCTTTCTGATTCTTAGACTCCAGCTGATCTACAGTGAA
This sequence comes from Dicrostonyx torquatus, assembly GCA_028555095.1. Lineage (NCBI taxonomy): Eukaryota > Metazoa > Chordata > Mammalia > Rodentia > Cricetidae > Dicrostonyx > Dicrostonyx torquatus. The sequence continues at coordinate 10,851,347 of JAQHUG010000021.1, read as the reverse complement.
ACGAAAGATGCCTGGAGCAGTCACACAGAGGTGACAGCGTACTGTATTGACATCTCCAGTTGAGTTCTTACACATGAAAAGGAATAACTACCAAGAGTGGAAGTGAGCCGTCTTAGACAGCATAGTGGTTCTGACACCACGTGGAACAGAAACCCCAGCTGAGCCCCTTCATGCCAACAAACGACCAGAGATGATAAAGTGGCTGATTTGAAACTGAAGCAGGCATTATCCCCAAACTCCATTTACAATCACAGCATGTTCTCCAAATGTCCAAGTCTGGACCGGGTGACCAACACCAGGACTGGTGGGGAGGGGATGAAGTGGACAGATGAGCCTGGCCGTCGCCTGGCCTAGCTGCATTACAGTGAATGGAGGCAAGCCTAGACACATTCAAGTGAACAGTTCTATAGCAGATGGAGACAAGAATGGAGTTTAGATCTATTTCCTTTCTATTCTGTGGTCTTTCTTCCACCCCCACCCTCCTTGTCACAGTTTATTAGTATTTATTCCACATCCTCACAGGGACATTTTTCTACAGTGTTTTCCTTCCTGAAATATGTTCAGCAACTAGATGGTATTTCACCAAGAGACAAGTCGTCACAGTAAGTAGAAAAGAAAATAAATGCCTTGCCTAGTACTTGCAGAAGGGAAAAGACAAAGAGAACAAAAACTCTCTTGTGATTTATATGCCATCCCTTTTGGCTCTGCGGAGTGCTGCAGGTTTTAGAAATGCTGGCTGCCCCATGAGAGGAGTGAACAGAGAGCACTTAAACTCTGGCCTGAGCTTGCTGCTGCTACTGTGAAGAGACCACTTCACAGGCATAGAGAGGAGCTCTCTGCCAACAACGGACACTTAACTGCCTCTGCTACCTTTTGGTCTCATTTAATTTGCCTATTTAGATACCTTTCCCCTTATAGCCATTAATTAGCACAGGAAAAGGATGCTACAGATCATTTGGTTCAACCCCTCCTGTTCCAGATGGAAGCGAGGGAGGTTTATTAGCCAAGAGCAAGGTCACCTAGTCAGTGATGGGCAGTCCCAGAAGTAGGTCCCAGGTTCCCTATTTTCCCAAATTGTACTCTTTCTAAGAAAGAATGATTATTTAGTGTCAAAAGCTTCCCAGTGACCAATACACTTTATTTTTTTTATCTGCATTCTGGAAACAAGACACATTTATTATAAAATTTCAACAAATACACACCAATCACTACTACAAGAGGCAGTGAAATGTGATAGCACTGGCAATATGTAGGACTCAGAGCTGACCTTGTGCAAAGTCTTTTTGGGTATTTCTCCACCCAGCACCAGCTCCCATGGACGTGTTTCTCACTCCATAAAAAATAAGAAGGAAGGGAGGGAGGGAGGGAGGGAGGGAGGAGGTAGGCAGGCAGTAGGCAGGCAGCCCTGATTTCTCCTATAGCATATTCTCCTATGGTATATTCACAATACCACACACAGTTTTGGTATGCAGATATGTATGTATATGTAAACACACACATATGGCTTCTGATAACTAAGACCTTCACATAAAATGAGTTCACATTAGATAATCAGTTAATCAAGGATCCACTCACAAGTTAGTTTCCCATGCCTCATGAATAGTATATCTAAATTACATTAAACTTAATTTAGAGGCTTGATAATGAAGTGGGAAGGCAAAGAAAAACTTAAATTAGTGTCTTCAGTAGATACATGCTTCCATTCTCTTCCCTATGTGTCTTAGGGAACTGTGCCTCCTGTCAGTCTCTTCTGTATACATGACTGTCTGTATACATGGAGTAAAAGTAATATATATTCAAGATGTGTCTCAGCTGCCTAAAGCAAAGGAGCAATGTGGGTTTCTAAGAGACCACTGAGTATCCTTGATTTTCAACACTCCTATCACCAACCATGGCCAATGCCCTGGGAAACTCATTGGTAAGAGAGAATATGGCTGGATCTCAAGGGAAACACTAGCTATTCAGCCTCCAAGTCTATAAATGTCATTTCAGGTTTACGTCTTTGATAGAAATTTTAATCTCCATCTGCTTTCATGTATTACTTTCTTGTATTACTGAGGGTCCTCCAAAGAACAGAACTGACAGAATGAATGTCTGTCAAAGGGGGAGTTATTGGAGTGTCCTACAGAATGGGATCTAGGTAGTTCACCAATGGCTGTGTCACACTGGAGAGGGTGAGAATCAGGTAGTCGCTCAGTACCTGAAGATGGATGTCCCAATATGGAGCTGAAGGTCTGGAGGATTCCTAGGGAGAGGCTTGGTTTTGGTCTACATTGGCACCCCAAAGAAACTGGTTCTCACCTCAATGCAGGGCAGTCACTTGCAGGACCTATTCACATTTTAGTATGGGTCTTCGTGCTTAAAATAATCTGATCAAGGAAATCTCTCACAGGCGTGTTCAGCAGTTTATTTTAGTTGACTTCAGATGCCATCAAATCGACAGGTCAAGACTAGCCACTGTATTTCTCTAGTACAATCCCCCCCCCTTTCCTTAGTCCATGGCATGTGACAAAGACATCATCCAATGGAGCCTCTTTTCATAGTTAAAATCGGTAGCATCAAGACAGGGGCATGAAATATTGTAGTTATCCTTATATCCAGTGTTTCACTGAGGTGTCTGTTACCAACTTATGAATAAATAGTGTTCTCCTCATATTCATGCAAAGTGATGTAGCAGCCACAGGTTGAGTTATGAAAAAATGAAGTCGACGGCCCAACACCATTACAACATAAATGGTGCTATCTAGAAATTAAGGTAACAATGGATCCTAAATAGCAAGGCTATACCCACTTTCTAATTTTTTTTCCTTAAGAGATAACACGAAGCTTAAATTTACATTATGAATACAGCTTTCCTTTTATAAGCTGAAGCACATTATTGTGGTCCATTGAGCAAACTCATTTTTATTCATTGCCTTTTAAAGTTGACATTTAGCTTCCGCAGCTGCACAGCTAGCAAACAGCCAAAGAAGTTTTAATATTCACGAGAGTAGATTTCAAACTACCCCAGGATTCTACTGGGTGGCGTCCTGTAATTAATATACAATCTCTGAAAGGAAGAATTACGTATGGAATTAGGTGAAGAGGGATGGAGTTGCCCATATGTTTATTTCCTTGCTCATACTCACAAATAAAATTACACAAGCAAGCAGTTCTTGCAATGCAAACTAGTGAATGTTGATTTCTAGAAGACTTGTCTTCAAAAGCTAAAATCGAAAACATTTATATCTGCATGCCTCGAATCTCTAAATCCAATAAGATAGGAATGTGGCATTCCTCTTCCATCCTATTTGCTGTTGACCATTAGAAATAGACAGTTTGTCTACAATGTAACTACAGCATCTCAGGCTCTTCACGTGCCAGAACCCATAGGGGATGGGGAGGAGGCAGCCTTGCTCCTCAGAGCATAGAACTCAGTGAGGAAGATGGTGATCCAAATCATTACACACAAAGATGAATGATGCTTAGGCAGAATAGGTGCACAGTGTTATGGATATCCCAAAGGAGGGACCTAACCAGGTCATGGGAATGGGGGTACAAGGTAAGATCTTTAGGAAAAGATGACCTTTCAGAAGAGACTGCATGACTTCAGAATTGGGCATGCACATCAATTCTGCTTCCTCAAAGACTCCATTAAAACTTCATATATATTCTTAAATACATAAATATATGCATATACAATATATACACGTATGTATAAATATGTGTATATGCACACACATATATATACATATATGTACACACACATATTACAACAATTAATGAAAAAAGAGGCCATGAATTTGAAAAAGAACAAGGAGGGGTATATAGAAAGGTTTGGTGGTCAGAAGGGGGAAATAATGCAATTATAATCTCAAAAAATGAAAACTACTTTTGAAAACTTTATTTTTAAAATATTTTAGAAATTAGAGCCCACAAGAACACAGAGAGCAGGAAACAGGAGAAACAACCTTCAAGAGCTCGAAAGAAGAGGAACCTGGCTTGGAAAAGCTATCCTGGAATCAGCAAAAGGAGCTGAGAGGAAATATTTGCTTAGTGGTGAAATTTTAATTCTGCCTCAATCCCGAGTCACCCACTGCCTAGCAACTGCCTTACCCCTCCTCAGCGGGAGACTCACTAGCGGTAAAGGGTAAAAGAGAAAGTCCTTGGTCAACAACACAAGCAAGAGATGTTCTAAGGTAGACTTGGTAATGATGTCCCAACATGACTGATTACCCTGGTCCTCAATGACAAAGGTCTTTCACCCTTCATCTGGAAGACTGGGGTCCGGAAGACCGGGAGCCTCTACTAGGCATCTGACGATGCTGCTGCTTTGAAAGAATGACCCACATCGTCCCCTCCAGGTCAGAAAGTCTCACAGGCTTTGAGTCTCACCATTGATCAAGTCTGTAAATGTCAAAGACTGATTACCAGCCTAGAAACATGCCTCTAGGATAAACAGACAACTCTATCAAGTGAAAAAATGGAAAAAAAAAAACAAAAAAAAACCAAGCACCTTGGAAAAAGCATGTGCATGAGGAAAAAATTGAAAAAATAGCTATGAATATTCCAGATGCATAAGAAAAATATCCCATGTGTGTGAACTCAGGTAACAAAAGGTGAACTCAAAAGAAAGGAAAGAAGATGCTACAAAACAAAACAAAGTAAGAAAAGGCCAAGAAAATCAGAGGACCCAGACAAGCAACTCCGTCTCCAAATAAAAGTTTTGCATACTAGAGCATAGAAAGGGAGAAATAAACCATGAAATGCTCCTGACTTCAAGCAAGTCTATAGAGTAAATCATCCAGCAGAGTGGACATGAGGCCCATATCAGTTACCATAGTGAGCCCTGTAATATGTCACCGGACACTCCGAATCTCGTGATTCGATCACGAGTACACTTCCACTTATTTATACATTACGAACATGGCATCTTCTTTTGAAAAATGATTGGGGTAGCTGGGCGGTGGTGGCCCACGCCTTTAATCCCAGCACTCGGGAGGCAGAGGCAGGTGGATCTCTGTGAGTTCGAGACCAGCCTGGTCTACAAGAGCTAGTTCCAGGACAGGCTCCAAAGCTACAGAGAAACCCTGTCTCGAAAAACCAAAAAAAAAAAAAAAAAAAGAAAAGAAAAGAAAAAAAAAAGAAAAAGAAAAAGATTGGGTCAGAATTATTTTTGCAATGACAATTCTTGCTAGCCTCAGTTAAATACATTTCTTTACCCATAAAAATATCCATGTGTTGCTTGCTGTACTGTCGATTTGCCTTGTTCACTGCTATACTGCTATGTTCTAGGACATTGCCACAAACACCCAATTAGCAGATACTGAACCATCACAAGAAATGGGAGATGGGAGGAAATGGGAGGCTAGATTCCTGCAAGCCTCCAGTTCTCCAATGTCCTTTGGTTTAGGTTTGTTCCCATATTGTTAGAGAAAGAGCCCTACTGTCTGAACCGGAAGGCCTCAAACATGTTATCCTCCTGCCTCAGCCTCACCTCACAACTGCCAAGACTACAAGTGTGAATGAAGTACCAGCAAGTCTCTGGTTACATTTGCTCAACACACAACCTTACTTTCAGTGTTTTTGTTTAAAGACATCTTATCAAGGTTCAGGTACTGCTAACTTAACCACCAATTACTTTGTAACTCTGGCCTGAATGAAGCTTCCTTCATGTGGGGATTTCCATCCAGCCAAAGGCAAGCCATGGCTCTCTTGCACTTAAAAACAAGAGACTTCTCCAGCTCTACATTTAGGCAGCAATTTTAAAGAGACGGACAAAAAGCATGGAAGTTAACAAAGCACAACACGCAGCAATCTGTGAAAAGGACGCGTGCTCGCAGTGGGAGAGCCGCAACAGCAGCACAGACCGTCTCTTATTACCTCAGCTGGAAGTGCGTGCGCAAGTGACTGCGCACGTGACTCAGTTATCTGCTCTGGCCCTGGACGGTTTCATCAGCTTCGTATGAATTGATCTTTTTTCTTTCTTTCTTTTTTTTTTTGTGCAATGTATGTTTGTTTGGTTTGTTTTGGAAGAAGGTCTCACTATGTAAGCCTGGGATTCACAACACCCACACCACGGCATCCCAAGTGCTGGCAATACTAGTATGTGCCATTCTGCCATCATTTAAAGACTGCAAATGGCTGTTAGAGAGGAGGAGGATACACGAATACGTGCTGTTTTATTTGTTGGTGTCATTATAGTTATGATTGTCATTTTTGTTAATTGATACTATGCCTTTTTACGGACAAAAGCCTGCTGTTAGAAAAGTCCAAAAACGTAAATGACATTTTGTTGACCTTGAAACATTCCTCACCCCACCGAACAAGCTGCTAAATCAACATTTTGTACAATCATCAGCAGTTTAGGGACAACTTACAGTTTTCTCTGATCTGGTGGGGATCCCGTAGAAATATCCCGAAAGCCCGTGGGAGGCATTTCAGGAGCCCTGTAAGCAAGACAGTGTCTTTTAAGAAACGCATCAGACTTCCGCATTTGACATTTCAAAGCCATTCAGGACTAATTTGGAGCTGATGACTTTTAGAAAAATTTTTAAAGTTTGTGATATTTATATACTTTGAAAACTCAAATAAGCCCACAAGAGGTTTTAATATTTTTGTCATTATTTTGATTGCATTTTTCAATAATTACAATATAAAACAAAGATTACTGTATTATTTCTCTAGAGGGGTAGGACAGCAGGTGTATCTACATATAGTTGCTACCCTCAAGGACTCACTCTGTCTCTTCCTGGGGAAATACACACAAAGAAATACCTGTAATCTCCTATAAATCAGACTTAACAATACCCAGACTGCAAGACTGACAGAGCAACTAATCTTAGTCAATGACAACTTACCTAATTCTTACTGGCAAGCAATATTTCTAGGCATGTTTCATACTTTATTTCTCCTAAACTTCAGAACAACCCTCTGAGGTAAGCATTTAAATTACTTCCATTTTACATGTGTACAAACAAGATCATAGACACCAAATAACTTTTATAAGTCAATTGTAGAAGCAAGGTTCAAACCCAAACAGTAAGAACCCTGAGCCAGAAAACGATATCAATAAAATGTGAGTTTTAGTTGAGCCTTGGGTAAGTAAAACCTTCCTTGTAAATGATGGTGGGTGGAGAACCCTTTGGCAAACAGCGTAGTGCGTTAGCAGAAACCAGAACATTTGTGACCCAGTCCTTGGCACACGGCTGGGACTACCTGCCTCTTTCCGGTAAATATAAACTCTTCCTGAAATTGTGCGTTTTACAAGCAAAAGAAGAGATGAGGAATACCTTTCCAAAATCCCAGGGCATGTTGTTTCCTCGTTGACTAAGGCCTTTTTCTTACTTTGCACCAAGTCTCTGTTTAAAAAAGCCTGGGACATCTGTTCATGTGTTTCTGATATCCACCTCTGGAGAAATAAAAGCCACATGCAAGAAAAATTAATTAATCACCAGCAAGGTCAGGCATTAAAACATTTCCCTGCTAAAGCGTATTCTAATTTTAATTACTGATTCCAGCTGACATTTCAAACTTAAAAAAATAGCTCATAACTATTGACTATCTCACCATACGTATCCAAAATTAGCAATTCCTGTGTGTTGTTGGGAAATAATAGTCAATTCATTTCTCCCATAAAATGGGAAGTGCTTATTCAATTAGGTACTAATTCTTCCCTGTTGCCCCTCTTTTAACCCTTTCAGGATTGGTGTACTTTTTAATTACCCTAAGAAAACCCTAAAGGTCTTCAAGGTCTTCAAACACCACTGTCATCATATTCTGTGCTGTCCGTTCTCTACCAAAGGATAATTCCGTGGATTATCAATCAATTGTTACCATGAGGGATCATCTGAAAATTATAAGATCTACTTAGACCATGGGCAGAAGCATGGTGGGTAACATCTGCAGGACCTTAGGAATGGAAGTTTTTGTTCTCAAGAGCTGGAACACTGTGGTGAGTTTAGGATTCACTGATTATCATACAAACTTAGATATCAGGACCTTGGAAATCCGAAACAGAGAAGCAGAATTTATCACCAAGAAAATACATATTTTCCTATCCCAGAAGACTAGATTTCCCAAGACATCCAGTCAAACTCCAGAATACATTATACCCCAAAGAATATGTTTATAAAAATAATTTTTAAAAAGAGTGGGAGAACTTAGGAAACCTGAAGTCTTCCACTGCAGAATTATCACAGCTGTAGCCAAAGGCTTCAGTACAGCTTGCTGTTAGCACAGTCTCTGCTGTAGCTATTCAAGGCAATTTTAAGCAGTGTCTCTGGTCATGGCCCCCTGATCTAGGCCATGGCTCTCTAGATTCTTGGCTGTTCTGATCACTGATCTCAGAAGACCACAAGCTCCTGACTCACCTGGTCTCCCCACATTACTTTCTCTGTTCTGATCCATATGCCATTATCTTGGTTTTCCCCTCCGCCCCCCCCCTTTGGATTTTCCTGTTCACAAATCAGGAGCAAGGAAAACTAGACCCAGCCTTGTTTTGTTTGCAACAAAAGAAGACATATTTTTATATATTGTATATTGCAACAACAAAAAGAAGACATATTTAAATGTCTCGGGGGGTTTGAAGGTATAAGATTTTAAAAATTCTTTTCCCAGCCCTCTGAAGGCTGTATGAAGTGAAGTTGTTTCCAGACATGGAAAGTTTCAAACTCTGCACCAGAGCAAGTGGTGCAGAAAGAGGTAAAGAAGCTGTCTGGCCGGGCGGTGGTGGTGCACGCCTTTAATCCCAGCACTCGGGAGGCAGAGACAGGCGGATCTTTGTGAGTTCAAGACCAGCCTGGTCTACAAGAGCTAGTTCCAGGACAGGCTCCA
>JAQHUG010000021.1:10815422-10829897 GCA_028555095.1 Dicrostonyx torquatus | reverse complement strand
TGTGAAATTTGTTTTGTTCTTAGAGCCTTATCCAAAATATAGACAGAGTCCTGTTGGATACTCCTACAAATAAATGATGCCCACAGTAATCTGTGCATTCAAGGAATTCAAGCATACAGACTTTTAACTAGCTAAACGGAAATGTTATTGGACAGAAGAGTCAGCCACTCAGCAGAAATCTTGAAAAAAAAAAAGGAAAATGCTAAGAAAGATTTCTGGGTGGGGGTGTGTGGAGGGAAACAGATGGGAAAAAGCTAGCCAGTGTGTTTGCACACATAACTTGAGAGAAGGGGACAAAGCTGAAGCTCAGGTGCAAAACATCAAAGTCCCAGCACATTGTGATACATATGTATATACATGTATACGTATATATAGATAGATGATAGATCACTAGATAGATAGATAGATAGATAGATAGATAGATAGATAGATAGATAGAGATCTTGATATATACAGAGAAATGTGTATTATTTCAAGCAAGATTACAGAGCAATCAGGATGCAGTGTATGGAGATCAACAAGCTAACAGACTCACTGTGGAACAGTGTGACAAATGCAAGTGGCAGAGCTTAAAAAGAGTATTTTGGTGTCAGGAGTCATGCAAAGGGACCAACAAGAAGCATAGAACTCACGGAAAATGGCTACGTGGTTGACACAGCCATGCCTGAGTGAGCCTTGGAGAGGCAAAACCCTGAGGACTACATGTCCTGAGGACGTCATGCTGTTACTGAGCACAGCTCTGAGTGTCACCTTCAAATCATCACATCCCTCATCATCTATGGGTCATATGAAAGCTCTCAAGGGACTTCTAGCCCGTCACTGGGCAGTGTTACTCGTACTTAAAATAATAGTGATTGGCTTCCAAGTTTTGCTGCTGGAGCAGATTAATAATTCAACCACCCTTAGAAAGAGTTTAGGCATGTAGAATTGCTAGATTTGGTTAAGGTGTTTTGTTAATGGCTTTGAGGTGGAAAATCTTGGGGAACAATTTAAGGTTTAGAAAGGCACATAGTTGAGTGAGGGACTCATTGAGGCTAAGAAACAAGGACAATGACAGCCTGACTATTGCTGGGTGATGTGTCTTTCTTGCTAGGATGGATTGGTGATCAAAGGAGATGATTATTTCCTTGCACCCATTTCTGCCTTCAGCTTCCTGCTATAGAAAGCTGTCGATGAATGGGTATGCACCCTGAGGATTTAAAATAGAGCTGACAGGCAGATTTTTATATATAAAAGTTGAGATTTGTGATTCCTTTAAGATTTTTTAAATAAGAATACCTTTTGAGTCAAATAATAAAGTAATTGTTCCCTTCTTTGTAACTGCAAAATGCAGTCTGCCAGCAAAAGAACTGGCTGAGAAAAATACCTTGCTTGCTTACACTCTGTCAAATCTATAACAAGTTGCTTGGGTATGAATGCATGTGGATTCTTGAGACAACTTGTTTTTCACCTGTAATACATAAAAAGTTTAAACATGTAAGGCATATGGAAAACATGCTGTCTTTTACTTGTAATAATTGCAATCATTCACTTAAAAATAGAATGTAACCACATTTCAATTTTTATACTCCTTAAAAGACTTTCCTGGGATCTATAAGCTATAAAGGGGATAAAAAAAAGACAGGGAGAAGGAAAACACGAGGAAAGATGCAGAAGGAAGACATCAAGAAGCATCTAGAAAAATGACGAGAGACAGAAGGGAAACATCAGAGTTGAAGAACAGAAAAATAGAGCACAACAAGCAACAGAAGTGACAAAACGAAGGACTAGGCTCTCCCCTCAGAAAAGACCTCGTGTGTCTGTTTTTCTGTCCAGCAGTTCACCTGCTCTGCATCTCCTCTTCGGTTTCTCCGACCTACTGAGGGCTTGTCATGCATCAGCACCCAAGGTGAGATCCTGACATGGTGGAGGTTTGTGTGTGTGTTTGTGTCTGTGTGTATCTGTGTGTGTCTCTGTGTGTGTGTGTTTCCCTTTTTCACTGGCCCCAGAGAATTAAGTTTTACTCCCTCAGATAGAAAAGGCAAGTGATTGATTAGTTCACCAATTCCATGGATTCCCCACAACTGGTCCTTACAGCAGCAATATTTCAACATTAGACTTTAGTGCCAACTTGAATATACTGTCTAGATATTTGACTGTGAACAGTGATTGAATTCATATGGTCTCAGTTTTCTTCTGGTATAATACAGGTCACAGACGGTACATGCCTGAGTCATACAGAGGGTGAAACCAGATGCTTCTCGTATTGAACTAAACTATCACACTGAACTCTGGCAGGATGGGTCACAAAACTGTTTTGGCCAAGCTGCCCCTTTCAGCCCACCACACCCAGTGCCTTCTCATCTTTAGTTCGATAAAAGTCTTAGGATAGTATTGCAGCTTTTCTGGGTCCTTCAAGTGCTGTGGGACAATGGTCTTTCATCCTGTCATTTGTATTATTTTTTTTAAAAAATGTTGATTGGCTAGTAGCCAGGCAGGAAGTATAGGTGGGGCAACCAGACAGGAAGTAGAGGCAGGCCATGAGAACAGAAGAATGATGGGAAGAGGAAAGACGTGGAATGCAGTCGTCCTCCAGAGAGGAAGCAAGATGTGACTGCCTCGCTGATGAAAGGTACCAAGCCACGTGGCTAATATAGACAAGAATTATGGGCTAATATAAGATGTAAGAATTAGTTAATAAGAAGCCTGAGCTAATGGCCAACCAGTTTATAATTAATGTAGACCTCTGTGTGTTGCTCTGGGGTTGAAAGGCTGTGGGACCTGTGGGACAGAAACCTTGGTCAACATTCAAGTCTCCACAAGATTATAATTCCATTTATGAAAGTACCCAGTTCAGTGAGAGCAGCACTTCTACCCTAAATGGAATTATAATAGGGAGCCAGAGGTGGCGCTCTGCCCACCTCCAGCAAGTAGCAACTGGAGATCCTTAGTTAAAGAATGCCCAAAAGCAATCTCAAAAAAGTCCTAGGAGAGGAGTTGATTTTGAATGTCAGCCAAACCCATGTGCCGTGGCTCTTGTCGGGGGAGTAAGGGCCATTTAACATTACATCTTTCCCCCACATCTCTCCCCTTCAGCTAGACCTGGCTGGCATCCACAAATAGAGAAGCTCGGGAGAGGGCAGAGCTCTGTCCTTGCAGTTCGACGCTCCCAGGCCTGTAGCTCTCAATTGAGAAAGGGGCTCCCTATCCACTCCTTCCCCGGCTCAAACAAGGGAGCCAGAACACCTAACACATGCTTTATGTCAGTCCCAAAGATGTGAGGAGAAAGACCCAAATCACCAAGGCAAATTAAAGCAAGCTTTTTATTCGTGTACATGAACTGCCTCTTCCTAAGGCAGGGGTCCAAGATGTCTGTACTGGCTGTGGGGAAGATAAGGTTTTTATAGCTCAGGGGTAGGTGGTTTCCAAATGGGGGGCTGGCAAGTTTACCAATAGGCAGGGAGTACAGAGCAGTTTGTAGTTAAAGTTACAGGTGTAGCCTAGCCCAGTGTTTGAGAAACAGAGGTCTAATCATAAAAAGCAATGAATCTAGTCTGTCTTTACGAGAAGATGGCCTTTAAGCCCAAATCGAGGCAGACTCATTCATCATTTCTTTCCCTGAGGGGAAGACTCAGACACTGTCTTGACCGATTATGTTTTACTGCCACAGCTTATGATCTGAGTCCTTTCTAGCTTATCTCAAATCCCCACGGTAGTAGCCCCGCTGCCTAACACACTATGACTAAGAAGAGTCTGGCCCCCACTTCCAGGCAGAAGCGGTCACTTCATGACTGGAAGAGAACTACCACCATCCCTGCCGTAATGATTTCCCTTGTGCCAGCAGGACCTCATGGAGCCAGACCTGAGACCATGATCAACAGGACCACAGTTTGACCAAGACTGACTACGCATATTTCTTGGCCCCTCCTTCTATTCTTCTATATCATCCCGGAGTCCCCATTACTACCTGGTGAGTATTTAGGATCACTCTCTTACTGTTCCTTCTCGGTGTGGTGGCAACAGACAGCTCTTCCTGCTGTCGCCACATGCCTCTGACTGGACTCTGGAGACAGTGTGGACTGTTAGGAAGATGCCCCAGCACACACCATCAGTCCTCTGCCTAGCACTGCAGGAACGGCAATTCCTCTCCTGAGCCGTGGTGTTTAGTGTGTCTCCTGTGCTGGGTTGCTGACTCTCTTCCCCGGTCCTACAGTTTTTCTCAGAGGACTCCAGCAGACTTTATCTTGTGACTCGTCCAGGCCAACACATTCAGAAATACTTGGCAACTCTGAGGGCAGCTTGCTCCCTCTCTCCTCCGTTCTGCCACGTTAGGCATAGCATTCCACCCTAAAGTTCTCAAGCTAGTGTCACAGACGAGGGTCCTACAATTTTGAAATGTCAGGACACACGTCTCTCTGAACTAGCAATCCTCAGGTAAACAAATCCTCTTTCAAATAGTTTGGCAGCACTCTTCAAAAACGTAACAGCCAGTAGTGATTTACTCTGGTTTGGAGGTCTCAGATGGTCCTGCCTAGGCAGATCAGCTTCTTAGGTTTTGGGCTTCTGGACAGCTATCAAGGGCATTCATAGCTGAGTATAGTGGGAGGTAGAAAGAAAGATCCGAAGTTCAAGGTCATCCTCAGCTACACAGGAAGTTTGAGGCCAGCCTGGACTACATGAAATACTAGTTCGGAAAAAAATAAAAACTAAAAAGTATTCCAGACTTAGGCCTCTGCCAAAACTTTGGAAAAAACAGGGACAAGGTCTTTCCCTGATACTGGAGTTCACTTCTTTTTTTCTGGCCAGGCTGATCTTCCTGTTTCTGTCTCCCCTGGAGCTGGAGTTACAGGTGAATGACAGATGCCCTGCTTGTTGTATAGGTAGTGAGATCTTAACTCTGTTCTTTATGATATGCATCAAATGCTCTCAATCACACACTCATCTCTTCTATCCCCTGAAATGGGCTTTTATTTAGTCCCAAAGCTACTGCCATTGTATGGCACAAGTGAGAAGTTTTTAGGCTGCTAAGTTTATGTTGATCACACAGATACTCAGGCAGACAAGCATTAACCCACTCCGCCTGATTCAAATAGGAATTGTTTAGACAATGCATATTCTGTGACTGGATCCCAAAATTTTGTGATCCTATAAATAGCAGGTTTAATTTCTTTTAACACCTACCTTGAGAAAAGTATATAAAAAGGAAAACATTCAGAGACCTTGGTTCAAACTTCACCTTCCCATTCCCTGGCTATGGGACTCTGAATGAACCGCTCAACTCTCAGGAGACTCTCTCCCTGCCGCTATAAAATGGAGATAAACCCGTTTCACAGGATTGTTCTGGAAGATGGAAGGTACCCAGCAAGATGTTACTGTGTCACCAAGATCCTGGGGCTGCAGCACAGCACCACACCCTCCTACGCTCTTTAAGAGGTGAGAGACTCCTTTGATAGGGAGCCATTAGGCTACTGAGGGTATACTCTCAAAAGAAATTGGGTGGCCCAGTTTCACTTTCCCTCTTATTCCTACCCTAAAATGTGGGTACTTACCCTGACATGCATTCTCCCCATGACGTGCCACACTTATCAGACCAGTGGGGTGACCTGATTTTGGACTTAAACCTCCAGAACTGGTTATCAAAACAAATGTCTTTGCTCCATACGTAGCCTGTGTCAGATATTTTTTTTTTATTAGCAGCAGAAAGCTAACTAATACAGTCAAGCAGCATGCTCAGCACTTCGTTGCGTCTAATTCAGCCAATAACCTTAAGAGGTTTGCTAAGTGCACTGCAACCAAGTCACCTAATTAATGTCACTAATGATTAACAGCATTGGGAGAAAATATTTTTCACTGTTTCCGGATAACAGAGATTTCAGACAAAGAAATTAACAGCAACTACTTACTGGACAGTCAGTTCCAAGCCGCCAATATGTTGAATTACACAGTTTTTTCACTGTCTCAGGACCCTCTATGTCATAATCTTTGGGGAAAGCTTCTCTGTCACGGTGCCTTCAGGAAAAAAGAAATATTAAAACATTACTAGGAGAAATCCTTATTGACCATGCATTGATTTTAAAAAACTTTAAACTTGATATCTTTCATGCTATTCTCTTAATCATAAATGTGTCAAATTCATGATGGATGACGTATTTCTCACCCCTTTTCCAGGAACTCTGAGACTACTCCCTAAAAGTAACTTGGCACATTCAATAAAACACCATCACAGAAACACTACTTAACTAACACAGTAATTATTCAGTAGCTCCAGTGAACTGAATCTTATTTAATAATGTAAATTAATTACTGACAGTAAATCCAAAAATAAGATATGGGAATAGCTTTAAAAAGCAACTTGTCACTTTAGAAAGTCTCTCCACTGTGAATTTTAATTACGTTGTTTCTCAAACAAGGCAGGCTGGGTGATTGATAACCTGCGTGGTCCCGGTTTCCAAAGAACACCCGAGGAAACTGATAACCACCAGCTAAAAACCAAGCGACAAAGACCTTTTTTTTTTTTAAATTAGAGATTTATCTATGTACATGAGCGCTCTAGTCCTTTATCTGCATGTACGAGTTCATGCCAGAAGAGCGCATCAGATTTCACTATAGATCATTGTGAGCCACCATGGGGTTGCTGGAAATCGAACTCAGGACCTCTGAAAGAGCAGTCAGTGCTCTTAACCGCTGAGCCAGCTTTCCAGCCACAAAGCCCCACTTCTTAAAGTATGTGTGGAAGAGAAAGTATTCCAGTCATCTTGGCTAAGAGGAGGTTAGGGCTAACTTTAAAAGGAACGGGGAAGAGAAAGAGAGATTTGGTATGATAAATGACAAGGAAGTGTTGTGGTCGACAAGAGAAGTTTCCTATAGCTGTTTTAGATTGCATAAAGGAAGTTGAGACCAAGCATTGGCAGAAGGGGCCCTCAGGGATGCAAGGCAGGGACTGCGCATGGGATACTCAAAAGCACACCCAACCATCTGTTTACTCAGCTGAAACTCGTAAGGCCCTGCCTGGTGAAATTAGAAAATGGTATATCCCCTCTAAAACTCAGGCATACATTATGTTTCCTCAGTGGCCGTGCTGGGAGATAGGTATAGGTCTCAGAAGAGGCAATGAGGTCTTTGAGGTGTATTGGAACCTTTCCTTACTGGGTTAGTGTGGCAGGTTGAATGT
Organism: Dicrostonyx torquatus; assembly: GCA_028555095.1. NCBI lineage: Eukaryota > Metazoa > Chordata > Mammalia > Rodentia > Cricetidae > Dicrostonyx > Dicrostonyx torquatus. Next base: position 10,822,747 of record JAQHUG010000021.1, on the reverse strand, counting down.
AGTTGGCCCCCATAAGCTCACAGGGAGTGGCACTACTAGGAGCTACGGCTTTGCTAGAGAAAGCATGTCACTGTGGAGGTGGGCTTTGAGGGCGTCTATGCTCAAGCTCTGTCCAGTGTCTCAGTTCACTTCCTGTTGTCTGTGGGTCAAGATGTAGGACTCTCAACTTCTTTTCCAGCATCATGTCTGCCGGTATGCTCCCCATGTCCCTCCATGATGACATGGCTTAAAACTCTGAACTGTAATCCACCCCAGTTAAATGTTTTCTTTTATAAGCATTCCCACGGTCATGGTGTATCTTCACAGCAATAGAAACCATATTGAAGATGGTTTTGGTAATACTAGGTGAACTCTCATTCTTGAGAGACTGGGTTAGCTACCTCGAGAGCAGACTGTTATGTGGAACCGCCCTTCCACTTGCCTCTTCTATTATTATCTGCTCCTCCTGTTTGGCTATGCTGTAATGAGGCCTAGGGTCCTTGGCAGGTGCAATCTCCTGGACTTGAACTTCCAACCTTAAGAGCTATGAGCTTTCTTTTTATAAATTACCCAGAATTGTGGTCTGAGCATGAAATTCCACCATAGGATCATGTGTTTGAACATTTGGTCCTCAACTGTTTGGAAAAGTATAGAACATTTTATAGGAGGTGGGTTCTTATAGTCTTTGCAGCTTGGCCCTAAGGTTTGACATCTAGGCCCTGTTTCCTGTCTGCTCTCCATTTCCAGCTGAGGATGTGAACCAGTCAGTTCATGTTCTAACCCCGTCCTCACTCCCCTTATCCCCCTGTCCCATGCCTCCTCTTGTATAATATACAGTATCTCCCGGAACTGTGAGACATAACAAACTTTTTAAAGTTGCCTTTGTCGGGTCTTTGGTCACAGAAACTTAGGGTTTCTATTGCTGTGAAGAGACACCATGACCATGACAACTTTTTATTTTTCATTCAAAAATTTCCACTTCCTCCTCTCCTCCTGTTCCCCCACTCCCCCTCCAGTCTTAAGAGAGGACAGGGTACCCTGCCCTTTGGGAAGTCTAAGGCCCTCACCACTCCATCCAGGCCTAGGAAGGTGTGCATCTAAACAGACTAGGATCCCAAAAAAGCCAGTATATGCAGTAGAAACAAGTCCCAGTGCCATTATCAATGCTTCTCAGTCAGCCCCCAATGTCAGCCACATTCAGAGAATCCGGTTTGATCACATGCTCATTCAGTCCCAGTCCAGCTGGATTTGGTGAGCTCCCATTAGATCAGGCACACTGTCTCAGTGGGTGAACCAACCCCTCGCGGTCCTGACTTCCTTGCTCATCTTCTCCCTCCTTCTGTTCTTCAACTGGACCTTGGGAGCTCAGTCCATTGATCTGATGTGGATTTGGGTCTCTGTCTCTATCTCCATCCATCAGATGAAATTTCTATGGTGATATTCAAGATATTCATCAGTGTGACTATGGGACAAGGCCAGTTCAGGCACCCTCTCCTCTGCTGCTCAAGGACCTAGCTGTGGACATCCCTGTGGACATCTGGGATCCCCTCTAGAGCCAAGTCTCTTGCCAACCCTAAAATGGCTCCCTTAATGTAGATATTTTCTTCCTTGCTCCTACATCTGCCCTACCTCCATCTCCAACCTCCCACTCCCCCAAGCTCTCCCCAGTCCTTCCCTTCTCTTTTCTCCTTCCCCCTCTCTGTTGTAAANGTGAGCTCCCATTAGATCAGGCACACTGTCTCAGTGGGTGAACCAACCCCTCGCGGTCCTGACTTCCTTGCTCATCTTCTCCCTCCTTCTGCTCTTCAACTGGACCTTAGGAGCTCAGTCCAGTGCCCTGATGTGGGTCTCTGTCTCTATCTCTATCCATTACCAGACGAAGGTTCCCTCCAGATAGATCTCCTGGTACCCCATGACAACTTTTATAAAGCAAAACATTTTATTGGGACTGGCTTACAGTTTCAGGGGTTTAGTCCATTATCATCATGGTAATACATGGCGGTGTGTAGGCAGACATGATGCCGGAGACAGAACTGAGAGTGCTATGTCTTGATCCACAGGCAGCGGAAGGATAGACTATGTTACAATGGCCATACTTGAGCTTATAAGACCTCAAAGCCTAATTCCATAGTGACTCACTTCCTCCAAGGCCACATCTACTCCAACAAGGCCGTTACTCCTAATAGTGCCGCTCCCTATGGGCCAAGCATTCAAACACATGAGTCTATGGGGGCCATAGCTATTCAAACCACCAGAGTAAGGAAGAAAATAACTAGCGCATCCAGCCACCAGGATTTTGTCGGAGCAACAGAAAGCAGGCTGAAAGAGTGCTCCATTTTGTTGGGCTTCATTTGCAACAGGCACAAACTTGTATTGGGGAATAAACCTAATGGAGTCTCCCTGCAGCGGCTTCCCTCCTCTGCAGAAATCAACATAACTAAGCAATTAGGAGGGAAACCTTAATTTGGCCAATTTCTTCCAGCTGTGAGGGTGTTTTATGTTATCTTGGCACCCAGAATCCCTCTTTGCTGTCACTTCATCAGCAGAAGCATCCCCAGTTCCCTATGACCTCCCATTATGGATCCACCCAGGATGCAGGCTGAACATTCATGTATCTGTTGGCCATCTGTATGACTGAGAAATGTCTGTAAAGGTCCATTGCTATTGAAGTTGAATTATTTTGGTTTTGGTTATCGAGGTTTTTAGTTTCTTGTATATTTTGGACATGGACCTTCTGTCAGATGAATAGTTGGTTAATATTTTCCTCTTGCTTTACTGTCTCCACTGCTGTAATGAAGTTTTTCAAATGATGTAATCGAGTTTGTCTACTTTTGCTTTTGGCTTTGTGACTTTTTTCAAAGCAGGGGGGTGGGTTGCCTTCTTTTAAAAAGTTTCTGGCCCATTTCAATGTCTTGAAGCATTTTTCTGATTTTTTTCCTTCTAGTAGTTTAAAACTTCAGATTTTATAATTAAATCTTTAATTTTTTAATAATATTTTTGTTTTTGTGTTTTTAGAGACAAGGCTGGTCTCTAACTCCTGGTCCTTTTGATTGAGGCTCCTGCATGCTGGAACCACGGGCACATGCCAGCACACTGGGGTTTTTCATCCATTTGCAGCTGTTTTCTGTTTGCTTGATTTCTGTTGTTGTTTGTTTGCGTGTTCATTTTTTGCAATTGTGAGACTCTGATGTGCACACCCGTATTCCCAGCACCTTAATGTCAGGGTCCAACCTCGACGAGTTTCGCCCACACACCTTCTCTGAAAGCACCGTCCTTTCCCACACATTTCATTTTGAAAGAGCCAGTGTCACCGATGCTCTAAGCTGAGTTCACATTAGGCACACATCTGTAATCTTGGCTACTAGAGTCTGAGTGCAGAGGACCGGTGTGTGTGAAGACAGCCTAAGCGAGGCTCTGCCTCCGAAGCAAAACCAAACACAGTTGTAGTTGTGGAATCTTGGTAGAGTGGGATGCAGCCAGGATCGAGCAAGAAGCTGCCAATAACACTGCTGAACTCTTATGATGTTCGAGTAAGTGCTCACCACAAAGAAACACCTGGAAACACATGTCATTAGCACAGAGATTGAGACAGCGGTGGAGAATAGAGGGATCTCTCACTCAAACCAAAACGCTTCTCAGAGCAGTCACTCTTTTCCTGAAATGTGTGAGACCCATCTCAAGTATTTGAAGAGAATATCCAAAACAAAACAGTCATCAATCAACTCTAAGAATAAGATCTTTAACATACAAAATCAGCATAAAACAATCCTGCTTTCTTTCAAATTGAGAAAATTTAACGGTATTTAAAAAGGTGCTACACTGTCACTGTAACCTGCACAGCAACTTGGATTACCAAAAAGACTGTCACTGGCCAGCCCTAGTCAGGTCCAGGGTCTTTCGCAGGTCTCCGTTCAGGCGTGAATCTGAAAGGCACTGATCTGCAATTAGCTCAAGGCCAAAGGTGTTTGAATTCCAGACCAGGGAACATCACAAAAAAAAAAAAAAAAGGACAAAAAGAATGTGAGATGGATGACAGGGAGAAGAGCTGTACAGTGCCTCTATCTGGTCACGACATAACCATTGAAATCTCAAATTTACAGCTGCCATGATTCCTCACACTGGAGCCTGAGCAAGACTAGCCCTGTCGATAGTATGATGGAGGGATAGGAAACTCATTGTTTCAGTTAGGGTTACTATCACTGTGATAAACACCATGACCAAAAACAACTTGGGGAGGACAGGGTTTCTGTGGCTTGCTCTTCCACATCACTGTACATCATTGAAGGAAGTCAGAACAGGAACTCAAACAGGCAGGAGCTGACACAGAGGCTATGGAGGGGTATTGCTTACTGGCTTTCTCTCCATGGCTTGTTCAACCTTCTTTCTTATAGAACCCATGGCCATCACCCCAGGAGTGGCATCAAACACTAAGAAAATACCCTACAGGCTTGCCTACAGCCTAATCTTATGGAGGCATTTTCTCAATTGGGGGGTCCCTTCTTTCTGATGACTCTATCTTGTGTCAACCTAATACAAACCTAGCCAGACTATTCATGGAGCCTTAGCTCTCCCTGCTGAAGAGTTTATGACAGAGAGAATCATTGCCTGCAACTGCAAACTCACTGATGAGTCCACCAGGCTCCAGTGGATAATTCCAAACCCATGGATATAACAACAGCTTTATTTAAACTCAATGGATCACAAAACAAAACAAAAAGTCATGAATGTGGGGAGCAGATTTGTTGGGAAAAAGGGAAGTTCACAGGAGTGGGGCAGGAGAAGAATTAAACTGCATTTTATACACGCATGAAAATGTCAAAGAACAAATTTAATTAACAAATGATATTAAAATTCTTTTTAGATAAAACTGATTCACAGTGTAAATATTAAATTCTCAAGAGTATTTCAGAAACTAGCAGAACATAATCAAAACCTTATCCACTTTGCTTCAAACATATAAGCTCTACAAAACCTTGATCCATCTTGTAGTCAAGACAAAGGATGCTGATGCTATGAAATAAGGGCAACACATTTTAGTTCATGGCCTGGACTACCTTGAAATAGAAAGTGTTTCAAATCTGGGAGCTGTCCTGGTTCTAAAACCAGAAGCTCTTTTAAATTCTTAGACTTGTTTTTAAACTCAAACTTAATAAATGAGAAATGTTTGTCTTTAGTTCACTATGTTATTATGAAGATTTTATATAAAAATATAAAAGCACTCACAGAAAATCAACAGAGCAATTTGGCTTTTTTTCAACATTGAACTATTTTTAAAATCCTAAATATAATACAACATATGTCATTAAAAAGTCGTGTAAACACAAAAGACTCTGTGTAGTCAAAGTAATTCTCAGCGAAGGGCATTACCATATGTGATTTCAGGTTGTAATGGAGAGGCATAGTAGCAAAAGGTAACAAAAGCAGGTATGTAGGACATCACATATATAAACCCACACAGCTCCTAGCACCTGATCCTTGACAATGATAGCAAAGACACATATTAGGGCAAAAAGACAATCATTCAACAAATGATGCTGGGAGAACTGGGTATCTACTATAAAAAGGAAATTTTACCCTTATCTCTCATTTAGCACAAAAATCAATTCCAAATAGATGAAAGACTTCAAATATAACACATGAAATTCTGAAATTATTAGAGGAACTCCATCATGGGATAGGCAAAGGCTTTATCAACAGGGCTCTAATCACTCAAGAAATAAGACTGAAGCTTATTAATTTCATGGTCTCATTCCCATTTGTCAGTTGGAAATAGCTCATCAAGTAAAGTATGAGAGAATGCCTTTAGCATCTATTTATCTGACAAAGGAGTAATATTATCTAGCATATACAAAGAACTCAAAAATCTCAACAACAGGGACTCAAACAATAAAACAATGAAATAGGCAGTTCTCCAGAGTTGAAAAGCAAGTGATCAAAGTCTGGAAAAGCAGACATTCAACTTGGCCAGGCACCATAGAAATGCAAATTGGAACTACACTGACATCCTGTCCCAGAGCAGAATGACAGCCATAGCCACAAATGCTAGCAAAGGTGTGGACAGGGAGCTGTCACACACTGCTGGAGAGAGTGCAAACGAGTCCAGTTACTATGGAAGCCAGAGCGAACACTGTCAAAAGCTTAGGAATAGAACCACCATGTGATCCATTTCTATCACTCCTGGGTTTCTGTTCAATGGGCTCTAAGTGAACACATCACAGAGACACATGCACACCAGTGTTCACTGCAGCACCATTCACAATAGCGAAGTCATGGAATCAGTTCAGGTGTCGAGCAGCAGAGAAATGGACCAGCCATAGGGAGTGAAGCTAAACTGTTGGAGGAAGATGGAGACAACTGGAGGTAATCATATTAGCCAAATGAATCCAATGTTAATAGGCATATGCTTTCTTTCATTTTTTTATTCCTAGATTCTACATGGATAGATAAAGTCACATACATATAATATGAAAGTAGAAGCAAACTGTCTAGAGGAACAAAGAAAACAAACAGGACAGGCTGACAAAAAGGAAAGGGGGATTGTGGAGAACATGCTTAAATAAGTGTCTCATGTTTATATGAAAATATCCTCATGAAACTCAGTGTCATGTACAATGAAAACACACAATGAAATTTAATTTTAAAATAATGAGCATATGTTGATGTCCAAAGTCTATGGGGTTGCTGGGGCCATACTAATCTGAGTGGCATGTGCTGCCTCTCAAGGCCGTGGTGATGCTTTAGGCCCAAGCTGTATCCAAGGGCATGACCCTCCTACAGTCAGTGATGATGTCTGTGACCCACGTTACCAACTGGGGATCACGTGGATGCCCTTGGTCTGGACTGCTCCCCAAAGCCATGCTGATGTCTGAGGGCAGAGTAGAGATGTCCCCACCTCTCATCAGCACTGGGAGAAATGGCCCCACATATCAATGGAGAGCTGGCCCTAGTGGCCCAGCTATGGGACAACTGCTCCCATCCCTCACAAGCTACCATAATGGGAGAGTTGGCCCCACCTCTCACCATGAGCATAGAGGAAGAACTGGCCCCAATAACCTGTGCACAGAAGAGCTGGCTGTGACCTTTGCCTGAGAAAGGTGGTCATGGTAGAGGCCTGGACTAACCAATTCAGCTACCACACAGGACTACATCCAAGGCTTTGAGTTGGCCCACCTCAACATCTACCCCTTCTGTGATCTGCTGGAGCTCATGAAGGAACCAGTTTTGTCCTGGGGAATCACAGCCACAGGATCTCCATGACTCAACAGGAGGATAACTGAGAGAGGATATCAGTGAGGGCCCAGTAGTCAAGGTATGCCAGAAGCTTTGAACCTGACCAACAACTCAAT
>JAQHUG010000021.1:10800167-10813077 GCA_028555095.1 Dicrostonyx torquatus | reverse complement strand
CTATATACCCAAAGAGTCGGGAATGTTTCGGCAGGGGCTCCAGCGCAAGCCCTCTCCCCTGGAGGTGCCTCAGTTCAGACTCCATCCCTGAGAAAGCCTGCTAAACGATGACCCCTCCCCAGAGCTACTCAAGGCCACGCCCACAGGGTATTTAAACTCTCAGAGTTTGCAGGAGGCCACTGTTTTGGACTAGCTTTCTGCACCACACTCCAGACCAAACAAGGATGGGATGACTGTGCCAGATGCTATGTAATCCAACTGAGCTTTAAAATGGGGCAGTTTCCTGCCAGCACAGGAGAACCCAGGCCACCTGAGTCAGAATGAAGTCACAAATGCCATCCCCCCTCTTCTTAATGCTCTAAAGAAGTTTTTTAAATGGCCGATTTTTATTATTATTATTATTATTATTATTATTATTATTATTATTATTATGTTTTCTCAACTCTTTTTTTCCTCACAGAAAAAAAATCTGGGTTGAGATCAACTGAACACTCTGTTTCCCACAATGAGATACTGCCTGGTTGTAGAATTATAAGGAAAGTCAACTTGATTCCTATACCGATTTTTTGCTATAATTTTGTATTTTTGGCATTATAAATAGAATTAGGAATGGAAAGAAGACGGCTGAGACAGAAATCAAATGACAACTATATATTTAAAGCAGTCCGACAACAGGAATTCTGACCCTGGTGTCAGTGGTCGAGGGCTCAGGGCAAAGACCAGCATAAGCAGACCCAGGTGGCTGGATGATGTGCCAAAGATCCATCTAGCCACCAACAATCACCTGTGCCCTCCATTCCTCCATCGTCCTCCTGCATCCTCCTTTGGAACTCACTGTTTCATCAAAAGGGTCTGGCTGAGTTGGTACCTATGGCTCTGTGGGAGCTTGAGGACTCCATCGTGACCTCTACATGATTCTACGGACTACAGATCTGCAAGCACCTCTTATACAAACCTGCATAATACTCCATGTGAGTTTTAAGGCCCAACAAATTATCTCAGAGCTTCAGATGAGATCAGAAGCCACAGTTCTTCAGCCTGCCCCACCACAAGGAAACCCAATCCCTGCTTGCAGAAGAAAGGTGAAGTAGAGCATAGGGTTCCTGTCATAGCAAACGGGTCAGGTTATACACTAGGGTTTCTGTAGTCTTGTGTCTAGAAGGATGGGGAGGAAGTGGAAATTTGCAAAGAAACTTTTTTTTTCCTCAGTACCACATTTCACACTGTTCTAGAATGAGCCATTGATGTATCCAGCTCTCATGAGACTAAGGACTTCTTAGACAGAGATTATTTTTGATTCATCTTTTTGATCTGGTGACTTGCATAGTCTGACACATTATAAACAATTAGATCTTTTATGATTGATGGACGGGTTGAATCTTCCTGCATTGTGTTACTGCCGCTCTAATATAAATCCTGAAAGCAAGGGCTTTCGAACGTGCCCATAAAGAGAAATAGCATCCTGACTCAGTCTTCAAAAGCACCCATCAGGAGGGAGTGATCATGCATATTGACAGCTTTCTGCAACACCAGTCAGTCTCCAGAGGAATTATAAGCCTGCCTGCTAACTGGGAACACTCTCATCAGACATATGCCTGACACCAATTGCAGAGGGTTTTGAATATGAGAAGTATCTGACATGAGAACAATGAAATTCTGAGCCCAATTCCAGCTTCTGGTTGCTTGACAAGAGACACATTTTCTTTGTAGATTTCAAAGATGTTAAAAATGTTTAGTGAAGACTCCAGATGGCAGAATATATTAACTTTAAGCTTTAGAATTATTAATGTAGTTCACAGCTATGCTGTCAGCTATTGTATTTTCTGATGTAAATGTAGTACAAATAAGAAGAGAGATATCTTTTCTATTAAGTTTTGTAATCCTCAGCTACCCAAGACTTTAAATGAAAACTACCCTGGAGAGTCGGCTATATTCCCCGACACATTTGAAACTTAAAACCAATAGAAGCAAATGCTGCAAAGAGATTTGATGATCCTTTTTAAGATTTCATAAGCAAAAAGATATATAGGCCAAGCTAGTGTCATTTAGTAGTTTATACAAGGACACTTAGATATATTTGTGGCATTGTAAGGAGCTTTTACGGTTTGGAGAGGAATTGTGACATCTTAGAGTAGTGAACAGGGACTTTGTTTTTCGTATCTTATGTTGTGATTTGCAATTCTGCACCATGATCCTAAACTTCGCAGCTTAAACTGTGCTCTAGAGAAAACTACCTGATGAAGATGGATACACCATATTTTCTTCATTCCACATACATTGAGTGACATGCAAATCAAGAAGTATCACTGTGATAAATTTCCTACATGGAAAACCTTCAAAAACAAGAAAATCCATTGCGAATATTGTGAGCAAAGAAATGAATAGAGCAGTCGGAGGCGGGAAGCACTTAAGGAAATGTCAGTCTGATTGACTGCCAAACACATGACTTGTGGACAGCTGAAGAAGAAAATATCAGACAAGGTGACAGTACAACTGATTACACTACCTGGTGCACATTTCATGATTTGATGTCCAGTAGAAGTAATGACAGCCATCCTGCTCAAACCAAGACAGCTAGCCCTCAATTGTCTTCCCTTTCCAGCATGCTTCTCAGGGTTTCCTGTGACCTCCCCTCCAAAAATAGCTAGTATCAGCTGGCCAAAGACACTCTGAGCCTAGTGTGGTAGTTCAGGCCTGGAATCATGGTGTCTGAAATGGGGAAACAGGAGGTTCATGAATTCAAGGCCAGCTCTGGCTACAGAGTAAGAGACCATGACTATAAAACAAAACAAGAGAAACCAAAAAGGTATTCTGGGTGGAAGAAAGGAACTCAAGGGAAAGAAAGATTTTCAAAATGAATTATACATTCAGTGGAGGTCAGTGTAGTGAGAAGGACACCGAGATCAGTGACTCTCAACCTGTGGGTCATGATCCCTTCGGGGATGTCAAATGACCTTTTCATAGGAGTCACATAGCCTGCATACCAGATATTTATAGTATGATTCATAACAATTTCAAAATTACAGTTATGAAGTAGCAATGAAAATAATTTATGGTTGGAGGTCAGCACAACATGAGGGACTGTATTAAAGTGTCCCAGCAACAGGAAGGGTGAGAACCACTGCTCTAGGGAGTGTTACCTGGCATGAAAAGTAGTCACCCTTTCTGCTGCAAACAAGCAAACACCATCTACTTCTTTGTGCAACTTCCCTCCCTTTAATCTCACCAGCATTCTAGAAAATATCAGAGTCTAATGTCCATTTTAGTGTGTATTTCTATGATTCCATGTGTTAGCCACATTGAATAGATAATAGAAGGTTATTTGGTTTCAGAGCAATTCATTTTATTTCTAATCCTTTGCTATCTAAGACTTTAAAAGAAAATTACCCTGAAGAGTCAGTTAGGTTCCTAAACACATTAGAAACTCAAAACCAAAACAAATAGGATTTTCTTTGTAAATAGGATGTAGGGTTAAAATAGATTCCTCAGAAACATAGCTAAAGAATGCACATTTTTCCATTTCCTTATGAGAAATCATTCAAAAACAGAAAAAAAAGGGGAAAACTTAAAAGTGAAACTAAAATCTTGGCAGAAGCAGGAACTGTAAGCCCCAGATTATAACATGTGTGTGGGCTACTTAAAAGGAGCCAGAACCCAGTGAAAGGCATATGTGAGATGGGCAGAGTAGAGACCATGGGAAAAGTGTCTGTGCTGACTACTTTTATGTCAACTTCATAAGTCATAGTCATCTGAGAGGAGGGACCCTCAGCTGAACAATTGCTTCCGTAAAATCAGGCTGCCGGCAAGCCTGTAGGACATTTTCTTAATTAGTGATAGATGTATGTGGGAGTGCCTAACCCAAGGTGGGCAGGGCCATCGCTGAGATGGTGATTCTAAGTTCTATAAGAAAGCAGGTTAAGCAAGCCATGGGGACCAAGAGAGCAAGCAGCATACTCTATAGCTACCACATCAGCTCCTGTCTTCAGGTTCCTGGTCTGCTTGTGTTCCTGTCTTGACTCCCTTCAACAATGAACTACAATATGGAAGAGTAAGCCAAATCAGCCCTTTTCCTCTCTAACCGTCTTTCTGTCCTGATTTTTCATCATGCAATAGTAACCCTGACTGAGACAAGGTCTCTGTGATGAGGTGACTCATAGGTGGGAACCTGCAGAGTATTGACTGACCAGACCACACTCCATACAGTTGTGCCCATGGACTCTCACTGTAAACACTGGAAAATGCTTGACAGAGGACATTTAAATTTTGTCTCACACACTAGTTAGTAATTCTCAAGAGCTGAAAATCCAGGTCAATTTTTTATGAAAATCTGTGGTCAGAGAGATAAGGGGAACCTTTGAGTCAATCCCACCATCAGTGTTTTCCAACACTGCTCTTCAGCATTGTAAATAGGGCGGGTAGCTCAAGGATACCAATATTAAAGGGATACAGCCCTATCACAGAGTCCACTTATGGGAGTTTTACAAGACAATTTTCTCTATGGAACAGACATTGTGCTCACCAGTAAAATTCTTTCCAGGGCATACAAAGACCAGGAGCCCAAGACCATCAGTGGAAACTGCAGAGGCATCTAACTGGTTAAAGGGTGAGAACAGGGAACTACTGAATGCTCAGCCATGAATGGGATTTCTGTATCACCCACTCCAGTGGTCAGAGAGTATCAGAGAAGATGGAGCAGAAAGAATATAAGGTCCAGAGGAAGGAGTGGAGTGAGGCAGGACACTCTGGAGTGTAACATCTCTGACATACTCCTGACTTCACAAGCAGCTGTGATCTAGGTACAGGACTGTAAGCCTGGACCTGTCAACAGCCCTTGTGGCAGAGAGAAAGGCCTTTGAGCTCCCCACTCCCAGGACCTGTACCCAAGATCATGGTAAGGGGGTGGCTCAAGAAGCTCCACCCCTCCCTGAGTATCAGTGGTCACTTAATGCTCCTGTAAGTAATCTTTCAACGAGGAGTCAGGAAGCAACCCTAATGAAACTAACTGGGTCATGAAAATGGAGGAGGAACTCAGTGGGAGGAGGAAGCAGATCAATAGGAGTAGGGGTGGGATAGGAGAGGGCAATAGAGGTGAATATGACAGAAATACATTACATGTACCTATGAAAAGGCCACAACAAAACCAATAATTATACATAATCAACACACATAATAGAAATAAATGAACTGAAAAGATGTCCAAGACCCTACACCTAGTAGTAGTATTTAGCTAGATCTAGCCAATAAAAAACTGAGCAAAGATTACTAGGTTTGGGGGCTAAGACAGTGGAAGGAAGCTCTGGTTTAAATCTAACTCTCCTCCTATCACAGAGAGATACTTTTCTAGATGATTGCTTAGCCTGCTCCTTGGTGCTGTAACAGAATATCTAAAACTGGATAATTTATAAAGAAAAGAAATTTCTCATGGAGAAGCTGGGAAACTGAAGGTGAGGGATTTCTTGTTGTGTCATAACCTCTCATGGTAGGAGGGGTGAGGGAGAGAGCAAGAACGAGAGAGACAGACAGACAGACAGACAGACAGACAGACAGAGACAGAGTCTTATAACAGAGCCACTGTCAAGATACTATCAATCCATTCAGTCAGGCCCCTCCTGACCTCATAAAGGATCCACTTCCCATCACCATCTCAGTAGTACTTAAATTCCAGTGTGTATTTTGGGGGAGACTTTTAAACCCCAATAAGGAACTGGTCTCAGAGGAAGCAAAGATTCACTCCCACCCCAGCAAACACTTAGAGAGGCTATTATGAGAAAATGAAATAAATGTTTATATGATAAGCCATTGAGATGGGGGTGTTTGTTATCAAATATTAATCCTGACTTAAGCTAACAAAGGAGACTGAAACGGAAGTGGAGAGACACATAATGTTACAAAAATCTAAACCACACACAGCATTGACAAGGAAGACAAGACAAGGAGGGAAGGTCAGCTGTTTGACAGTTACAGGAAGAAGAAAGTCAAACCATGTGTCCATGAAACCAGAAGGGACAGCAGAAAGGTGTTGATTCTCTTTATGAATTTACAGCCAGCCATTTCTGCCAGTTTCAAAAGAAAATGAGATGAATTTTAGGAAGTCACTGGGCTGCCTCGCTCAGAGGAAAGAAAGAGAAATGATGGCTTACAAAAGTTGGGGTCACCAGATATTTGTTATCTGGGTTTAGAATTAACCACAGCTAGGATTAGGAGAGAATCTAAGGTATAACAATTCGATTGGAGACATGTGATCAATGATTAGAATGTGGGTCCCTTCCTTGGTCAAGTGGGCAAGCTTCCGTGGCACATGTGCAGAAAACTGAAACCACTCCCTGGTAATCTTCCTAGAGAGCTTTAATTCCAAGTACACATTCCTAACAGTGAAGAAGCTATATTTCATTATTTTCAAAACTATGTTATAGTCTCTAGGTATCAAATAACAGATGACAAAACAAAATTAACTAATATTTTGAAATACCTGGGTATAAAGAGTTTATCAAGCAATTTAAGTCAAAAATCAAATGCTTTGGAAATTCAGACAGTAAAATCACCACTCATTAGCCAAGTGTAATGGGGCATATTCAAGTACTTGGTAGGTAGAGATAGTAAGATCAGAAATTCAAGGGCCTTCTTGTCTATATAGCTAGTTCAAAGATTGCTTGAGTTACATAAGACCTTACCTAAAAAAATTAAACAACAAAAAACATTCAAAAATGTATATAATATAAGTAAGGCAGTACCCAGAGAAAATGTCAATGCTTTAAGTATGTGAGTATTAATAACACTAAATATGAACGAGAAATTTTCAAAATAAAATATCAAATTAAAAAACATGGAAGAGGGGCTCAGAGGTTAAGAGCATTGCCTGCTCTTCCAGAGGTCCTGAGTTCAATTCCCAGCAACCACATGGTGGCTCACAACCATCTGTAGTGGGGTCTGGTGCCCTCTTCTGGCCTGCAGGCATATACACACAAAGAATATTGTATACATAATAAATAAATACTTAAAAAATGGAAGAACAACAGAATCAAGAAATAATTTAGTAAATAAAATTCAGTCAAGGGAAAGCATAGAGATTAGAACCTGAACAAAACATTATCCATACTATAGAATATTATCAAGCAGGAAAAAAAAAAGAAATGAACCTTGGAAACATACTAAGTCATATAAATCCATCAGCTCTGTAGTTCTGCTTCTATGAAGTGAAAGGCAACCATATAAACAGAAAACAGCTTAGTGCTCATAGGGTTTGGGGGCCAAGGGTTGGGGAATGTCTGGAAAGAAAGGCTTGGGGGAAAGAGTTTACGATGTGGAGAGTATTAGTTATTTTCCTGCTGCTGCGAGAAACACCATGACCAAGCCAACTTATAGAAAGAAGGGTTTATTCTGACTTATGGCTCCAGAAAGTCAGAGTGCATGCATATCACAGAGTCAGAAAACCAGTCATGGTGGTAGACATGCATTTTCAAGGAGTAACCTGTGTGAATGGGACTTATAGCTTAATATGTAATTTTAGGGCATGAGATATAGCTCAGATGGTAAAGTGCTTGTCTGATATGCACCAGACTCTGAGTTCAATCCACAGTATAGAACTGTAAGGGGGGAGTGTCCATCTATAGTCCTAGAACTCAGAGGATGGAGGCAAGAGGAACAGGAGTACAAGATCATCCTCAGCTACATGAGGAGTTCAAGGTCAGTCTGATGCATACACATGTGCGTGTGTATACACACATGCATATATTTACATATATGTATATGGAATATATATTCCTTAAAATAGAAGTCTTAAAGCCTACCTTTCCATAATTCTTATGTATATGTTTAGAAAACTAGATAATATACAGAAATGAAAAAAATTACCCAAATTTTCCCCAGTGAAACAAAAAACCAAAATGGATGATTAGTAAGGAAGATACAGAGAAAGTTTTTAAGTAGCAGACACTTGTACTTCAGGACATTATCAGTCCCAGGAGGTTCTCTAGGGGCAATATACTTCATATTTGTGGCTGACACATAACAGGACATTTGACACACCTTCTCCAGCCTATTTATGGAGTGGCACTGTCAGAAACTGGAACAGTGAGGATGGGTGCCCTAGTTTTTATTGCTCTGATGAGATCATGACAAAAGTAAGCTGGGAAGGAAAGTATTTATAAGTCTTGCACTTACTTCTTCATTGTAGCAGTCCATCATTGAAAGAAGTCAGGACAGGAACCTGAGCAGGCCAGGAACCTGGAGGCAGAAGCTGATGCCAAGGCTATGGAGGGATGCTGCTCCTTGTGGTTTGCTCCTTGTGGCTTGCTCAGCCTACTTTCTTATAGAACCCAGGACCACCAGAGGCACTACTCACTTTGGGTTGGCCTCTCCTGATGTGGGAAGTCCTTGTGTATATGTGTTGCTTTTATTGGTTAATGAATAAGGAAGCTGTCTTCAGCCTGCACATGGCAAAATAGAGATAGGCAGGGGAAACTAAACTGAATGCTGGGAGAAAGAAGACAGAGTGAGAGAGATGCCATGTAGCTGCTGCCGGGGACAGATGAGACTGAACCTTGCAGGTAAGCCACAGCCACGTGGTGATACACAGACTAATAGAAATGGGTTAAATTAAGATGTAAGAGCTAGCCAATAAGAAGCTAGAGCTAATAGGCTAAGCAGTGATTTAATTAATGCAGTTTCTGAATGGTTATTTTGGAGTCTGTGCAGCTGGGAACAAACAAGTGGTCTCTTACAACACTCCCACATCAATCACTAATTAAGAGAATACCCTACAACTGAATCTTATGGAAATATTTTCTCAATTGAGGTTCCCTCCTCTCAGATAACACGAGCTGCATTAAGTTAACACAAAACTAGCTAACACAATGGGCCAGTAAATCAAGCTGAATTCACCCCCCTGACTTTGACATAAGTACATGCCAACAAAAGGTAGCTTTCAGAACACTTCTGTTTTCTAAAGGGTACAAAGAAAAGACCCAATTTCAAAAGTGAAGCCATCTATGTAGACTAAAGTTTTTTTTAGATTCAAGCAGGAAGGTTCAGGCCAGCCTCAAACTTGCTATGCAGCAGGGAATTACCTCAACCCCAGGACTCTGTGCATGCTAGTCAAGCACTCTGCCAACTACACCCTCCAGACAATTTTTCTTTTTCTAATGTTTGTGCATGTGTCTGTGTGTGTGTGTGTGTGTGTGCATACATGCGCGTGTGTGTGTGTTTGTGTGTGTGTGATACACACTTGGGAATTCAGTTGTGCAGGTACATATGTACACAGAGGCCAGAAAAGAACATTTTGTGTATTCCTCTCTTTTTTTCTTGAGGCAGGATCTTTCCCTGAAGCCAGGACTCCTGTTTTCTCAGCTAGTCTGGAAGAGATCCTCCCATTCAACACCCTTTTCAGGATTTTGGTGTAACGCCACAATATTTTATCCTCTAGGAGAAAGCCTGCAATGATCAATTGACTATTTTGTGACATGCATCCCTACAAGGAAGCCAGTGGCCACAAAGTTCTAAAAATGAAAGATTATTACACAGTAAGGAGAAGAAACTGCCTGGTCATGAGTGAATGAATTACTAGATTGATTAACAATCCCCTATTCTCACGCTGAGAATAACCATATAAAAACTAGTTAACCTCAATGTGATATCTCTAAGTGCTCACTAGCTATAGTGTTTCACCCACCAGGTTGTAGGTCCAAGGATATGTGGCATAGTATAGATAGATAAATAATAAGATGTCATAGCCATCCTCAGTCTTACGATCATGTACAACACAAGACAGCAGTCATGACACAACAAAAATACCTGCACACATTTCCAAATATGTGGGGAAGAAGTGAATGCCAGCCTAAGTTGAGAACTACTAACATACCGAACATTAGTTCTTCTGTGGGTGGCAGGGCAAGATGACCTCCACTGAGAAGCTTTGTCTCATCCACCAGACCTAAGATACATGCTTCTCCTAGATGTTCCCACTGTGACAGTAGAGTGGTCATATGGAGCGAGAGGTAGCGAGACTAACACATGAAAGAAGCCAATTGGCACAGATAGAAATCTTTCTCTACCTGGGCTATATTAGAACAGAGTATGAAGTAGAAGAGCACCAGTATAGAAACACAAGGTAGGTACTACAAAAATTACAAAGCACAAGAACTCATTTGACCCTGGGCTCTTCTTGAGCATCTGTCTTCTCAGTTCATTGGCCAACTTCCACCCTCAAGAGAACCACTTTCCTTTCTTAATAACCTCTATAGCTATCACTGTTAGTCTCTGTTCTAATTCATTGTTCTGAGTCCCAGAACCTAGAAACCTCAGTGGGTGGGGCCTGTATTCTGGTCCATGCCTAATAACCAGGACCTCTGACTTATTTTAACCTTAGCTATGACACATGCAGTAGGCACTGCAATTACTAACTTAGCCCTCCCCACCGCTGCCTCACAGTGACAGTCCTTGGCATGGTCGATCTGAAGTTCTGAACCAGCAGTCTGCCTTTAACACACATAACAATAAATATAGTTTGACTGTTTTTTTTTTGTTTGTGTTTTGTTTTTGTTTTTCAGCACTACAAATCCAATCCAGACCTTTGTACATGTTAGGAAAACTATCACCAAGTTACAGCCCCAGCCCTAGTAAATATACTTTAAATAAATGACGCCCACAAAAGAGCTCTTCATCTAAGGAGAACATATTTGGGGGAAAGTTTGGTTTTTTGTTTTGTTTTGTTCTGTTTTTGAGTTCATTTAATACTTCTGGCTCCTGGGTGAGCAATTGGAGTTTTCCTAAATGTTTAAAAGTTACTTTTACTTGTTTTAGGTTATGGCCTTTTGCTTTGTTTTGTTTGGGTGGGGGTGAAAAGTTGTTATATTTGGAGATGGGCTTTGTATATTTGCTTGCTTGCTTGCTTGCTTCAGGTAAGGTCTTGCTTTGTAGTCCAGTCTGGCCCTGATCTCTCTCACCTCCTGACTCCGAACACTAGAATTCCTGGCTTACAACACTACACCTAGTTTGTGTTGAAAAAGATACAACAAGTTATTCACTCTTACATTTCAATTTCTAAATAATCTTTCGAATAGTTTCTACGCAAGAAGACTAAATTATTTGCACTAAAATTTATTTAGAGATAAATAGCTTTATATTAGTTATTCCATTTTATTGAAGGTTTAACAATCTGATTAGAGATCTAATATATTACCAAAGAAGCATATTGTATCTCTGCCAACCAATTATCTTTGTTAATGTACCAGAGCTTAAATTAGGAAAAGAAAATATAAAGTGTGACTAATAACAATTAAGGCATAATTACATTTCAAAATGAATTAAAAGAAACAGAAAAAAGAAAGATTAATGTCTATCAAAACAATATCACAATATTCAAATTTATTCATAGCTTTTTCAAAGAACCAGAAAAATGTTCCTACCTAATATATGTACAAGATTTCTTTTCCTGCTCATTACACCTAATATATTAATGTATTTTGTTCTAAACATTTGCTATGAAACTGAATGCATGGAATATGGCATCCTTCTCTGGAACAGTGGCTGTCACTGGGACCTCAAGTCCATCCTATCTTCCTTCTCCTGTGTACCAGTCTCCATGGCAACTGGAGAGGCACCAAGTTTCAATTGATCTTGCTTAGAAAGATGATCCCAAACAGATACTTGATCCAGGTACATACAAATGACTTGGGGGTCTTTAAATTTGGAGCTGAAAATACCCTAAAGCTTGACTTTCTTTTTGAGATAGAGATGTAAATAGTCAATTTCATGCTTCCATGAGAGGAGAAATAACAGGCAGCAAGAGCAGAGAAATGAGTTAGGAACTAGCGCCTCTTGCCCCTGTTGTTCTTAAGATCCTAAGCCAACCATACTTGACATAATGGATTAATCTATTCACCTTGCATAAGTTAGGGCAAGTTATTTGCTGTTTATAATCAAAAGAGATCTGACTGGTGAACACATAAAATGGTACCAAGGATGGGGGACTTGCAGGAATATTTGCTTAATACTAGCTCTAGTTTAAAGAAAGAAAGAAAGAAAAAAAAGAATGCCAGGCAGCGGTGGTGCTCATCCTTAATTTCAGCACTCGGGAGAAAGAGGCAGGTGGATGAATCTCTGTGAGTCTGAGGCCAGTCTGGTCTACAGAGTGAGTTTCGGTACACTCAGGGCTGTTACACAGAGAAGCACTGTCTCAAATAACTGAAAGGAACTAAAGAAAAAAGGCAAAAAGATAAAATGTCTGAGCCTGGAATGGTGGTACATGCCTTCATTCTCAGTACTCTGGAGGCAGAGGCAGGCAGATCTTTCTGTTCAAGTCCAGCATGGTCTGCAGAATGCGTTAAGGGCAGACAGAGCTCCATAGTGAGACTGTGTCTCAAAAGCCTGAACCTGGACTTAGATTTGTGTGTCCGTAGCCCAAACCTCTCTCTATCAAGCTATAATGAAGTTCCACATTCTGCTCACCTCCTTCCTCTGCCCCAACACCTTCATCTAGAAAGAAATCATCGATGTGAAAGGCAGCAAAGCTTGGTGAACTCAGACCTGAGACTGAAAGACTACATCAGCGTGATGATGATGAGGGGCCCCTGGAGAACCCAGCAGGATATCATGAGGACAGAATTGACTGGAGGCAGAGGTCTCTCTACAGAGCTATGATCATTATTTCAAGTGTATTCACAAGGCAAAAATGCCTGTACTCTGCCTTTGCCTCTCAAGGGTTGGTCATTGCTTTTTTTTTTGCTTTGTCCCTTAGCAGCATCTCCGACATGAACTACTCAAGCAGAATGAAGTATGTGTTCTACTTAGTTCCCGAGGCTCCAGTCTGTGGTTGCTTGTCCCAACTGCTGGGGTGTTGTAATTAGGGAGGAGAGGTGTGCGGGTTGTAGGTTCCCAGCGCCTGCTCCCAAGCCCCCAGCCACTGGCCCGCTCA
>JAQHUG010000021.1:10785234-10796764 GCA_028555095.1 Dicrostonyx torquatus | reverse complement strand
AATTGGAAACAGACAAGATCACCTGACAAAATTGGAAGAATGGGGGCAAAGGTAGAAGGAAGGGGAGAAGAAGAGGAGGTGAGAAGGGGAGGGTTGAGAAGAACTTTAGGGAATGGGATATTGAGATGGAGGAAGGACAGATATGAGAGCAAGGAAAGAGATATCTTGATTGAGGGAGCCATTATGGGGTTAGCAAGAAACCTGGCTCTAGAAAAATTCCCAGGAATCCACAAGGATAACCCCAGCTAAGACCCTAACCAATAGAGGAGAGGGTGCCTAAACTGGCCTTACCCTGTAGTCAGACTGATGATTATCTTAAATGTCATCATAGAGCCTTCATCCAGCAACTGATGGAAACAGAGGCAGAGACCCACATCGGAGCACTAGACTGAGCTCCCAAGGGTTCATCCACTGAAACAGTCTACCTAAGCTAATAGGAGCTCACTAACTTCAGCTGGACTGGGAAGGAACAAGTATAGAACCAAACTAGTACCCCTGAATGTGGCTGACAGTTGTATGGCTGGGGCAGACTAAGGGGCCACGGGAAGTGACACAGGATTTATCTCTACTGCATGTACTGGCTTTTTGGGATCCTATTCTCTTTGGATGTATACCTTGCTCAGTCTAGATGTAGTAGGGAGGGCCTTGGACCTTCCACAAAGCAAAGTGTCTTATCCTATTTTAGGATTAGAGGTGGGTGGGGTGGGAGGGTGTGTGGAAGGAATGGGAGGAGGGGAGGGAGTGGGAATTTGGATTGGTATTTTTAAAAAATATATATAATAAAGTTTTAACAATTAAAATAAAATAAAATATTCACAAACACACAAAAAAGATGTAAGAGTTAGTTAGAAGCCTGAGCTAATAAGCCAAACAGTGTTGTAATTAATATAGTTTCTGTGTGATTATTCGGGTCTGGGCAACCGGGAAATGAACAAAAAGCCTCAGTCTACAGTCATTTACTGTAGAAATCCATTTTTCAAAAACTCTTGATAATTCTTTGAAAGATCTTAACCACATCAGCACATTTTTCTTATGGAGAAAGACTGGCATGTTTTGACGAGCACCAAGAAAACTCACTTGTGATCCCATTGTCCCTACTGATATTTTATTGTATGTTATTCTTTGTTTTGACTGTGTATATTTCTTCTAAAATACCATATCACAATACTACTTTAGGATTCTACTTCTAATTTAATATGTAAAGCAAGATTATATTTAATTTAATAAAAATAAAAATTAAAAAAAAAAAGAAAAGAAAAAAGCCTCTCCTGATAAATCAGAGGCAGCCACATTTGCTTTGGGATGAATTAGGATTTTTCCCCCCAGGAAATATAAGCAATAAAGCATTGCTGATTAACTTTTGACAGAATAAATTAAGAATTTTAGTCCTGAGTGAGACACTTAAAAGCCAGCATGTTGAATAATAAAAACTAATTTCTTTAAGCTAGAAGCTCCCAAGCACCGTAACCTGAAAATTTACCTTCCAAAGAGAAACACTTTGAAAGTTTAGTTAAAGGCTTCGATATATGTAGACCAACAGGAGGGGGCTAGCCTGAGCAAATCAGGTGTCATACCTTGAATGTGAATTGTCTCCCACAGACTTGTGTTTTTGACCTGGTGGTCCCCAGCTGCTGGAGAAGTTGTAGGAAGTTGTGGGGATTTTAGATAAAACAAAACTGCAGGAAGTAGATCATTGTAGGGCGGTGGGGTGGGCTTCCTCAAACATAAGCAAGCTGTGTCTCGAGCTCACCTCTGCAGCCCCTATGCCTTCGCCATCATGGCGAACTGAGCCACAGACCAAAATAAATCCTTTGTTTGCTTCTGTCACACGTATGGTGGCCGTGATAAGAAAAGCCAGCACAGTAGAGCCTACTCAGTGCACTTAGAATTGGAGTTGTCAGTGACCATGTGGAGGGATAAAGCAGCCCCCAGCGGCTGTGGAGCCAGAAAGAAAGAGCCCGGCATAGGGTTCTGCAGAACCAGCAAGAGCCACGGTGGGAATGTATCCCAAGCAGACAAACCAAGTCTTCAGGAAAGAGTAAACTCAGCACGCATAAGAGTGGGACAAGAATGGGGAGAAGAAGGACAAGGATGGCTACACAGTTCTGGAAGGCAAATCCACCTCCACTACCAACTGTCGCCCAACCCTCCTCCCTGACATACACAAATGAAATGGAAGGAAGGAGAATGTGGGGGAGGAAAGACCGGGAAGAGTGGGCTCTGTTCTGAAATTGACTATTTTAACCGAAAACAAGCCATTTAAAGTTAGAAAGGTAGAGATGAGCTTTCACCAGAATGTTCAAATTCTTCTCTAGTAGCCAACAGCTGGAACGCTATGAGGATCAATTGTAGAATACAAATTTTATCAAATGCAACTGCATCGTATGCAAATTTTCACTTTCTTTTTTGAAACAGTTGTCCCTGTATGTAGCCCAGAGAGATGACAAACCCATACAGCTCTTCCTGCCTCAGAATGCCAGGTGCTAGGATTGCAGGCATGTGCCACCGTACCCACCAGTATGCAAATTTTGTATTTTTCTACCCTCTAGATAGTGAATTGATTTCCATGTCCTCAGTCTACTTTACATTATAATAAATGTGCATGTGATATAATTAGAACATTTATAAGAAATAAAAATAGTTCTTTACAGTATAAGTGCTTGTCCCTACCTTAACTCAAAATCTCCTTAGCATCCAACAGTCCCTGATGGTGTGTCAGGTATTGCAACCGAGATTAGAACAAATTCAGCCTCTGATCTTTTAATTCTCCTCCACTGTATTACTTACTCGTCTATGTGACAAAAGACAGAACAAAAATCAACTTAAAGCAGGAAGATTTTTATTTTAGTATCTACCATGAAAGGATATGATCCAGCCGGATGGAGAAGACATGGTCATTAGAACTGGAAAGATATGGTACAGCAGGATGGAGAAGACATGGTTACAAGAACTGGGAAGATATGGTCCATCAGGATGGAGAAGACATGGTCATGAGAACTGGGAAGATATGGTCCATCAGGATGGAGAAGACATGGTCATGAGAACTGGGAAGATATGGTCCAGCAGGATGGAGAAGACATGGTTACAAGAACTGGGAAGATATGGTCCAGCAGGATGGAGAAGACATGGTCATGAGAACTGGGAAGATATGGTCCAGCAGGATGGGGAAGACATAGCCACAAGAACTGGGACAATTAGTCATAGTGTAACAATCTGAAGACAGTGGAAGGAATACCAGCATTTTGCTCACTTCCTTTTTGTTCAATCCCATCCCCAGCCCAAGGAATGGTGTGGCTCAAAGTCTGAATCTGTCTTTTCCCCCTTCGTCAAAACTCTCTGAAAAAGCCCTGACAACCATGCCCAGTCTAGGGCAAGCTTTGTAGCTGATTCTATATGTAATCATATTAGGGAGTTAACCATCACAGAAGTTTGGTGTGTGATGTTCTTCCAAATTCGCTTATGTGGAAAGTGACCAACATTTTTCAATTTTATTCTACTGAACTGGATTAACTAGGAAAATCAGCTCATTTATTAAGGGCTTGTGCTATGCTCTAGCTCTTACCTTGGGATCTTATGAAACTAGATGACTCAGGAGGCTAACGTTCCAGCAATGATCTAAATAGGACAGATTTATTGAAAGTTTGACTGCTATTCTTTATCTCAGGAAGGAGAACATTTTGGTAAGTTTTTGAAAAAAAAACAGAGTTTTGGAAGAGTTATAAAAAGTTACAGCAATGATATATGGCTTGTATCAGCTACTTTTCTATCGCTGTGAAGAGACACCATGACCTAGATAACTCACAAAAGCAAGCATTGATTAGGGGTTTGCTACAGTTTCAGCAGGTGAGTATGTGACCATCATGGCAGATAGTATGGCAGCAGGCAGACAGGCTTGGCACTGGAGCAGTTCCTGAGAACATACATCTTATCCACAAGTACATAGCAATGAGAGCGAGACTGAACTTTTTGAAACCTTAGAATCTACCCCACAACAAGATTACACTTTCTAATCCTTTCCAAAGTATTCTGGGAAGCAAACACTTAAATATATAATCCTATAGGAGTCATTCATATTTTTTAAAAAATGGTAAAACGCTAGCATTCCTTGTCTGAGTTTCCATCCAATCCCCTCTACCTGCTCCTTTTGTAACAGCCCCCCAGGCCTTAGCACAACTGGCACCATGATGGAAGTACCATTCGGGCCTGGGAACATAACACATAAGAAGCAACACCTGCCAAAATGTGAATTAAAACTCGATCCACCCAAGTCCATAGTTCTGGAAAAGTCCCTAAATGTGTTAACCTTGTTTTTAGACTTCTGTAGTTTCACTTCTGGCTAACTCTTCTTGCTGAGATGTGAACCTGGGATGTCCTTTTCCCACTTAAAAGCTCACCATGAAAGAGGGTCCAGATTGGGGTCCCAGACACCAGTGTAGTCGCTGACTGGTTAATTAAGACTTTCAATTGACTTAAACCCATGTCTAATTAGTCTTTCCTGGTTAATGGCTCTCAACGCTTTGTTGATTTATGTGCTAAACATGTAGCTATCTCTCACTGTGTTCTTAAAACACGTTCCAGGGCTTGATCTCTTCACTCTGTACCAGTGACCAAAAAGCCCCTTTAATGCCTCCTTACTTGAATTTGAATTATATACTTCATGCAAGAAAAGGGCTAATGAGCTTCCTCTTGAGGTGCTGGGCCTGTGTTAAAGTTGGAGGCACCATGGAAGAGGAGGCCCTTGTGAGCTTCAGTGGCACACAAGCCGGAGCCCATGGTTAGCAAGGGCTTTGTTGCTCTGCTTTTCATCCTCGTGTGTTACGGGAATGCACAGGGGTGGGGGGTGGGGGGAGACTGTTGGCCAGCAGAGCTTTACGTAACTCTAGTTTGGCTCTGAGTGATGTTGAGGATTCTAAATTCTTCCGGGTCAGCACCCATGAACATCATTGATTAAACACAAAAAGAGCGGCACATTAAATTAAAGAATCCAGGCATTCTGTTTTCTATTTAAGCACACAAACATGGCCTGGTGCTTTGGAAAGGCTCTCCACCTTCAGGGCAGGGCCTTACATACACAGGCACTTCCTGCTCCAGGTACAGAGTGGTACAAATGGCTCGGAGTGTCAGAGAAATAGTAATTTTCCTGTTGCCTCTAATTTATTATCTATGCCCAAATTAGCTTTGGTAAAAATCTTTAAAACGAGGTTTCCCTCCTCCCCTTTTCTCATTTTCTTCTTATTATGAGGTAGGGGCACGGCATGGGGAAAGTGTAACTCTCAGGATCTTTAGTCTGTGGTTTAGGCAAGAAAGAAAAACAATTAAAATTACAAATGCATAAAATTAATCTGAGTCCTTAAAACTAGATATTGCCATGGAGACCAGAGCACGATCTGTCTCCATGGAAATCTGGATGAATTTTTTCCCCTTAAATTATTATCATGTGTTACAAATTGTCAATGTGGCCAAGGATCGTAAGAAAATGAATGAATGAATGAATGAACATACTCATCTCACATGAGAGAATTTATTAAAAGTAAGTATAATTTTCTTCTGTTTCTTCTTTTTCCAATGAGGGGGAAGAGATTCCAGGAGTTAATTTTCCCTCAGCTCACAATTTCTAATGGAAACATTTTATGATACAGTTCCATAAATCTACCGAAAAGAATGAGAAAAGATGACTTCCAGAGAAGGCATTTCTAACTCAAAAGCAGCAGGCTGGGACAAGGCTGAGGGGCTGTATCTATGCCCACTCTGGCTGCGAGGAGGTGCTCTCGGGCAGTGTCATAGGCTAATGGACTAGAGGGACCCATCCGCTCCCATCCTTTACCATATCTCCCGTACAGTTATTCTGAATGTGTTCAGTGAGGTCAAACAGACTTCTATTACATGCCAGATAATGAGCTGCAGGAAAAATCCAAGTTTAAACAACAATGAAGAGTAAATCAGAATGTCTCCTAGTTACACACTTCATTTGTACTTGCAAGTGTTAAAGGTTCCTGGTGAAATACTCCATGGACAGAGGTCACCAAAGTGGTAAACATAGACCTTAGATGTTTAACGATTCAACTTAAAAACTACTACTAAATACAATTTAAGGAAAGTTTAAATGTGTCATAAAATAAGGCAATCAGAAGCTACCAATCATGGGTTTGCCGACCTTGTTCATTTATAAGTGTACACTCAACATTATGCTGCCTTGTTAGCATCGATATTAAATGACAGGTTGCTTTTGTGAAAAGGCAGCAGGGTGTGGCCAGCTTCAGAAGATGCTACTCTTCCTGAGTTTTTACAGAAGATTCCCATAGTGCATGCTCTAAAGAGGTCTCGAAACACTCGAGCATCTCTCACAGAGAAAACAGGCTCTGGTTTCTGTGGCCTCCTGGTCACAATGTAGAGCCTTTTTCATGTGTGTTCCTATTTGTTTTCTTGTGACTTTAGGGATGGAGGCTAGGGCCTCCCACTTACAAGACAAGCACTCTAAGTTACATCCCAAGCCCCTTTGTTCACCCGTTTAAAGGCATCTTATCATCTTATTTGATATATGTGGGTGCTTCATCAATATTGAACTTGCCACCATCAACCCTAGAGCTTACACTCAAACAAAACTTGTCTAACACATATTTCCTTCAAAAGATACATCACACACAACCTTCTAATGCTTAGAGATACCAGGCAGCACTTCATCCTGCTGTCTGTGGGCATGCTAGCAATAACATCAACAAAGAGCACAGAAATGCAGAAGAGACAAGGCAGTGTAAAATAGGCCACAGGACTGACATCTGTGAGAGGAAAAAGAAGGCAGAGTTTTGCCTTATTTCACCTTAATTGTGAACGTACACATTGGGAAAAAAATGCATTGAACCTTTTGGCCTCTCTGCACATGTGAACATGATGGGAGGGCTGTCTCAAGAACGATTCTGACTCATAAATAATCATCACCAGGTAGGTCAATTTACACACAAAAATAATCACAGGAAGTCCTGCACTAGCCTGTAAAATCCATTGAGAACACCAACAACGTCCTAATATGTATAATTTTATGCTAACTGTATGCCAGGTTTAATGTTAAAGGGTGTTTCACCTACTGTGCTCATACAACAATCCTAAAACTATTATTTTATAATGGCAAAATTCGTCCTGGAGCCATCAAACCACTTGTCACCTAGCCACAGGGCTGTCATTAAAATCTAGAGCCCAAGTTCATCTAACAGATTTTTTCCTTGTGCTATATAATACATAGTGTTATTATTCTGTTCTAGACATACGTGTGTACTGGCTAATTTTATGTCACCTTGACACAAGGTAAAGTCCTCAGAGAGGAAGGAGTCTCAGTTGAGAAACACCTCCCTAAGTTCAGGCTGAAGACAAGCCTGCAGGGCATTTTCTTAATCAGTGATCAAGGTGAGAGGGCCCAGTCCATTGTGGGTGGTACCATCCTTAGGCTGGTGGTCCTGGGTTCTACAAGAAAACAGACTGAGCAATTCAGTAAGAGCTCCTCCGTGGCCTCTGCATTAGTTTCTGCCTCTAGGATCCTGTCCTTTTGGAGTTCCTGTCCTGACTTCTTTCAATGATGGAGATACAGAATGTAGAATCGTAAGCCAAATAAGCCCTTCCCTCCCCCAAGTTTCTTTGGCCGTGATTTTTCCTCTTAGCAATAGAAACCCCAAGGAGGACAAAGTGCTTTACAAAAATTATCTCAATGATCTTTGTTTCCCTTTCTGCATCCTGTTATGTAGCAAAGCATATGACACATTCATACCTGCTGACTTGAATTCTTCTCCCTGTGAACATAGAAACGTTCTACGCATGTCCAGGAATGGCTGGGATGTATAGAGTCCTCCCCTGGGCTTCTTTCTCACCAGGCCCAACACCTTTCACATCTCTGCTCTGCTAATGATATCCATGCTGCTTGTAAGCTAACTTAAAGGCAACAGTAATGCAGAAGGGAGCAAAAATACTGTCTTATTGAAAACCCTTTCTTATCAATAACTTACAGAAGCAATCTATTTATTATGTTCCAAATCCTTGTGGCATAACAGGTCCATGGAAGAGCTAAGTGTTTTTGCTTAGGGGTCATGAAGTAAGACACACACAAAGCCAAAAGGCAGTACTTAGGTCTTCACCCCTGCCATAAGCAAGTACGCTACCAATGTGAAGAAGTCTGTTTCCATAAGAAACTATTGTTGAAAAAGAGTCTGTTTCCCTGGGTAGCTTTGGATTTTTTGCCTATTTAATCTCTCACACTGAGTTTAGTGTAGGCAGAGAGCATACATTGGAATGAGAAATAAAAGAAGAAGGTGTGGGCTTTGGAAATGTAGTGAGTAGACAGGCCTTCAAAGAGTCTGCAGAACAGAATGGCAGGTGTCGCAAACAGTACAGGAATGGTTGTGTCCACCCAGGCCTAAAGTCAAAACCATTCATCTCTCTTCAAAGGCAAAATCATAAAGTAGACAGTACCTGTGACTCCTTTCCATGTCTGTCTTCCCACTTCCCTCCAATATTACAAATATTCCGAAAGTAATTACTGTAAGAAACTTGACCAACTGCCCCATCTTAGGGTTCAATTGCTGTGAAGGGACAGTTCAGAGGTTCAGTCCATTATCATCATGGTGGGACTTGGTGGCATGCAGGCAGACATGATGGTGAAGAGGTAGCTGAGAGCTCTCCATCTTACAGGCAACAGGAAGTCAACTGAGTGTCACACTGAGTCAAGCTTAAGCAAATGAGACCTCAAAGCCGGCCCCCCCCCCCCCCCCCCGCACACAGTGACACACTTCCTCCAACAAGGCCAAACCTTCTCTACTCCAACAAAGCCACACCTAATAGTGCCACTCCCTATGGGGGAAAATTACATTCAAACTCCCACACCCCCCAAAGAAGTATCCACCTTTCTCCAGTGCTGACATTGCAACTCTTGGGCACTTTAATGAGAGAGGAGAGAGACAGAGACAGAGATATGTATTAATATGTATTAGTCTGTGCATAATTCCCAAAGCACAGAAGGCCAAATGCCTGGAGTCTTGAGAGCTCCATCTTCAGAAGACGATGGCCTTAAAAGGAAGTTCTCCAGTCCTTTCAGTTTCCCAGGAAAACACACAACCCTGAATCTTTATGTGAACTTTAAGTATGATCAAGTAAGAAAAAAAAAAGCACTGTATATGCCAAATTACAGTAGCCTTACCCCAGGAAAGACTAAACGTTGCTACCTCTGGTGGAAGCATCTTCATGAATGATAACCTGTGGGTTGCTAAGGGGCTGCTTGCTCTCAAGCGTGTCCACCTCCCCAAGCACTGACCGCACAGGTCCTCTGCAGGAGCATTTGCCTCTTGCCAGTGGGCCTGACTTTCTAATAGGACTTCTGTTTAGAAGCAAGCATTGTGTCAAGGGGGCTATTTTCAAGCCTATTAAATGACTCTCATTCCTTTCCACTGTGTAGACAGACAACTAAACGCTCTTCTAGCCAAAGTCTGACTGGGGCAGGTCCTGGTGTGTGCTGGGGATCAGTCCTGGAGAGTTCTAGCTCGCTTTGATGTGGTCACTGCTCTGTGGAAGGTCTGTTTCCCCTCTTATCTATACCACTTTTCTCTTGTTCGCCTTTCTTATCTCTCCACACTCCGTTCTTGGATTTTCTTCTCCTCTTTCCCATTCTCTCTTCTCCCCTATTGTTACTCTGTTACTTTTTGTCCACCTCCTGTCGGATCCTTCTCTCCTCCCTCCCTAGGACCCATGGACAGCGGCGAGTGTTTGGCTCACCAGGAATACACCAGCACTGGCTTCGAGTATTTCTTGTGATGAGAGCGGAGGGTTAGGGAGCCTTTGCGCTCCATCAAGTCCATCGGTCCAATCTCATACCAGTGCTCTTTACATTCGAAACAGTCCTGACAGGTGCTCTTGAAGGTCCCCATACCTGCGCCCAAGTTGAGAACAGACTGAACTTCCCTCAGCACCCGTCCAGCCTACGTAACAAGGACCAAGATTCTGCGTCTCTTGTCTCCTAAGCAACCTGGGAGGGGTCATAAAGAAGGAGGAGCCAGTGAAAGGTGGGGTTTCTTCCCCGTTACTAACCTGATTCCGTCTTCTGATTGCTGATTAAACTACATTTCCCAGGATGCCGTGAGAGTGACAGTCTGCACAGACTTTGGAAGGAGGGCTGCAGGCTAAGGATTTGTAGTTGCACTGGCTCGCTAGCCTAACCTGAGCTAGGGGAGATAAGGGCAGGTAGTGCAGAGATCCGTTAAGGTGAATTGCAGTGGTAGCCGTTTTGAACGTCCATGTGTTACCACCACACCTCTGCTCACAATTAAGTTTAACCAAAAGGGAGCAAGAGAAAACCCCAGTCCTAGAATATGCCCTCCTTCTATTGCCTGGCAAACAGCAGAGCCATTCGGCAAATGAGATGAACATTCTGAGCAGCCAAAGGCTCGGTTCCAGTCCCAAATACTGAGCACTGCTGTCTTCCTATGACAAACAGCACAGAGATGGAACTGCGCAGTGTGGGGGTGGGGAGGAGTAGAGGAGGAGCTTAATCCCTTCGGAATACTGTGGACAAACTACTTCTAGGCGGTTTAGAGCCTGAAAATCAACTCCCGTAGAACCACCAAGATTTCTTCATTATAACTCTTGACATTTTGTGACAATGCTAATTCTTGTCATGACTGTGTTGTGTCTTCCCAGCGGTAAATGCACAGACGAATATGATACTGACTAATCTTTACTCAGAATACCACAGCCACCAGAAGGTATTGAAAGATTGCCTGCCTGGTGAGGCATGGTAGACTTTCCTAGCATTCATGAGGCTGAGGCGGGAAGACTGAGTTTGAGACTAACCTGGGGATATATAGTGAGGCTCCATCTAATAACTAAATAAATAAATATTTGAAAGGGGCTTAAAATTCACATTAACCAATCAGAGTAGTAGAATCTATTTGGTTCCTGATTCAAATATATAATTCTGAAAAAAAATAAAATGAAGTCATTTTTATTAAAAAAATGAAAAAATATAAAGAAATAATTCACATTACAAATAGATTCACTTATCAAAGATGTATTGTATTGATGTCTATACTGAGGTATTCTTTTGGATCTGATTTCACAAATTTGATTACACACATCTTTCAAGTGCTTTCCTGTGGCCATTGGCCATAGTGTGGACACACCAGGGGTCGGCTAAGATCCTCATTTTCCTCACAGTCACGGCAATCAATACTACCTGAAATCAAATACATAGTCTCCAGTTATGAGCTAAGTGCCCACAGAGTGCCAACTGCTGCTATTTCAGCCTTTCCTTTTTGACAGAAAGAAAAACAGAAGAGAACTCTAAAAGAGTTAATGAGCGCCACTTATCCAGTTCTGTAACATGAGGGCCTGCTTTTTGGGGTTTCTGTCCTGCCCAGTTCCTACAGCTGGTAAATCCCAAAGAAAATCACACAGAGATCTCCATAAGTTATAAACTGATTGGCCCATTAGCTCAGGCTTCTTGTTAACTCTTGTAACTTATATTAGCCCATTATTCTAATATATACTAGCCACATGG
>JAQHUG010000021.1:10738222-10749770 GCA_028555095.1 Dicrostonyx torquatus | reverse complement strand
TTTTCGAGACAGGGTTTCTCTTAGCTTTGGAGCCTGTCCTGGAACTAGCTCTTGTAGACCAGGCTGACCTCGAACTCACAGAGATCTGCCTCAGGCAAATATTTTTAAAACAATACACAGTTCAAGTATGGGAAGAATACGCTTGGAACAGAAGGAGGAAGAGGATGAAGAACAACTACCACCACCAGTGGGAGGCAGTCAGATTTTTGTACTCAGAAGAGACCAAAACACACCCTGACATATAAACATTTAATCACATTTTAAAATCCACATGGAACAGAGCGATTCTATAAGTTATTTATTATACTTTATACTCCAAATTAACTCAGCCATCACCAAATACATCAGAAACAAATTGCCAGGGCCTTGCTTATGTATGTATGTATTTATACTCCAAATTAACTCAGCCATCATCAAACGTTGTGTAAATCAAGAAAAGTCTATATTGTTTTTAAACCGATCTGGAAGGTAATTTTTTTTCCCTTTACATTCTTTTTCTTTGCTTAATGAATTACAAAGCTCTAATTAAAAGGGTTACTGTAAATTTGAGAAACACAAGTGGCACAGGGGTGCAAAAGGAGGTCAGTAACAGGCCTCCTCCCGGGGTGGGCTGGCATGGTCCTGTGGTTCGGAGGTCGCTCGGAAAAGGCCACCCTGGACCACGCCTGCTAGGGGAGGTGCGGGAGGGACCTTCCTTCCCCCATGCCAAGCGCACCAGAATTTAATCATAGTCAAGGAGCAGAGAGTGCCCAACTCAGCAGCGAAGCGGCCCTCCCTGACCCGGAAGTGCTCGGCAGCCTCGGCGAGGACGCGCCTGAGCCGGCGCGGGCGCGCGCCCCCGCGGAACTCCCGCTCTCCCGGAGGCGCGCCGGATCCCGGCGGCCGCCAACATGGCCGAGACGAGCGAGGAGGTTGCGGTGCTGGTGCAGAGGGTGGTGAAGGACATCACCAACGCCTTCCGCAGGAACCCGCACATGTGAGTCGCGCGTCCTGCGCCGCCGGGGTCGTCGGGGGCGGGCTGGTACCGCGCTCTAGTCCACTCGCGGCTGCCGCTCGGGCCCCACGCGCGCTTCCGACAGGCGGAGCGCGGCTGGGTCGGTCGCGCCGGGCCAGCTGGCCGTTACCAGGACGCGTGGCTGGCCAGTGTTTGGAAGCGACCACCGAGAGCCACGTCGGAGCGTGCAGTTTCCTGCCCTGCCGGGCGCGTCCTGGGAGTTGTTATAACTCTTCTCCCGGCCGCCCTCTGCCTGGGCGCGCTTGCTCCGCGGGCCACTGCTGTGGGTCTCTGTGCCTTGCAGGCGGCTCTCAGTGGCATCCCTTGCGAGACTGTAGAGGGTTACTCACCGCATCAGATTCCCCGCAACCCCCTTTCAGGTTATGAAAGTTGATTGGGGGCTGCTTTTGACTTTTCCACTCACTTGTCACAAAATTGCAAAGCTAGTCGATGTAACAATTTTTGAAGGTGACCTGGGTGGATCTCTCCTAAAGCTGTTGCAAACTGGATACTTTTTATCAGAAGCGCATCCGAAGTTACAGACGAGTATCTTTGGCATTCTTACCCAGAATTGTTGCCCTCTCTAAGTTCACTGAAGGACTGACACATATATCTCCTCCCTTTCCATTCACTTGTTATTCTCTACGAAGACACTCTGAAGATTTTATTCTTTGTAGCACTCTACCTTCAACGAATGAGAAGAAAACTACGAAAGAGTTATCTACGTCAGTATATAGAAGAATCAGAAAGAAGCAAGAGTAGCCCATTTCCCCTCCCCTCTCTCCTGGGGAAACAAACATGAGAATCTAGTTTTGTATTATTTTTTTTCTTTGAGTCTACAATTTATTTTTAATATTCTTTATCTTTTTTAACTAGAGCACATGAATTATTTTTAAACACTTCAGCCTCCTTCGCTTTTCCGGCTAAATGAAAGGCCAAACCTACATTTTAACAAATTGTCCTTTTTCTCCAAGGTGGTGTTCATAAAGAATTTAGACGCCCTCATATGGCCTGCTCCCTTGTGGCAATTAGGGGCTTAAAACCGTACTTCACTAAAGACTGCTGGCCTCAAAACATACCTGCCAGCTCTGACAGCTCCTAAATCGTCTTCCTTTCCTCTTTTGACTGTTGACTTTTTTCAGAATGAATGTTTGGAGTGATTTCCTGGCAGTAGCCATAGTGGCTGCTGGGCCTTTTAAAGAATGCTTTGATGTCTTGTGTGTCAGTCTTTGAGGCCCTTTTTGAGAATTCCAGCCACAGTGCGAAGATACATCCTTAAAAAAAAAAAAAAAGTTGGGCAAATGAAAGGTTTATTTTTCATCATTGACTTTTTTTTCCCCATTTCTTCCAAAAGAAATTGTAGCAAAAGTTAGAGGTCCAATACAGTAATCACTTCAGTTTCTCATCTTTGAGGTAGACTAAAATTATATTTGGCAAAACTAAGATTGGGCTAATGGGTTAGGCAGGTTGACTCGGTGCAGTATGGAGCAAGTGTCTGTTTTTTCTGGATCACACTTACCAGAACTCTTAAAGGGCCTGTTCTTCATATTTTTACTCTGCAGTCTCATTAATATATACTCTATCAAAACTTATAATTATTTGTAAATATTTGGGTCATTTGAGATAAGAAAGTTTAAGCTAAGTTGGGCACCTGAAATAATGAGTTATGTAAACTGTGAACATTTAAATAGCTCAGTTCATTGCAGAGCATTTTCAGCAGTTATATTTTGGTGCACATTCCCTACAGTAGAAGTGTCTTCTAGCTATCATCTCTTAAAATGTCTTGTATGTTGGACCTTTTAGAAGTGACGGTATGTCTTTGCTCAGTCTAGCCTTTTTAAACGCAGAAAAGTTGTATGCCTAGTTTTTAAATAACCGATGTCTACCTTTAAGTTAGTATCTAATAACAGTATTGTAAAAGTTTTTCATTATTTGCCTTTTATTTTCCCTTTTTCTCCAGTGTGAGATAGATTGCTCATTTATTTGTTAACATCTACTTCCCTGAATATATTGACTTTGTTTCTGTAGAAATATCTACCTGAAGCAGTCAAAGGTTCAATAAGAACTAGGAATGATGTCTCTATCAGGTATGGATTGGTTTCCCCTTGTTTTCTCGATTTGTAGGGCTAATGAGGATTCAGAGCTTCGGAGTTAACCTCGGTCCTTCCACTCCTTGCCAGAACACTTTGCAAAGTGGGAAACACAATACAGATACTGTTTCGTAGGAGACTGGGAATCCTATTGGGTTCCTTGCAATTAGCGGTTTGACCCAGAAATATTTATTACCATGAGGTATAGACTGTGCCTTAATGTGAAAGACAGCTATCTACTGTACAGCCTAATTAGGCCATCAAGTTAATAGTCTCTTATTCAACAAATTGATTTTTTTTATTGAATATCTACGTTGATTTGAGGAGCAAATCACTGTATGAGACAAGAAGAAGTACAAAATATAGTTGGCACTGAAGCCAAATGTCTCTTGTGATTTGAGCTGTATTAGCCATGTGTAGCTATTGAACACTTGGAGTGTACTTCATGTGAGTGAGAACTGAACTTTTGATTTAAAACATAATTATACTCATAATAAGTGAGTACTATGTTGTGTAGTATGGTCTTAGTGGAGACCTAAGACCTAACCTACGTGAACAGTAAATTAACTCTACACTATAGTTCTTAGTGAAGATGTGTTTTGGAAGAGAAGAGAGACTGGGTGTGTCCTAGGGGGTGGCAGCTTTTAATGTGAACATCAAAGTCTAGGTAGGACTTACTGTATCAGAAGAAACTGGAAGCAATACGTTATTCAGATGCAGCAAGGTGTGATTGAAAAGATTCCACAGAAACGGGTTATAGAAGTCCTTGACCATCTGGCCTAAGTTGCATTCATGTGTACAGCAAAAGAACATTCCCATTGGACAGGCAAAATGCTAGTCTTGGGATAACTGTACTGGGAGCTGAGCATATAGATTAGTGCACAGTTGAGAAAGGATTTCTTAATGGAATTTCAGGCCAACCAACACACACTTCTGAAAGGAGACAGAAAGGGTAGGAGTGACATTATGAACAGTGATACGCAGGAGACTTTATTTGGATTACAAGGTCAAGATAGTTTTCTCAGATAGAGACACAAGGGAGGATGCACATCCCATCAGTAGGAAGGCCCCAAAGAAAACTGTTAGGTGAGGGAGTAATATTGAAACACAGATTAAAGTTGCCCACAGGTGAAAGAGTATGAAACCACAGAATATAATGGTCTTATACATGTGTTTTACACATTTAAATGATAGTGTAGTTTTGTTTTGTTTTGTTTTGTTTTTCGAGACAGAGTTTCTCTGTGGCTTTGGAGCCTGCGCTGGAACTAGCTCTTGTAGACTAGGCTGGTCTCGAACTCACAGAGATCCGCCTGCCTCTGCCTCCCGAGTGCTGGGATTAAAGTTTTTAAGATTTTGTTTAGAATTTGAGTCCTGGATTTGAACCTTGTCATTTGCTAATTTGATATACTTAGATAAGACTCTCTTATCTATAAATGAAGCAAAGATTTTTTTTTTACTGTAAATTATTGCATAAACACAGAATGTGGCATGCAATAAACAATAAATGTCAATTCCTGTTTCCTAAATAATGTCAGTAATAGTTTCAGTAGTTCAAAAAGTTAGTTATCTTTGAAATTAGTGAGGAAGCCTATTAGATCTCTGAAATATCTTCAATATCAGTCAAGTTTTAATTATTAATATGCAAGTGTCAGTTCCTGTGGGTATTTTCCTTTTTGGTCATTTTAGAAAGAATTCCAGCATATAAAACAAAAATAACTATTCAGTAAAGATGTTTATAAAATTTCCTGAATCTGGGCCATTTTCTGTTCAGTTGTGACACTTTACAGAGTTTATGTTTAGTACTGGGGAAAATACATCCTGCCTAGAAGCAGAAAAGTAAGCTATAGATAAAAGTGAGCCGTAGATGACAGCTGTTGTTTCTGCAGCATACAGACAGGAGAAGCTGCTGCACCTTGACATCCATGGAACAGGAACCCTGGGCTCCATTGGCTGTCCACTGTAAAGTGAGACCCCAAACACCTGCATTATCCTGTGCGTGACCATCCCATGCTGTCTGTGGAGTAGTCCATCAAGGCACCTAATCATTGAGCCTTGTTGTACCTGTTTGAGAAGATTAAAACTTTTGCTGCTCCTGACCTTGGTTGCTTTGAAAACCGCTTAATTTGATCATGCACAGAATATTTACCTGAGCAAATGGTTAAATACAGGACTCTTAAGTTTCTAGAAACTTAAACTTATGGGGGAAAGGGGTTTTGTGGTAGTGAAAAACTCAGGAGCCCCTCATAAAGGCTTTTTCGAAGGAATAATTGGAAATTATCTAATGCTTATAGTCACTGTAAGCATTGAAAATATCAATTATGTAGGAAATCTTAAATGTTAACTTCTAAATTTTGTCAAAGTTTATGTACAATGTGATTTCATTTTTTGTAAAAATACTTGAGGGCAAAAAGACATATACTCAAACATTATTAGCAGATTCAGGCCTTTAGTTTTATTTTTCCTGAGTTTTCTACATTTTGAGTATGAAATTGTAATTGAAGCTGGAGACCCAGATTCTTAAGATAGCTGCTAGTAATGCCGACTTCTGGTAATCCCCTGAAGCTCAGTGAACCTCATCTGATAAAAGGAGAGATGCAAGAAGAATGAGCTTCCTCCTCTCATTTAAAAATGATTTAGAATTCTAAATTGTCTGAAAATTAGATAGTAATCTAAAGGAATAGATACAGAAACCTAAATTGAAACATTCTGTTGTTCTGAAGCTTATGGACCACTTATCTCTAAAGAAAATGCTGTAATTTTTTTTTTTTTTTTTGGTTTTTCGAGACAGGGTCTCTGTGTAGCTTTGGAGCCTGCGCTGGAACTAGCTCTTGTAGACCAGGCTGGTCTCGAACTCACAAAGATCCGCCTGCCTCTGCCTCCCGAGTGCTGGGATTAAAGGCGTGCGCCACCACCGCCCGGCAAGAAAATGCTGTAATTTTTTAGAAGTAATAAAACACTGTATCTTAGGGTCAAATAACTTGGCAAAGGATTGACATTTTTCGCCTTCAGCCTTCTCTTGCCCGCTAACCAGAAAACTTGACATTGACGACCTCCGGCTGTTAAATGAATTGATAACCTTTATCTATGCCTAGCACTTCATAGTTGGCCACGTTCTTCATCTTTGGTTTTCAGAACAAGCAGGAAGATATTATATGTCTATATTTCAGATGAGTGGTCCCGAGGTAAACGACCTAACACATCACACTGGCCATTGGTGGTAGGAGACTAATTAGTCAGGGGCTGTTACCAAGGGCTTTTGTCTCTACAGTACTGCGTCTTTTCATTCTTTTTCTTTTTCTTCAAAGGTTTGCATCCTTATGACTTTCATTCTCTTTACATGAAAATAGGTGTCAAGTTCCACTGTATACAATTTGAAAGCTGAGTACACTCTGGCCCATTTTCTTTACTGGAGATTAAATACAGTCTACCCGTTTTCCAGTGGGGAGAGTGAGGTCTGTCGAGGCTAAAGTTGCATGTTAGATGATCTCTGCTGTTCTCCATGCAGTGTGTTACAAAGAGCAGAGGTAATATTCTCCTGGAATAACCTTTGAAAGCTGTGTAAATGTCACTGAGGAGCAAGGATGACCATTCATTCAAATGCAGTTACTGAGGACTGCTGTCCCCAAGGCCCTTTTTTTTTTGAAAGTTTCTTAGAAGGGTAGTCTGCCACAGTAGTGTTTTTTGTTTGTTTGTTTGTTTGTTTGTTTTAATTTTACAGATGACTTTGCCCTATAATTTAGGCACTAAATTACTACTGGGACATTTTATATCTAGTAAAACTATAGTGAGCACAACTTGTTTTTAACATTGTAAATTTAAGTTTCAGAAACCTCCTCCCAAACTGTATATCCAGA
This sequence comes from Dicrostonyx torquatus, assembly GCA_028555095.1. Classification (NCBI taxonomy): domain Eukaryota; kingdom Metazoa; phylum Chordata; class Mammalia; order Rodentia; family Cricetidae; genus Dicrostonyx; species Dicrostonyx torquatus. The sequence continues at coordinate 10,742,832 of JAQHUG010000021.1, read as the reverse complement.
AGCTGGGATTCTTTTATTCTTTTGATGTAACATTTATGGTTTTAGCTCCTAGAATTCCTTGAAGTGTTACAAGTAGTTATTAGATCTCAGAGAGCACAATCTCTTAAGTAAATTGAGGGGTTGGTTTTTTCATTTGGTTTTGCTAATTTTAGGTTATTCATTTTTGTTTGTTTGTTTAAGACAGGATCTCACTGTGTAGCCCTGGCTGGCCTGGAATGTACTATGTAGGCCAGGCTGGCCTTGAACTCACAGAGATCCTCCTGCTTCTGCCTCTCAAGTGCTGGGATTAAATGTTATTTTTCTGTTCTTAGGTTATTTCCTAAAGTGTTCAGCTTCATATAGCAAAAATATAAGCGCCAGGAAACATCAGAAGTTCGTATATTAGCCCAGTGATTGTGCGTGGCTAGCTGTGCTTACAGGGCTGTGGGTGAGTTCAGGTTCTTAGGACTAAGGGTAGATGCAAAGGCGTGCTTTGAAAACTTGAGTATTGACTTGAGGTGCTCTCTCAGGATTTTCCCCACAGAGCTTCCTTTGCACTACAGGAAGAACCAAGTGGTAACCTTTTATTGTAGATGTGGACATCCCACAGAGAAACTCTTAGAAGTCTGTGGTACTTTGTTTATTCATTTTTGCATTATCAGAAACTAAAAGTATGCAGTATATTCTGTGAATTGTTTTTCTGTTTTGATGGCACTGGTGTGGCGCATCTGTATTAACACAGACCTCTGAATCTACCTGAGCATGGTGTTTGTAGACCCCAGAGTTTTCTGGAGCCCTAATTACTTTGCAAGGAATTTGAGTGCCTTGTTTATTGACAGATCCCTGAGTCACTAACAAAGTGGTCAGTAGAGACCGGGCTGCCTCTGAGCTGTCCAGTGGAGAGGCTCTTCTGGGTGGGTCTATTTTAGATGTATGTTTCTCACTCGTGGTGACTTAACAGAAGAGGGCTTTCTTACAATCTGCGATTAAACAGGCTTGTCCCATTTTTATATCTATCAGACCTCTGTCTACTTGCCAAAAGAATTCTAAGGACTTAAAAGGCACTGTCACAAATAAATTCTGATCAACTTTTTGTTTATTTTTTTAATTTATAATGGTGGGGGAAGGGAGACAGCATTCATCTCATGTAGTTCCGACTTGATATATAGCCCAGTATGATTTTGAACTCCCAGTTATGTTGCTTTTACACCCCACCCCCTTCTCCCCAGACAGAATTTCTCTGTGTAGCTTCGGCTATCCTGGAACTCATAGACCAGGCTGGCCTTGAACTCAGAGATCTAACCATCTGCTTCTGCTTCCCATGCCATCCCTGCTTTTGCCTTCAACCACCTGTACTCCAGCTCTTCTGGGGTACCACCATGCACAATCTCTTTTTACAAAATGAATAGGCAAATTTTAAAGATAACTTCTAAAAAACAATTTGTGTGTGTGTGTGTGTGTGTGTGTGTGTGTGTGTGTGTGTGTAACTCACATGTGTTTTTGGATGTGGGAGCATAGAAGCCAGATAAGAACATTGGATCTATTATTTTTCAGCTTATTCTTGTGAAAAAAGGTCTCTCACTGAACCTAGCACTTTAGTTTTGGCTAGTATGACTGGCCAGAATTCCTGGCAATTCTCCTGTCTTTGCCCCCAGCAGCACTGGGATTTCAGTCAAGTGCGCCACAGCAGGCTTTGTACATGGACGCTGGGGATACTAACTCATCCTCAGGCCTCTAACTCAGGCATTCTACTTGCAGAGCCTCCTTTCCAGCTCTCTATTATTGTTAGAGCCAAGATCAGAAGGTGCTTATTAATCAACTCTCTGTTTTTAGTGAAGATTTTCAACTTAAGATGGATTGACTGACCACATTCTGAAATATATTTTGCATTTTGATATTTTTATCATAAGGATGATTTTTTAAAACTCTGCAATATATAGAGGGAAAATGAGCCAAAAATTTCATAGACAAACTTATGTTTATTTATTTATTTTTTTTTCGAGACAGGGTTTCTCTGTGGCTTTGGAGGCTGTCCTGGAACTAGCTCTTGTAGACCAGGCTGGCCTCGAACTCACAGAGATCCGCCTGCCTCTGCCTCCCGAGCGCTGGGATTAAAGACATGCGCCACCACTGCCCAGCTGATTTGCATTCTTAAAACAATTCTATAAAAATAAAACTAAAATTTATTACCTTTGTTTCTCAAGAAGAAAGAATTTTTGATGTCTTTCCAAGGAAAATTTAATGTGTCTAATATATATTTTAAAGAAATTATATAAAAGTCTTTTTCATTATGTGCATTTTGCTTAGTCCCCATATTCTCGGCAGGTAGATCAGTATGTGCAGACCTGCATCATTACTTAGCAGTTACCATGCCGCTGAGATGTACTTCCTTTGCCTGCATTATGCCCTTAAACAATTGATTGTTTCCTGTCTAGCTGCAGTGTTGTGTTTAGGGTAGGGTAAAATGCTGAAAGGTGTTTTCAGATTACCATCTAAATATAAGCTGAACTTTGACTCCTGCCAGTAAGGAGGCTTGCAGTGTACTGTTTTCTCTGTACTTCTGCTGTTATCAACAAACTACATTTTAAAAAATTATGCTTTGTTCCTACAATTCCAGTATATGAGCTTAGTTATATTCTCCTCGCCCCCAAGACGGTTTCTCTGTGTAGTCCTAGCTGTCCTGGAACTTGCTTTGTAGACCAGGCCAGCCTTGAACTCACAGAGATACACCTGTCTCTGCCTCTGCTCTCTAGTGCTGGGATTAAAGGCGTGTGAGTCACCACACCCACCTAAAATTAAACTTTTAATTTTTTGTTATTTTGTTGTTGTTGTTGTTGTTGTTCGAGACAGGATTTCTCTGTGTAACAGCTCTGACGGCCCTGGATCTCACTCTGTAGACCAGGCTAGCCATGAACTCACAGAGATCCACCTGCCTCTGCCTGGGAAGTGCTGGGATTAAAGGTGTGTACCACCACCAGTTTCTTAGTTATATTCTTAAAAGAAATGTATGGGGTTTTTAAAATACTTTGAGAAATTACAAAAAATGTAAAAGTCAGTATTATCTTCAATTTCTTTTTATATCTTACATACTTAGAGATGAAATTGGCCTGATCCCATGTCCTGAAGCAAGATATAACCGGAGTCCCATAGTCCTGGTCGAGAACAAACTTGGTGTGGAGAGCTGGTGTGTCAAGTTCTTGTTACCATATGTCCACAACAAGCTTCTTTTGTATAGAACAAGAAAGCAATGGCTGAACAAAGATGGTGAGTATGAGCCTGCCTTTCTCCTCTGGGAGGAGTCCTGGTCTGGGGTTTGGCATTCCTGGATTGTGGTTTTGGCTCTTCTCTGCACTGTTTGAGTAGGTGCTCAGCCTCTGTCAAATGAGAAGCTTGGCCTTGGCTATTAGTGCTCCTGTTTGTTACCACAGTGATTAAATACAAGTGTCTCAGGTAGGATTCAAGCCACCTGCTGCAGCCACAGCGGATTTATGTGTTAATATCCTGAGGTCATTTGTAAGATTTTATTTAAGGATGGCATCCTATAATTAAAATTTTTAAAAAAAGTTTGAGCATCACAAGAGTTTTCTAGTTCCTATAACTACTTGATTTCTGACCCCTTACCTTAGCATTTTGTGTACAGTGGAACGTTTTTCTGTGGCAGTTCGAAGGAGACAGGCTGCTCTCCTGGTAGCTAAGTGTGAGCCCATCTGTAGTTCTCTGCTGTTTCACTGAATCCCAGTTGCGATCAGGTCTTCTGGATCTTAGTGCCAAAATGAGAAAGTGAAAACCCAGAAAGGAAGGAAAGCCTTGGCCTTTGCTTCTCCTGCTGCCCTGTAGTACCGGTAGTCCCCAACAGCCATCCCACCTGGGCTCTTTAGCTCTGGCTGCACACATTCTCCTTAGCCTTTCAGGCTCACCTTGGCTTGCTCACCTAAGACCATGTTCTCTTCTGCTGTGGTAAAGCCCTTTCCTCCCCTCGTGCAGCAGCATCCGCAGAAGGGTTAGTGTGCCTGCCTGGAGGGTGGTTTTCAGCAAGACCTTACTTTCTTAATCAGCAGCTCAGTAGTATTACCAAGGAGCTGCTCTTACCAGAAGCCGCTCTGAGGACTGTGGGCAGAAAAGGTGAATAGCACATTTCTTTTGGCTAATAAATTTCAAGTTGAGTGCCAGAAAGCCTCTTTAGAAGTGTGTCACCAGCTGTATCACGTCGGATTTCCCTGAGTTTTTCTCAGTATTGTCCTTAAAAGACTGTCCAAATAGGTCAATAGTACCTTTTCGTGTGTGGACCATGTCATAATCTGAGTTTAAGAGAAGTGTTTTCTGTTTTCCCTGTGGCTTGTTTCATTTGATTGGTCCTCTGATAGGTGTTTCTAATTCACAAGTACTATCTAAACTTGGTGTGATGTTAATGGCATGACCTGTGTAGTGCCAGAGGGCCTGCTTTTGGTCCCGGCCGCTGAGCTAGCTTGGCAACAGAAATAACAATGCAGAAACTGTATTAATTAAATTACAGCCTGGCCCATTAGTTCTAACCTCTTATTGGCTAACTCTTACATATTCATTTAACCCATCTCCATTAATGTGTATTGCCACTTAACTGTGGCTTACCAGCATGAGTCTAACCAGTGTCC
>JAQHUG010000021.1:10688132-10736512 GCA_028555095.1 Dicrostonyx torquatus | reverse complement strand
GCCCATTTCCTGCCCAGTCTAAACCTTAACTGTGCTGTTATGATAATTACGATAGTTCCTGTCTGAGATCAGCACAGTTGAGCATGGCGGAGCCACTCCTGCCTCAGAGCCATTTGGTTTCCCTGAGCCGCGCACGGTTCCAGGCACACAGCAGTCCACATTGCCATTAAGCAAGCCGTAGCACTTTACTCACAAAACTCATTTAAATACTCTGTCTCCTCCAAGAGACAGAGGTGGCGTTGGCAGCACAGCCCAGAAACTGGTATTTCAAAACTGCCACTTTCTAGTAGACCTGATCCTGGTGCCTACCCAGGCAGAAAGTGCCAAGCCACAGGCATGATCTCAGGTACTTTGTTCCCGACCCCGATTGAGCGCACAAACTTCCGGGCCCACAAATTCTCCATAGCCAAAGTTTGCATCGGCAGCAGGGCTCGGGAAACCTTGTTTTAAAATGGCGTGGCTTTTTTCCTGATGCTATTGCCGCGTCAGGAAATCTCTCTGCAGCATGCCCCAGCAAACAGCAAAAAGCTGTGTTAAATTTTTTTTTCCTGTGTGTCTAGAATTCCTTTTCAAGCCCTTTCAGTTAGTTAGTTGACCAGGTTGGGCAGCCAATCTGTAGGAGGAGGAGTGGGCCACATCCCGGCTGCCCAGCTAGCTTAGCCCCGAAATAACAACACAGAAACTGTATTAATTAAATTATTGCCTGGCCCATTAGTTCTAACGTCTTATTAGCTAACTCTTACATATTCATTTAACCCATCTCCATTAATGTGTATTGCCACTTAACTGTGGTTTACCAGCATGAGTCTAACCAGCGTCCATCTCAGGCAGGAGAAACAATGGCGTCTGCCACACTTTCCTTCTTCCCAGCATTCTGTTCTATCTACTCCGCCTACCTAAGGGCTGCCCTATCAAAAGGCCAAGGCACTCTCTTTATTCAACCAATGAGAACAACACACAAACAGAAGGACGTCCTATACCAGACCTGAGTTTAGGGCACATGCTTCAAACAAATGTAAGGGGATTTGGCTTTTGTTAGACCTCCTTTTTTGTTCTGTCACCATGGCATCTGCTTCAGACAGCCATAAGACTCCAGCAAATTATGTCTTGCCAAATGAAGCTGTATTGTTTTTATCCTGGCATGCAAAAGTGTGACTCAGTCATTGCACACTGGTGGGGCAGAACAACTGTCTCAGAGAGAAGAAACAGTAAGAACTTAAAGATCAAGTCTAAGTTGTCTCATAGCATTGGACTTTGCCCATTTGTGTACCTGTGCTCAACCAACCTTTGTCTTGTGGCCATCGAGTCTTCTGTGTATTTCAGGTTCTCGTGGGCACCATACTGCAGACTATGCCATCTTATCGAGTCTTCTCAGGTTCTTGTGGGCACTGTACTGCAGACTATGCCATCTTATCAAGTCTTCTGTGTATTTCAGGCTCTTGCAGGCACCATACTGCAGACTATGCCATCTTATTCACATGACTTCCATCGTGATATCCCCATAGGACACAATAATCTAAGGCTTGGGTAGAAAAGGGAGCATAGTTCAGTGCAGCATCACAGACCACTCAGGTCATATGTTGTATTGTTAGTAAAAGAAGTAAATTGTGCTTTGATGCTTGAAAATGCCAATGTAAAAATATTGTGCCAAATTTACAAACTGAAACATTTAGAATCCAGCTGAATATTTCTAAGGAAAAGTAAATTCAAACTTTTTAGGAAAATGCCATTTTTTGAAACTTTTTTTTTCTAGAAACAACTATGTGTATACAAAGAGCCAAAGGTAGAAAGCTGATAATTTAGAGAAGTGTTCCAGTGTCTAGTTGATTTGGCCAGAACCCTGCAATAGAGTCATAACTCATCTTCAAAGGAAGTCAAGACAGGAACCTGGAGGCAGGAGCTGAAACATGGGCCATAGAGGAGTGTTGCTCACTGGCTTGCTTGCCATGGCTTGCTTAACCTGCTTGCTTTCTCTCTCTCTCTCTTTCCTTCCTTCCTTCCTTCCTTCCATTCTCTCATATATTACATCCCAACCAGTTTCCCCTCCCTCCTCTCCCCAAGTTCCTTCCTCCCAGCTCCCCTGTCCCCCAGATCAACCCCTCCTCCTCTATTTCCATTCAGAAAGGGCAGGCCTCCCAGGGATAGCAACCAAACCTGGCATATCATGTTGCAATAACATTAGGCACATTCCCTTATATTAATAGCTTGCTTTCTTATATACCCCGGTTCCACCTGCCTAGAGATGGCCCTGCCCACAAGTGAACAGGTTCCTTCTACGATAATTACTTTTTAGCAAAGTTCACTATAGATTTTCCCATAGGCAACTCTTAGGAAAGTGTTTTCCCCAACTGAGATTCCCTCTTCCCAAATGACTCTAGTTTGTGTCAAAGTGACATAAATTTGCCCAGCAAAACAGCATTAAAAGCCCTGAATGGGCAGAGTACTATTCAAAGCATTATATATACTTAAGTGTACCCTTCTGAATTTTTTTTTTCTTCCTTGTTTTTTCTTCTGACAAGACTTCTATTTCTCAGCTGGGCAATGCTGGTTGATCCCGTTGCAGGCTCTTCTGTAATTCATGTCCTTCATGCCACTAACCTATCACTCCAAACAGTACCTTCCAACATCTCATTTTTTTCCTCTCAAAAATTTTCTTTAAGTTTAAAATACAATTATATCACTTGCCTCTTCCTTTCCTCCCTCCAACCCCTCCTATATTATCTCCTTCTAACTGTACTACGCCCCTGCTAAAATTTGATGATCTCTTTTTATTATTGCATATATATGCATATTATTACATATACATGCATATACACATATAAAAGCCTTTTGAGAAGCACTTTTCTGAAATATATGTGCTCATATCTTATTTCATGATTCTCTCAGAGCCAATGCAATATTGAAATTCTTTAGGTAGTATTCAAGGCCTTTAACCATCTATTCTATTCTAAGCCTAATTGCCAGTGTTGCAGCCATTCCATATTTGGCATCAGATTGCAGGTTCTTGGCCCCTAGACTGATACTTATCTACAGATCCATTTCATTTGGCTTATATGTTTCAAAACCTGTCCTAAACTAGTTGTATAAGTGTTTAAAACCAGGATGGAGTTTTGAATTTCTGTCCTTATTTAAAAAAATCAGTTGGCCTGAGTCTTCAGTTTCTACATAGCAACAGTAGCCTATAGTTTCCTTACCTGGGCAGGACTGCTGGCTTACTGTAACCTCTTCGTGCTAGTCAGACACTGAGAATAGTGTCGCCGCTTGCAAGTGATCACTATGTTTTGCTGCATTTATGACTCTCATTTGACCCCTACAACCATTTGTATTTGTAGTATTTAATCTTTATTCCAGCCACAATCTACAGTTCCATTCTCAGACTTGATTGCCTGATACTCCCTTATTTTGCTTTTGTGTTGTGGTCATCAGCCTGGTTGCCAGCATTAGCAAACTGAATTCACACTCATTCCCCAGGAGGCCTTTCTGTCTATTTCAGGAAGCAGCAGATCTCTGCATTCTGTGGGGTCCTTTGTTTGGGTGACTTTCATAGTGCTCACTCACCACAGTATACTGTAGTTTGTTATTTAAACATTTTTTTCTTGCTAGATTTTGGGTCACTGAGAACAGGGATTCTGGCACCTTCAAGTGCCAAAGTGTCCCTTGTCAGATTAGCAAGAATTCTTAGCTTAGTCCACCATTCAGGGTCTGTGTACTCTTTAAATAGCTTTAACTTAAGCTATTCCTTATATGCTATTGAGTATATTTTGGAAGGAAAGTATTTTATTATCATTATTTAGTTTTAGATGCACAGAAACCATTCTCTGCCAGAAGAGTTGTAAAACCTGGATTATTGTTAGAATAGAGTCCAGCTAAGAAAGTATATCAGCAGCTGAACCCCTTGACTTTGGTAGAGTCTGTATGTGCTTTTCTTGTTCCAGTTGGAATTTAGCTACTTCCATGTGTATGATGTACCCAGATTAATTTTCTGCCTGTGAGATGGTGATAGATCAGTCATACATTGGAATGTGTATAGTAAGCATGTATTTACTGGCATATGTTTTGTCTGCAGGATGTTCAGTAGCTCATGTCTTCTGGGGAAGGCTGTAGAGGAAATGGTCTTTAGTCAGTGACATTTAGAGAGTGAAATCATTACAGTCAACTGTTACTGATGCATGTTTATCTTTAGAGCTTGGTTCATCCTTCCTGTGTAGGACAAAGCCTTTGCCAAAAGTGTGCTAGCGTCTGTTTTGCTGGGAGGCAGACCTGAAAAGCCACAGCATCAGCAGTCTGGGGTTAAATTACTTAATCTCTTTCTTCCTTTCTTCTTCCTGAAATGGAGTGCTGATTGAGACCTCAAGATTTTCTTGCAGATCTGATTCTTGCATTTGTAGCCTAGTTACTTTGTCTTGGTTGGCCCATTCCTGGTTCTTACATTATACCACCTCCCCTCCTCACTTCTTGCCCTAGAGCTTGACTTCTGAATCAGGAAAGATGAGCAGTTTGTCAAGAGGAGAAAACCCGGTTGAATGACAGCTGTCCAGGCTGCTGGTGTCTTAAATCCCAAGATTCTTATATGCTGCTAGGTATCCCTCTGCACAGTGGTCACTGCTCTGCCTAGATCCCTTCACTTCCTACTAGGTGTCCACTCTTAGCACTTGTGGAACTGACTAGGATGTGCAAACTTCATAATGAAAATTAACATTCAGAATTTAATGGTCGCCGTATGTGAGATAACCTGACAGTTCATGCTTTTAGGTAGTTCTATTGTGAACCTCATTTAAAATGAGGAAACACTAAAGCACAGTGTAGAAGAAGACTGCTCTTTTGTTTCCCAGCTGCCCAGACCCGAATAATCACAACTGTATTAATTACAACACTTTGGTCTATTAGCTCAGGCTTCTTATTAACTAACTCTTACATCTTAAATTAACCCATTTCTATTAGTCTGTGTATCACCACAAGGTTGTGGCCTACCAATGGTAAAGTTCTGGTGTCCTCCTTTGGCTTGTTGTCTCCTTGACTTCACCTACTCTCTCCCCTTATATCTCTTCCAGTCTGGCTATATTCTTTTGGCCATAGGCCAAAGCAGCTTCTTTATTAAACAATGGTAGTAAAACATATTCACAGCATACAGAGGGGAATCCTACATCATCTCCCTTTTTCTGTCTAAATAAAAGGGAAAGTTTTTTACTTAACTTAGTAAAATTACATAAGACAGGTATCAATCAAGAATTACACTTACAATATTTAATCTATTTGTATTTGGCAAATTAAGAAACACACTCTCATCTATCTTTATGAGTCTAAAATTTTATATCTAATTTATCCTTTAGCATAACTAAGGAAAGCTGTAATTATAGCAATCTAGTCTTCAACTCCACCAAAGACCCCAGAAGGATATAATATTACCTAAGTAAACAGGAAGTACATTATAAGCAACTTCCAAAGTTCTGGAATTGACAGAGACATCTCACTTCTTGGACAGTCAACCAAATTTCTTCTGTAACATTGGGGCATCCATCTTCAGCCTATAGGTCCATTGTATTCAGCAGATTTTTCCATTAAGCAGGAAATTTGGAGATCTGTTCTGCCTTGTAATGACAAAGTTCATCAGTTGCTTTCTTCTGTGTCCTGCAGAATGTCTGGCAGTTTCTTTCATGAAACTGGAACCCTGAAGGACTGTCTCACCTTTAGGCAAGTTCAGCTGTCATTTCTGTGGGTCCTGCATGTTCAGTTCATATAGAATACCATCAGGCATCCAGGCAAGAGCAGTTTCTTGCCCAGATGGCTAGCAAACTCCATAAGGAGCCTCTTTGATGCCCATCATCCTCTTGAAGTAATTGGTGCTGCCAGAAGCAGAAATGTCTCACTATTGAGATAAGCCTAAGTTCTTAAAACCTTTTAAATGCCATATTCTGTAGGTCTTTGGGGTGCTGAAGATTATCTATCTAACTGAAATATATCTCTATATATTTAGAAAACCTAACTAATGTAATTAAAGGTTATTACAGATGACTATTAATCTGTATTTCTTAACTGTATATTGCAGTTTTAAATAAGCTGCACAAACACAATACCTTAAACAAGAGCAGAAATGCATATACAATGTAGCAAAATTGACCTTAGATTTACATCAATAGACCAAGATCCATATCAATGCAAAGTATTCATCTTTATATCATATCTGCCTGTAAATGAAAACAAACATTTATAGACCATCATTTTGGGAATTTATGCATAGTTTTCTCCAAACTGCTTCATGCTGTTCGTATTTTTAAGATTCATGGAGACTTTTCAGGGACGTCTTGTTTCTTCAAACCACATTAGCCTAGAAGGAATTCATAGGTTTTCATCTGTGGACACAAAAGTAGAACCTCTTTTCTAAGGCAACATATCCTTAGACTCAAATTTTGAAGTCAAGAAACCTTTATGTTGGTTTAACTTAGCAGCCCCCAGAAACAAATGTCTCTCTGCAGTCAAAAAATTCAAAGAAAATACAAAAATATGCATAACCCAGACGCTCTGTGTATTTTCTATCTTTATGTGGCTTATTTTTCTTTACTCCTTTAATCTATGGATTTTTACTGCTTTAATCTGTATTCTTTCATATTATTTGTATTTAATTAAAAAGACTTTAATTCTTTTTATAACTGTCTTTACTCTTTTTCCTCTCTTTCCTAAGCTTATGTACATCTTTAAACACATTGTGTCTTGTTTAGAGGTCTTTTATGTCTGAATTTGTCCTAATGTGTCTCAGAAATCCTTTTCTGACAAGGAGCATTTTAAGATGGTAAGCAGTGTGGTTGAGGCAGCCCTGGTTGCTGGCTCCACCTCTCTTGGCCTTTCAATATGCTAGAGGTACATTTACCACCAGCTCTGGGACTGCTGGGTGGGAGCTGTGTTTTCCACCTCAACTCTGGGAAGCACTGTGCAACACATAAACCCTTTTGGTCTGAGTGAAAGCTAAATCTGCCATGCAGCATGCTACATGGCCTAGAAATGTCTCTGAATGGTGGCAGGAATCCACCATCCTTTCCTGCCTGTGCACGCCTAACAGACACATCCAGGTGCTTTCCCAGGCGTGGGTGCTGAGCGGCAGGCAAGGTCTCAAGTTACTTCCCTCCTAACCCCCCGAGCAGGCGTACAAGTACCCAGATGCGGAGTGTGTGGCTGGCCATGCAGGTTAGCCCCAAATGTATGGGTGCCATTTTGTAGAAGGAGACTGCTCTTTCATGTCCCGGCTGCCCAGACATGAATAATCACACAGAAACTATATTAACTACATCACTGTTTGGCCTATTAGCTCAGGATTTTTTTTTAAAATTTATTTATTTATTATGTATACAATATTCTGTCTGTGTGTATGTCTGCAGGCCAGAAGAGGGCACCAGACCTCATTACAGATGGTTGTGAGCCACCATGTGGTTACCAGGAATTGAACTCAGGACCTTTGGAAGAGCAGGCAATGCTCTTAACCACTGAGCCATCTCTTCAGCCCCTAGCTCAGGATTCTTATTAACTAACTCTTACATCTTAAATTAACTCATTTCTATTAATCTGTGTATTGCCGCAAGGCTGTGCCTTACCCAGTGGTAAAGTTCTGGCATCTATCTCTTTGAGCACAATGAGACTGATTTACTTGGGTGTTTGTTTTGCTCAGAACGCCCAGGAAGTGGTGAAGCAGGGCTGTGATCCTAGCATCTGCTGTCTCTAGTAAAGGAAGCACTACGGTGATGAGCCTTCTTCCACAGCCTCTCATGGATGTGTGGGACCAGTATTGAATGTGTGTGTCTATTAGCTCTGCCCGTGCTACTGCACAGAGGCTTCTGTCTCACTTTAGGGAGTAGAGGAGGAGAGTTGCATTAAACATTATATAGTTTCTGTACTGTAGAAGGAATCACAGGGACCAAGAGCCAGTTTACTTAGGGAGTGAAACAGCTTTTGGAACAATTGCCGACATCAAAGAATCCCACAGCTTCCCTTTCATGTGTAACCCTTCCCATGTGCTGTAATTGTGTTCTGGGTGAGTACTGATGACTGTCTTCTGAGCTTAGGAATATAGCCAGTTTCAGTGGGACACCAATTGCCTCTTTGTGCTGTACTTGTGCTGTGCTCCGTCGTGTCTCAGAGCCTGCTGTGTACTCCGGCTTTCCCACACTCGCCACAGTCTGCAGTACCTTTATCACTGCGCTCATAATCCCCATGGGCTCACTAGTAAGAATTAGTCATAGCTTCTTAGGAAGGCCCTGGGTGGTCTATGCCCTTTGTTTGCCCTTTCCAGCAAGAAGATATACTCTTATGAAGGGTAAAGTGAGGTCCTATTAAAATTATATCAGTTCTTTGAATCCTGGGACTATTTAATCCTTGCTCTTTGTTGATACTTAGAACATTTGTGGAATTAAGTGAGTAGTGATGTCAAACATTATATTAGTTTCCTTGGCAAACATTAAATTAGTGCCAAAAACTATTAAAAAAACAGAAGAAAAAGGATATGAATTAGATTGTTTTTTATATCACAGCAAGCTTGAACAGGAACTTGCAGTAGGGAAAGTGTGGGTCAGAAGTCAGTGTGTGTAGTTCCTGCTTCTCAGTTTTCGAATGCTCAAAGTTATCCACAGCAGTAGAATCATAAATGCTGAACAAGTGCTAATCTTATGTGATAATAGACAAGTAGTTAACCGGACCATTTTTAAGTGTATACACGAGATAGCTCTATGTTTTCTCTTATGTTTGAAGTTTATCTTATACTAAGTACTTCAAATGCTTCATTTATCTCTATAGCCAGACATTTCATTTGCTGTATAACTGATATGATCAAAGTGTCAGGTATTAACCTTGTCACATACTAATTGGTTAAAACTCTCAGGACTGGAGAGATGCCAGATGCCTCAGTGGTTAAGAGCATGGGCCACTCTTCCACAGGACCTGGGTTTGATTCCCTGCACCCACGTGGTGACTCATAACTCTCTAACTCCAGGTCCAGGGTATCTGATGACCAATTCTGGCCTCTGCAGGCACCGGGCACACTAGAGGTACACAGACATAATACAAAGCATCCATATACATAAAATAAAAATAATCTTTAGAAAGCCTGAAAGTTTCATTTTCCTGCTGTAAAGTTGAACAAAAATGGCTTGGATCACATCTAGGAGAATGCACTAAACTAATGTGAATAGAGCATCTAGGATTATACTGCCTCCAGCAGTGCCGCATAAGTTGTAATGACAACTTCTGTATTATATTCGCTTGGTATTTAATACCACTCGTGCCATTACCTACTAGCAATATGTCTCTAGATCAGTAGTAGCAATTCTAAAATTCTCTTCAATTTTACTAACAAGAAAGTATCCAGATTTCATCAATTTAGTTTTTTTAAAAGCAGGTTATAGAGTTTATTTGTATCCATGTGTAGTGAATATGAATAGCCTATCCTCAATGAAGTAAAAATAGTAAAGAAAAATGAAGACTGAAGTATGACTTATGACTGAAGGTATTAACATGTAAGATAAAACATAGTAGGATGTTTTTTCTTTTAACCCATCGCATTGATGCTTTAAAATATAATTATAATAGGTTAGAATTGGGACCTAAGTAGTCATGTTACCCCTGGAAGTATAAAATAGTCACAGTCCATTTAGAGGACAAGCTGTAAAAAAAGTAGGAGTCACGTTTTCTTGTACATTGTTTTGCCATGGTGATTCTCTTTCAGAAATACATCCTAGGAAAATAGAACAGTAAGTTGTTTAAAACAATTACTGTACTTTTATCATTGCTATTGCTATGTAAAATGTGTAGAAGAAAGGGGATTTTTTTGCAGCAGAATGTAAATTGGATTATGGGTGATTTTTCTCTTCTCTTTTCTGAAAACTTCCTAGTTAGTGCTTGAGACATTAGTAGAATTAAATGAATTTCAAAATTATTTCTTAATGCAAATTGGATTACTGTCAGATTTCCTAAAAGAATGGGAGATGACTTATTCTCTATGGGCATATTGTAAAGTTGTTAACTTTAAAATAATTGTACAGATCCCAAATAGAAGAAAAACTTGAGGATAACAGTCCCACCACTGCCGTCTTAGGAAAGCATGTTTGTTGTTAAAGTTAATATGACCTGGATACATGTTGTAATGAGAGTGGACAAGGACCGTCGAAGAAAGCAGGCTTTGACGGGCAAGACTGTGTTCCTAACGTGGCTCTCTTTATTTTAGAACTGATAGATGTCACCTGCACCCTGCTACTTCTCAACCCAGACTTCACCACCGCATGGAATGTGAGGTATGCCATGTTCTTCAGTGGTAAGTGAAGCTTGCCCAGACTTCTGAAGGCAGAGAGCCCTGTGACCTTGTTAGCTACTTGGAAATGAAATATAAACCATTTATCCATAGCATCCAGTGTTTGCTTCTCCACATTCAGGGGTCCTAGTTTGGTCCTATGTAAGTTCCCCCGCTGTCAGTCTGGAGTCAGTGAGCTCCCACAAGCTCAGGTCAGGTGTTTCTGTGGGTATCCCCATCACGGTCTTCACCCCTTTGCTCATATGATCACTCCGTCTCTCTCCAACTGAACTCTGGGAGCTCAGCCCAGTGCTCTGCTGTGGATCTCTGCACCTGCTGTGGTACCTGTTTTTATGTGACTTCTGGGGATCCAGCTCAATCCCTCCCACTTAGGCAGCAAGCACTTTGCTGGCTGAACTGTCCCCTCAGCCTCTTTTTTGTGTTGTTGTTCATCCTTTAATAATTATTGGTGAGTAACCATGAGATTTTATTAAAAGCAATAAAAATGATTGAATAGAAAATTAACACTTTTTTTTCTTTTGTTACAGGAAAGAACTCATCCTTTCTGGCACTTTAAGTCCAATTAAGGATCTACATCTTGGAAAATTGGCCTTAACTAAGTTTCCTAAGAGTCCAGAGACATGGATTCACAGGTATGATAGGTAGTTTTGTATCCCTGTTCAGTATTCAAGATCACAGCTTATGAAACACTGTTATGTTTATTCAGTATTTGAATTCTAAAGTCACATTACTTACACTTGATTCTAAGAATGATTAGTTGTTACCTGAGTGTCCATGGTACTAAGTTTGAGTTTTCACATTATAAAACGTGAGCAAAAATTATACTTGAGCCATAGAATTTGTAGTCCAGTGCTCCTGAAGGGTATGTTTACAACCCTGCTACAGTGCCTTGTACATAGTAATTGCTCAGGAACGTCTGTTTTTACCCATCTGTAGCAGTTTTGGAATTGTATTTAGATGCTTAACTATAATACATGGGCTTGTGTGCCTAGTTAAAAAAAAATTAAAATTTAAAGAAGCTATGGGTAACTGAGGTGATTGGCGAATGGGCTAAGTGAAAAACTATTAATATCATAATGCAAGAAGCATTTTTAGGGTGAGAACCTGAGACAGTGAGAATACCAGTAGGACTCTGGAAATTCTTGTTGGAAAGCAGGCTTGTCTGAGATCTCACGTAACTCTGCTCACTTGACTAAATGCAGTGGGGTACCCTGCTGCCATGTTGTCACAGGGACTCTCAGAAAGGTTGTCCTAATTACGCCTCTAACATTTCTCAATTGTGACCATTGCTGGGGTCCTAGGCGGGTAAGGTGTCATGACTGTAACCTTGTCTTTGGCTGCCATTATAAGTTGGCTTTTAACAAACCATGGTCAGTTGTATTTCCTTCCTTACCAGAGTTGACATGGTTTGCGCCAGAAAGCCACTGGTGTTGGGGTGGTGGTGGGGGCTGACACCAGCAGGCTGATAGCAAATATGTATCTCAGGATTGAGGGTCTGTGATTTAGAAACAAACGTGTTTTGTTGTGAAACTTCATTGTTTAAAAATAAAATAAATTTTCTTACTCCCTTTTTTGTATCTTTGGGTTGGAATTTTTTTAGTCTGAAAGTATGTCTATAAAAATATAAACTGATTAGAAATCCTTTCTGTTGCTTTTGACTGAAATGTATGCAAATTATACATAGACAAAGGAGAGCCTATGACTGAGGACCTTTAAACCTTGATGTCTTTTATTTCCTTCTACATTTTATGCTGTAATATCAAAATTCTGCCTAGTGGAAGCTATTAAAGTGAAACTGTTTTCTGCAACAAATGCGGATGAGGCATGCAGATATAATTTAAGATACGAGTCTGTTCCCTCATGCCATAATCTACAGCCAGCCCTGAGCCTAACCCACCACACACACGCACATAAACTGGCTCCCTTCAGATTCCCTGGCCAAGGAGATTTTGGAAGTTGTCATTTTGGAGCTAATGACCTTTTTGATAGATTTGAAAGTTTTAGAAAAGTTTCTCTTTCCTGTTTGTCATTTTCATGTTCCTTCTGGCTCATATTGCTAAGCTGAATTGTATTCCAGAACACAGTAGCAGCAGGCCCCTTGACATCCCTATACCGAGCTTATAGATAACTATTATTTTGCATCTTTGTGCGTGGAAACTAAGAACAAGAAAAATGGTTTGTTTTCCTCTCTCACTTGTGTTCTTTCCTCCTCCTTCTCCCACGCCATATTAACAGGCGCTGGGTGCTGCAGCAGTTAAGTCAGGAAACTTCCTTGCTGTCTTCTGTGGCCAAGGGAAACTTAGGAACAGTTCCTGCAGAGAGGACACAGCGAATAATACAGGAAGAAATGGAAGTCTGTGGCGAGGCAGCAGGAAGATATCCCAGCAACTATAATGCCTGGTCCCATCGCATCTGGGTTTTACAGAATGTGGCGAAGCTGGATCTCAAGGTAGGGCTGTTATTCTTTCCCCATGGCTAACCCTGACCATCCACCCTTTAGATCTGTGTAGTAATTTATCCCTGAAAGTCATGTTCCAGCAGCCCCAGAGAAATCCTCATAATTACAGAAGGGTTTACATTCCCCACTGGTGTAGCTTAGGATGCTGGTAAGGGAAATAAATTGCTGGACCACAGGCATGCAGAGCCAAATAGGAAAGGTCCGTACAGCCCATTAAGATTATTAAACTGCCTATAATTGAAATTATTCATGATGTTCTCTAGATACCTGTCAATGAGCTGAATCAACAGGCATTCTTTATATCCTTCACTTTCAGAAAGGAAAGGAGAGAGCAGGGATAGACGTGGCAGAGCCTGTAACCCACCTTGGGATTCTTAAGATCCTTCTCAGGCCTATGACAGAATGACAGTAGGATCTGCACATAAGGTCTTTTCCATAGATTCAGCATGGCTCTCACAGCCTATCTTTTCTTCTTTTTTCTTTAGAAATGGGGAGGAAGAGTATTTTTCCAGAGTATTTTGAGGCTTAGCCTTCTCCCCAGTTGAATAAGTTGGGACATGTAGTGTTCATCCGTCAGAGGGATAGCTTGATAGCCCCCCAAGTTCCTTTCTCTGTTACAAAATCATCGCCATTTTTCCTTTACTGTTCATGGTATTAGGATTCCATAAGAACAGTTGGTGCTGTTCTAAAAGCTGCCCAGGGTTGAGGTAGTGAAAAGAGGTGAAGCTGAAGGCCATTGTGACCAGTGGTGATTTAAGTTCCCGGAGAGGAGAGCGTCCTGTAGCTGTGACCACCAGCAGTATCCCCTCTTCTTCCCAGTTCCCCTTTCCTCCTTGTGTCCTAGTGAGGAATCCTCCAGGGTAAATACAGTTGTCACTTACAGGGGAATTCAAGCCAACACTCACAGAGGAGTAGACCTCTCCTTTTCTGTTCACACAGCAGCGTTTTGGGGTAGAGATCCCCAAAGGAGTCGGCAGAACAGAGGCTTAGAGTCAGATCACCCTGAGTTCATATTTGAGTCCTACATGGAAAGTAATTCTTTTTGAGATTTTATTTTTAAAATACGCTCTATTGTCTGCCTTGAGGCCAGTGTGAGGACTGCTGAGTTACTGTGCTGTGAGTACTGGGTTTCTTTCATACAGGTTTCTTTCTCTGTCCTCCCAGCAGTAAAAGGGGAAATGAGCAGCAAGGGTGCTTGACTGGCTCTGTGTGCTTTAGCTATCATTCCTAGCTGCTGGGCTGGCAGTAAGGATCTTGAGCTTTACCATCCTGGAGCTCTAGTGGAGAGAGTCACCCACAGTTAGTTAGAAAATAGTGTAAGCCTTGGAGGGTTGGGGGAGCTCAGGGTCCAGTTGGGAGTACCACAAAAGGTTGGTTAGAAATAGCCGCTGAGTCTAGAGGTGTACCCGTCCTGTGGAGTGTGTCAGGGGTATGGAGTACTGCAGCTCCTTCCCTCTGCTCTGTAGCGTGATGGGGGGGCCCCGGGGGAGAATTGACCAGTGAGATGAAGTGTTCCTGGAAACCTTCCTGCTGGTCCCAGACCCTTTCAAGGTACATCCTCATAATACCAGAGACACAGGCCAAGGGGAAATTCCTGGTTGAGACCACCTTATGTTAAATATATAGCTAATTGATGAGGTTTTGACTCAGCTGCCTGGATCTCCTTCTGAGCTCAGTCCAGTCGCCCCTCCCTGAGCTGCCCTCAGGAGGACTTGAGGCCTTCCCATCACCGACACCATCGCACTAGCATTTCTTCCCTTTTTCAGTTTTCAGTAAAATGCTCTGAACTTTTTACTTTTGTTTTTATTTTTTAATCCTCTTTCTGCTGTTATAAGCCTTTGGGTTCAGGTGGAACATGCTCTGTGCCTTGTCTCTGAGAGGAAGTAGTTAACTAAAGAACCAATTGTCTAGACCAACTTAGAAATGTGTGTAAGTCTGAGTGTGATGGTGCACACTTGTAATCACAACTGCTCAGAAGCTTGGGCAGGAAGAGCACGCATGATGCAGTCTGGGCTACACAGCGAGTTTAAAGGTGATATGGATGGGAACCTTAGTGAAATCTCATCTCAAAATAGAAGTGAATGGGTTAGAGAAGAGATAGCTGAGTGGATCAGCACCAGACTCAAGCACTAGTTCGAGGGGATGGGGGCAGGTAGACATTTTAAAAGGAAAGTAGATAAAATGGGCTAGCATTATTTCAAGGTAGAAAGTTGAAAATAGTATCTTAAAGTGTGAGATATCCAGTACTGGCAAGAAAATGACACTGAGCTCTGTAAGTCTTAATAAAAGGCAACGGGATCACATTTAGATTTTAAAGTAGGTAGAGTGATGGTAGTTCTGATTCTGACATCATCTTAAAGAAACAGTGGCAGAGATAATGTGTATGGTATAGTAATGAAAGGTGCTACTCAGTGATCATACAGACCTAATTTTTATTCTAACTGTTTCACTCAAGGAAGCTCTCTCTAACCACATTTCCCTGCCTATGAAAGGAGTATGTTGGTAATTCCTCAGCCGCTGTCCTGGGGTTGTCGGTGGAGTGGGGTACATTGAACAGGAGGATCCACTTAGAGTGGGAGTCATCGTGTCTTCCCTACTACTCAGTAAACACTGCTGTTAAATAGGAAAGCATTTATAATTATAAAAGTTAGAAAGGCTTGTTCGCTGAAGTGAGGGAGTCATTAGCATTACAGTCCATCGCAAGATGGAGTATTTTAGTCTACTTAAGATCACACTTTATTAGATTATTTAAACAAAAATGTTTACAGAAGTTATTGCCATAAAAGTAAATATAGTGTAGACTTTATACAGTTTTAGGACGTTGGCATTTAATGAAACAAAAATACTTTTGAGTGGTTGGACAGAGTCTGGGATGTAATTAATGTTTCCCAGGGGTTCATCTGTACACATAGTGTTGTTATGGTTTAGTTTTTTGTTTGGTTTTTGTAAATAAGCATAATAGTGTTTTGGTCTGAAGATAAGTTAGAGAGTAACAGATGATTAATGGTGCTATGGGATAGAAACATGATATTTTACTTTATGTTTTATGTTTCTGTGCTTAAATAAACACACTTTTGTGTGTTTAAACATTATTTTTGAAGGGGAATAATATAAATCAGCAAAATTTATTGTGAGTAGCCAATTAAAAGTTGATTATCATCTAACTGAAAAAATAGAGACGTACAAATGTCTGATAATGACACAAAAGACATTTGACATCATTAACAAAGGAGAAATGCACATCATAGCCACGGTGCATGAAACACTGTTTCACTAACTAGAATGGTAATAGTAATGGCCGATAGTAGCAAATGTCACTGAGATAGGAAAAGGACCCCAATATGGCTAGTAGGAATGTAATCTAGGGCCATCACTTTGGAAAACTGCTTAACATGAGAAAGGGAGAAAACCATAGGGTTACTGTATATAGGAGGAGCCAGGTAGAGTTAAAACCAATTGATTGTATTCTTGGGAGAAAAAGAATGGCTATTAATGCTCCCACCGCCCTATTATGGAAAATTGGAGGCATGTTCATACTAAATCCTGAGTGAGAATGTTTGAGAATAGCCTCAAACTGTTGACTATTCAAATGTGTACCATATGAGAAAAGGAAAGTCAAAGGTGACGCCTTGATGAAATGGACTGTTGACCATAATAATGAAATGAGATACTGGAATGCTGTGTGATGTAGATGAATCTCAAAAAACAAAAGTAATCAGATTCCAATCATACCATATCATTCCATTGTCCTAGTAAGTTCAGATGGCCAAAGATTATTGAGTGCCTGAGACTAGACAGGGAATGGGAAGTGAATCCCCATTTATGCAGGGGCATGTATGTAAAAACATTTGAAATTAGCAATAATGTCTACACAGTCCTGAATATTCTAAAAATATTGGCTTATTTATCAATTTCAAAGCTTGGTTTTGAAGTTGACTTGAAAACAGCTAAGAAATTAAACAAATACTATGCCATTATATATTTAACTATGTTAAATAATTAAAACATAGAATGCTTCAAAAATAGACTAGGTAATGATAAAAATATATAAACTCCAGAAATAAATCATATATATAATTATGTAAAGGTCCTATTAATAACCATTAAATATGGCATGCCATATAGAAGAAAAGAATCTTTGCTCAGTTTGTGATGACTAGAAAAAGTTGACTTTTTAAAAAATAATTTAGATTTTTTAAATTACAATCTGAATTGTAAATGGATTTTTCTTTTTTAATATGAGAGAAAAATAGAGACCTTGGGGTTGGTATGCTAGGTAAAATAAACCATGTAAATAATATGTGATTTCACTTTTTTTTTTTTAGAGTAAAGTTAATCGTTTATTAGGGTTATGGAGGGGAAAGGGGGAATGGGAGAAGAGAGACAGAGAGAGAGAGGGAGAAAGAGAGGAGACAGAGGAGAGACAGACAGAAGTGTGGGGGGGAGAAGTGGGGAGAGAGAGACAGAACCTGCCTCTCCCTAGAGGAAGACAGGAAAGAGCGTGATTTCACTTTTATATGGAATGTTAAAAAGCTTGAATTGATTGGAAGCAGAGTAGAATGGCAGTTGGACAGTTGAGGGTGGAATAAAGACAGGAGAGTAGCTGGTCACAGTTAAAAAGTTACAGTTAGGTAGAGTGTATAAGCCCCAGAGATCTCACACAGCATAGTGACCAGAGGTCTGATATCGTATGGAGGGGCCTAAGTGTATGCTCAGTGGTTAAGAGCACTCACTATTCTAGCAGAGAACTGGAATTTGGTCCCAGCACCCACGTGGTGACTCACAACTGCCTCTAATACCAGTTCCTGGGACCCTGGCATACTCTTCTGACCTCCCCACCACAGAGCACACACTTGATGTGCATACATATACTCTGACATAGACATAAGTGCAGACTAGACCCCAGTCCCATCCAACAGGTAAACTAAAAATTTCTAAATTTCTAAAACTGATTGGGCATGCATATAGTTGTATGTGTAAGAGTGTCACTCCGCTGTGAATAGAAATGGCGTAGCTGAGCACTCGTCCTGAGGATGGATGCTGTGCGATGGTGCAGTACTGGAAGGTGCTCTTGCAGAAGGCTCAGCACTGTGGCAGTGGCCTGCCAGCTGCCTTTCTTATTATTGTGACCAGACACCTGGTGAGAAGGGACGTGTGGGAGGAGGGTTTTACTCATGGTTCTGAGGGCATGTAGTCCATCCTGGGGGAGAAAGCATGGCAGCAGGCAGCTGTCCACATGATGTCCTCAGTCAGGAAACAAGCCAGCTGAATGCTGCTTTTCACCTCACTTTCTTTTTTTTTTCTTTCATTTTTTTTTTATTAAATTTACTTTTCATTTAACATACCAATCCCACTTCCCCCTCTTCCCCTTCTCCCGCCCTCCACCTCTCCCCTGTCCATCCCCCATCCACTCAGATGGGGTAAGGCCTTCCTTGGGGAGTCAACAAGGTCTGGGATACCAACTTGAGGCAGGACCAAGCCCCTCCCTGCCATCAATGCTGAGTAAGGTAGCCCACCATAGGGAGTGGGCTCCAAAGAGCCAGTTCATGCACCTGGGATAAATCCTGGTGCAACTGCCATCTTCCCCCCAACAGATCAAGCCACATAACTGTCACCCATATTCAGGGTCTATTTTGGTCTCATACGGGTTCCCCAGCTGTCAGTCCATAGTCCATGAGCTCCCCCTAGCTTAGGTCAGCTGTCTCTGGTTTTCCCCATCATGCTCATGATCCCCCTTGTTTATATGATCCCTCCTCCCTCTCTTCAACTGAACTCCAGGAGCTCAGCCCAGTGCTTGTCTGTGGGTCACTGCATCTGCTTCCATCAGTTCCTGGATATAGGTTCTATGATGACAATTAGGGTAGTCACTAATCTGATTAAAGTGAAGACACCCTCTCTACTGTTTCTAGGAGTCCTAGCTGAGGTCATCCTTGTAAACCCACATCCCAGTAGCCACACTAGTTGCCATACAAACTAGGCGGTGCATGCCTTTAATCCCAGTGGTGCATGCCTTTAATCCCAGTGGTGCATGCCTTTAATCCCAGTGGTGCATGCCTTTAATCCCAGCCCTAGAGAAGAGTATAAAATGGGAGGAAACAGCTCTTAGTCAGTCTCATTCTAAGATTCCTGGAGGCAGGATGGCCATTTCTGACTGAGGTAGAGGTTAGGGCCAGTGGCTGGCTGTTTTGCTTTCCTGACCTTTAGGTTGAACCCCAATTTCTCTCTTTGAGTTTTTATTAATCGTGTTTCACATAATCATTTTTTACCACTGAATAAACTGGGTTTATTTCATCTTGTAACTCTCAGATCACACTGTCACCAAGTGAGGCGGGGCAGGAAGTCAGGCAGGAACTGAAGCAGAGGCCATGGGGAGCACTGGTTTACTCCTCACCGTGTACGCACACTGTTTGCCACCCAGGACCACTTGCCCAGAGGTGGCACGGCCTCCCATAGGATGGGCGCCCCACATCAGTTATTAATCAAGACCAGTACCCCACTTGTCTACGGGCCAGTCTTATGGAAGAATTTTCTCAGTTAAGATTCACTCTTCTTAAATGACTTCAGTTTGTGTCACATTGAAAAACCTAGCCAGGCAATCACTTGTATAACCGGAGAAAGTTGTTAGAAATGTGTATGACTACTGGCATGTGTGTTTTCAGTGTTTCATTTTAAAGCAGCCAACCCCTCTGTTCTGTAGCCCTGTACAGTGGCTCTGTTGATTTATTCACCTTTTTGTGTGGAAGTTGGAAAAGAATCAGGGCAAGGAAGGTATATTCAAAAAAAGTTTCATTTTGTCAGTACCCGACCCTTAAGTCAGTCCTTTGTGTTTTTAAAGTCACTTAAAAGTAATTGCTATCTTTGTTTTTAAATCATTGCCTGTATACCCTTTTATTCTAATTTTTAAGGGAAAAAAACTTAAATCAGAAAATGCTCTGAAGTTCCTTGTTTCTTCTTTGACTTAATATGCAACTTTACACATAGAAAAAGAATAGGATTTTTTTTTTCCCTTAAAAGGTCTTAATCTGGGTTATACTCATGCACACGTGTGAATGTAGAGGTCAGATGCCGATTTAGGGTCTTTCGGTTGCTTTCCACCACCCCCTCCCTTTGTCTCCCTTCCTCCCTCTCCTTCTCTCTCTCTTTCTCTCTCTCTCTCTCCCTCCCCCCATGTGTATGTGTGTCCATATGTGTGTTGTATACTCTGAATCTTGGTACCTGGCTACAGGATCTGCCGCTGTACTGGAAACTCACCATTGTGGCTGGCTGGCTGGCCAGTGAGTTCTTGGTATCTTCCTGTTTCTGACCCCCAGTGCTGGAGTTACAGGCATGTGCAGCCATGCCTCACTTTATTTATGGGAACTAGGAATTTGAACTCAGGTTCTCATGTTTGTGGAACCAATGCTTTTGCCATGGAGACATGGACCCAGCCACCTCCTTTTTGAGATAGTCTCTCACTAGACCTGGAGCTTACTGAAGTGGCTAGACTAACCAACAAACCTCAGAGATACTCCATTCTCTGCCTCCCTAACACAGGGATTGCCGATGTGTGCCCCGTGCCTAGCTTTTTCTGTGGGTGCTAGGGATCTGAACTCAAGCCCTCACACTTGTGTGGCAGGCCCTTCTTCACTCATGGAACCATCTCCCCAGCCCCTTTAAGATGGTTTTTAAAAATAATTAAAGTGGTTTTTATTGAAAAAAATTCACTTATGTATTTCTTTTGTCTCAATGTTAAATAATAAATAAGCTTTTTTAAAATTGAGAAGTATCTAGTCAGAACAACATGGTTTTCTGTGTTATTATATACATTCAGTTTACGTAGCTGTGGTATTTTCAGTCCATATTGAGAAGCCAGACCCGCTTCTATAGATGACTCACTGTCCTACACACAGTGGGCCAATTCATAATAATAATAATAATAACCTTAAAATGATATTATTCAAATACAGGCTCAAGTAGAAATGACTCTGGTTTTATTCACTCTGAAACCAAATTTTCTTCTTGCAGACTTGCCAGCTATAGCTTTGTAAATAAATGTAGTAGTGGCAGTGATTGCACCCATTGGAAGTCAAGGATCCAGCCCCCAGAGGCTGATGCAGAAGGATCATGAGTTCTAGGCAAGCCTGGACTACATCACCAGATCCTGTCTCAACAAAAGCAAAACAAAATTTTTTTAAAAAAAGGAATTTAAAGGAGACATGACAAATCTTAAAATGGTAGACTTTGCCCATCCAGACTGGGAATCTTAGTCCTTGATACTTGCTCCTGCCTTCATTCATTCATGAAGCATTTACATATCTGCTCTGTTGCTAGCAAGCAGAAGAGAATGGAAGCATCAACTCAGAGTGGATAAGTATTCTGTACAAATTCTTTGTTATATTAAAAATCAAATATCCTTACAATTTTATGGTAATGAAGACACATGCAACAGTTCTTTCTGTGAAAATGTACAGGTATTGTGAACCTTCTGAAAGGAATGATTTCTTCTGAAAAAAGGTATGTGAGATGCAGGGAGAGGATCTCGGTACAGGAAAAGCATTTGCTAGAGACTTTATAGCAGGTAGAGGTCATTTGGTACGTTCTCCCTGCTTTAAAGTTTCCAGCAAATGCTTTTTCTGTACCGAGATCCTCTCCCCATGTCTCATATACGCAGTGGTGCACACTGTCTCTGTTGTTCTCTGCTCACAAGTGCATGGCCTTTTCCTTGGCTTGTCTGAAAACTGTCTGTAGAAGCTAGGGATGGTGACTCTCACCTGTTATCCCACCACTTAGGAGCTGAGCAGGAGGATCACTGCTAATCTGGGGCCAGTCTGGGCTACATAGTGACTTCCAGGAAGTCCAAGTTACAGGGTGAGACCCTGTCTCAAAACAAAACAAACCCCAACAACTCCCCCAGTGGAACATGTCAGGTGTGATGGCATGTTTCATTGATAGCCACCTGTCCAAACCAGTGCCAAATAATACTGCTTCACAAATCAACTTTTAGCGGTCCTTTTGAAATTCATTAGTTTGTAGTATAATATTTTAAATACTTTAGAACCTAATTATATCTCATCCACTCAGTACCATCAGTTTGAGGCAAAAGGTGACAATTAAGGCCCTTGGGAAATTCTAGTTTTTGTACATCATAGTTTGTGCTTAGCCCTTAGAATTCAGAAGTGTGAACAAATAGACACAGCCTGTGTATTTATGTCATTTCTTGTGGAAAGCATTTGGAATCCCTTACTGAAAGTATAGTGCATATTCGTACGAGTAGGATGAAAGCTTTAAATGTAATAAAAATCAAAATCACCTCTTAATTGATGTTGTATATTCCCCTTCTTCAATAGTATTACTTAAATACCCAGAAATTCATTAATTTTGATTTTTTTTTTTTTTTGGCCATTCACAGTGTGATAAGGTGAAGTGAAAGAATGTAAGTCCTTAAACTTGTTCTCAAAAAAAAAAAATTCTTCTCACTTTATAAGGGACAAGGGGAACTCACCTATATTCAGCTTCACAGGGGACAGCATGTGGGACTTTGTATACAGAGATTGGTGACAGTGAATCAGGGCAAGAGCACAGGTGATGATGCGGAAAGAACACCTTTGTAAATGCTCTTCTCACTTCCCTTTTCTTCCTTCAAGATCCTTCTTGATGAACTATCTTCTACTAAACACTGGGCATCCATGCACGTTTCAGACCACAGTGGATTTCACTATCGCCAATTTTTGTTAAAATCTTTGATTAGCCAGACTGCAATGGACACTTCTGCACTGCAGCAAAACTCTTTGAAAGATGAGCCAAAAGATGAAGAAGCAACAGCTTCAACAGAGGAACCAAGGATAGATCTTACCCAGCTCCTAGAAGAAGAAGTGGAATTCTGCACAGATCTTATTGATTCCTATCCAGGACATGAAACCCTTTGGTGTCATAGGTAAGAGGAAAGAAAAATCCACTTTCTGTCATTAACTGGCTACAGAACCTGTTATATCTGACTTCTATCTGTGAACATAAATATGGCTCTCTGGGCCGGGCAGTGGTGGCACACGCCTTTAATCCTAGCACTCGAGAGGCAGAGGCAGGCCGATCTCTGTGAGTTCGAGACCAGTCTGGTCTACAAGAGCTAGTTCCAGGACAGGCTCCAAAGCTACAGAGAAACCCTGTCTCGAAAAAAAAAAAATATATGGCTTTCTGGTTTCCTGACTGAGAAAGGGCTTTTGTTCAGCATCTCATCATCATTGTTAATATGAGGTTTCTCACTCACAGCTTTGCCTGTGGTTTAGATTCACACTTAAGTACACAACAGAATGGTTTGTGTTACTTCCAAAATAGTATAGAAACAAAACAAAACATAAAAATGTTTCATGACTTTTTGGAGATCCTGGCAATGAACATATCAGGGATGGAATGCTGCCATGTATTTCTAAGAAAAGTAAAACCTTCTAGATCACTTTTATGCAGTTAGGATTGAGACTAATGATTAGGCCATGAATATCAGGTAAGCTTTATCTTTTTCTCTACTCTAAGGATCTGCACATTAATTATCTTAAGTATAATAATAATCAGAAAAGCCAACAATTTTATTGACCTGGGTTTTGAGAACATTTGATACTATAAACTTCATGCTGGAATGAAGTCCAGGCGAGTTAACACTTTGCTTCATTTATTTTGGATCTTTATCTATTTGGAAGTATCTCTCTAGCTTTATAAATCTGAATTCTACTTCAGAACACAGGATTCAGTCTATAAACAAAAGACTTGACGGGCGGTGGTGGCGCACGCCTTTAATCCTAGCACTCGGGAGGCAGAGGCAGGCGGATCTCTGTGAGTTCGAGACCAGCCTGGTCTACAAGAACTAGTTCCAGGACAGGCTCAAAGCCACAGAGAAACCCTGTCTCGAAAAACCAAAAAAAAAAAAAAAAAGACTTGTCTGTGCTAGGTAAGGATAAGGATTGTAAAATCTATTTCCTGAGTTACTGAGTCCCACCCCTTTCTCCAGTCTAGTCTTTCTCGTGGACTGCTTAGCTGGTCTGCTAGCTATAATCCACACTGAGTACACTCAGAAGGCAGACATTATCTTTTTTTTTCTTGAACCTTCATGAGTAGACAATGGTCTTTTCACATAAAGTCTTAAGGATGACAGGCCATGTGACTGTTGTGTTAGTGACTTTGTTGCTCTTTTGGACCTCATCCTCGCAATAGCAAGGCACAGAGACTTAAAACATTGATAGTAAGACATGTTAAGAGCTTAGCCCTTGAATGAATGATGAGATGTAACAACTTAGAACCTCATATGTCATGTTATAGTTTGTGTAGCAGATATGTGTACCATGAAAACCATATCTTTGGAGATTATGCAGAGCAGTTTTTGTTTTAATAAGCAATTCCAGGTGGTAACTGCTCTTAGAGATTCAAAACAGGAGTGTCATCTTTTGTGTGCTTTGCTCAGAGGCCTAGCATAGCTCTGCCGAATACTGATATGGAAGACTAAAGTGGAGGTTTAAGAGAAAGCTTAATTAAATAAGACCAACTGCCACAGGTGTGTTCTTCAAGCTTTAGAAAAGACCAGGGACTGGTGGGATAGCTCAGTGAGTAAAGGCGCTTGCCAACTAGCCTGTTGTCATGAGTTCCATCCCTACAACTTGAGCATAGAGCTTGGTGGAAAGAGAGAACTGACTTCTATACCCACACATACCACACACACACACACACACGCACACGCACACGCACACATGCATAAATAAATGCAATAAAATGTCTTCAGAAAGAACTAGATAGATAGAGGCTATAAACTATGTCTCTAGTATGGAGGAATTGTTTAATGTACCTTGTTTCTGATTACTTCAAAAATTCTAAATGAAGTTGGTATTTTGTTTTATATGATTATTTATGGAGAATATTGAGCTTTTACTGTTTCTAATTCATGTTAGAATTAGAACTGAAAACTCACTGTGAGCCGAGCAAATGTTTATTGGGAAGTCTTTACAGTAATACTGTTTTCTCACAAACCAGTAGCGAGGATTGAAGCCCTGATCTTTCAAGTAATTTTTCTCTTCCCCCAGACAGCTCTGGATTTTGAACTGGGCGTCAGCTAATACTTGGTACTTTTAAATTATCAACTTCTTTTGCCTGGAAATCTTGATTTTTGTGATGATGTTCTTTCTTCCACCCCATCCCCATCACAGGCGGCATATTTTCTACCTTCAACGTCACTTACATGGCAGGTGTCCTCTCAACCTGACTCACCTGTCACCTGCAGACTGCTCTGGAGGGACTTTGAATGACTTGCACCTAATTCCACCAAGCCCTCAACTGTCTCAGGCAATGGAAGTGGACGGACTGAATGACTCTAGCAAACAAGGCTATTCCCAAGAAATTAAACGCCTGAAGCGGACCCCAGCTCCAGACTCTCTAGGCCTAGAGATGGAGCACAGGTTTATTGATCAAGTATTATCCACTTGTCGGAATGTAGAGCAGGCCAGGTATGCTAATGCGTACAGGAAATGGCTGGTGACTTTGAGTCAGTGAAAGGTGTGGATTAATCCTAAGAAATCCCCTTTTAGTGCAATATTGCTTTTCTTTCTCAATGCCATAGCTGCATGAACTGACTGCTAACTCAGTATTCTTCATCTATAGCTTAAAGTCTGTAAGAAACGTTTTGTTTTATTTATTTTGCTCAGAGCCAGCATTCCTTTGGGTACAAAATAACTGTTTATATAGTTCCTTCTTGCTAAACACTGAGTCTTAAGTTTTTTCCTGTTTGATTCCATGCCCTTTATTTCAATATTTGGGCTTTTCATTTGGTTCTTGAGATTGGTTCACGTACCTTTACCCACCTCAGTTCAGTTGCTACATAAGCAGTTTCATTAAAAATTGAAATTTTAAGTTGCAGTTGAGCTTAGGATATTCATAGATGTGCAAAAGGACTTGCTCTAATTGCAGTTTTGAGAATACAATGGCTAGATGGATGGTCATGTGCAAGTGTAAGCCACTTCTTTCTCAAGAGTGTTCTCCAGTTACCGACTAAGAGAACCAAATCCAGGAGTGTTAGGATTTATATAGAAAAAATGCTTCCAATGTAATCTATTTTTTAAATGATTATTTAAAAGAAACTAAACTAATTTAAGAGTTTATGTAATTGTAGTACTAGAAAATTATTTTTATTACTAGTTTTGATAGATTGTTTTTACCTCATATTTGGTATATGCCAAAACAGTAAGTCAGCCCTTATAAAATAAATTCTTTTTTAAAAAACCCAGAAATGCCATTTTTAGTTATTACTACTTTTTTCCTTCTAAAATTACTCAAGAAAAGTGGGAGAAAACTACATATAAATGTAGTCCTGTAAAGCTTTCTTTATAAAATTTAAGTTTCTAAGACTATTATGGATAAACTGCAGTTTTTGTCAAGTGGCTAGTCGGAGTTTTACTGGCAAAATCTAGGGAGGAAGGCTAGTTTTAAGCATTAGTTCAATTTTTACTTTTAAAGTCAAATAAAACACTTTGATACTAAATTCATCAGGGATAAGTACCAAAGTCCACATTATAGCTATATCTCAATAACAAGGGCTGTGTTTTTCAGGTTGGTGAAGCGGGGTGGGAATGGGTCAAATACCGTCTCTGTCTCTCTTACTATATATCCACCCCTTCGGATGAGCCGTGATTCCTCTGTGTGCATCCCTTCTCTTTATCTTACCAGTCCATTCCCTGCTTCCCATCACTCACTGATCCATATTTTTTTCTTGTGTGTCTTTTTTTCAGGGATGCCCACTGAAGCTATTATCTCTCCTATGTCAATGAATTTAATACCTAGCTATAAACACAGGAAATACGAATATGAATAAAAGGTGCCCCTCTCGTATTCCCTTTTAATGGTTGTCTTGGTTAGGGTTTCTATTGCTATGGCAAAATACCACGAGTAAAAGCAACTTGGAGAGGAAAAGGTTTATTTCGCCTACACTTCCAGGTAACAGTCCATCACTGAGAGAATTCAGGGCAGTACTCAAGCAGGGCAGGAACCTATAGGTAGGAGCTGATGCAGAGCCATGCAGGAGTGCTGCTTACTGACTTACTCTCCATAGCTTGCTCATTTACTTTCTTATAGCACCCAGAACTGCCGGCCCATAAAGTGGCACCACTCATAGTGATCTGGGCACTCTCTCATAAATCACTAATTCAGAAATTCCCCTGTAGGTTTGTTTATGGCCTGATCTTATGGAGGCATATGCTCAATTGAGGTTTTCTCTACTCAGATGACTCTAGCTTGTATCAGATTGACATAAAACTAAGCCAGTACAATGGTGGAAGCTGTCTCCTGTCCCATATATGCGCAATGTAAGCAGTGATTCCAGACACAAGCACCGCCATTATGTTTTGCACTTGGTACTTTGTAGTGTAGGTACAGGGACAGAGAGAAAGGCAAAGCGCTCCTGTCTCACTCCAGTGGGAACTTGTACTTGAGTTAGGCACTCTTCATTAAGAGCTAGGGCATCATGGTCTTATTGGGTGGCAGACTGCTGAGCTAAGTGAGGAGGCACTTAGGATAGTAGAAAAAAAATTCTACTGGCCCCAGTAGATGGGGCTTACTTTCTTGGGGCAAAGTTATGTTTACTGTTTTATAATATTTAGATGATAAAAATACTCAACATTGTTAACATAATTCCACAGCCTTCTATTTACAAAGCATAGTTTGAATCATCAAATACCTCAAGTTCTACATGGATCTCTATAGGAAAACAATTGCATGTTGTTTAACTTCCCTGGGATTGAGTAGAAGTGGCAGCAGTCACTGCTGCCGAACCCTGTCTTTACTCGGTATTACCTTTCTCGACAGCGTCCTTTTTAGTTTCCGAAGTAATAGGGCTTATATTTGGTGTTGTCAGGCCATGAGCATAAGCTATACTGTATGAACATCTGCGAACTTTTTATAGTGTTTCATTCCTTTTTATATCTTCTACCCCAGCTTTTTGGTCATCTTTGGTGTTAGCTGCCTTCTTATGTCTTCTAAGGCTCAGCCCACCCCTTCCTGAAGCCGTGGAGTCCTCTAATATACCGTGATTTCTTCTTCCTAGTAAAGTAGAAAGGTAGTAAAAATACAGATATCTAAAAGATCCTGTTTGTGTGTGGCTTTTGCTACATTATGTCTAAAATTAGCATCTTCAAGAGTTCGTTCACAGGATTTAGGATTTCCCTGTATGTTTTCTCTAAGTGTTGGCAGTTACCCTCTCTAGCAAGCTACTGTGTCTTTGACCAAATAAACTAATGCTGTAGGAAGAATCTGTATAATTTAGGGGCTTGCTTAGTCACATTCTTCTGTACATATGTTGCTGTTAAAAGAAAAAGTTAGTTTAGACTGACACATTGAATCTGATTTTTACTGGGAAACTAGTATGCCATTATACTATCCTATGAATCAAAAAAACTACTGACGCGCAAAAGGTAGTAAGATCTGTGTCTCTCACCACAACCCCACCCTACCTTTTTAAGTCTGTGTATTTTGGTAATTGTATTACCAGGTTATATCATATGCCTTGCACATAATAAGGACTTTATTAAGTTGACTAATTCACTCTTTGAAGAAGGGAAAGATTGTTCATAAATAATGGAATAATGATCCGGATATTAATGAGTTATAAGTTAGTAATGTGGGCTACCTTCGTTAATATTTAAGGAGAGCTCTCACATGTAAAATTAGTGAGATTTAGATTTGCTGTCTTCATTACCTTGTTTAGACTTGTTAACTCTTAGCCATGAGATGGAGCTCTAGAATTCTCTTAGCTGTTTGTCTACACTAAAAACTCTGTGACAATAAGATCCACTTGGTAAGAATATTGTTTTCTTTGACTACATGATGTTGAAGAGCAGATCTTGCATACAGAGCCAGGGGCACATTTGAGCAGCTGGCGTAATGCTTGGATTTAGAGACTTGTTGATCTGTATTTGTACGTGAGTCATCCTGATCCCCAACTTGAACTGTGGGCCTTTTAGGTACTCCTGGAACCTGTATGAGCCATTTTTTTAAGACTAAGGATTTTATACCCGTTACTAACCTGCATTACTTCTAAAGAAGTTCTGGACCAGACATTTCTTACTTTTGGGGCACAGTTCTAACTTAAGCTAAATGCTTCATTAATTCTTTTCCCTTTGTTTTTGCTGGTGCTGAGGATCAGGCTCACATTTGTTAGTCAGTCATAGAGTTAAATGTGTACAGATTATCACCAAAAGCCACTTAGAGTTTCAAATAAGGGCTAAATAACATACAACGTAGAAGCAAGTTTTTGAGTTTATATGCAGCAGTCTGTAGAAAGCATGTGTGGTAGACATAGCCATTTAGCTAATGTTCAGATTCTCTCAGTTCCCGGTGTGTGTGTGTGTGTGTGTGTGTGTGTGTGTGTGTGTGTGTGTAGAACTTGTTACAAATTGTCTGTCTTGCAGTTTCTCTTACACAGCACAAGGTGGTGTCTGACATGGGCCAAATGTAACTTAGGCATAGAACCACCACTTACAGGCACCTCAGTTGGCTCCCTAAATTAGGGGCAATTCAGTTGTAAAATGACTAATCCTTTCTTTCCCCAGAAAGCTTCTTGGGTTTACTGTTAGTTTGCTATTAGACATTTTTTTAAATGCTTGATTCAAAAAGTTTTGAATATTGTAAAAACCCTATCTTTTGTCTTAAATAAAACTGCAAACCCTAGCAATATGTATGCTCCTCCACCCCCAACACACATGGTCTGTAATGAGCTTCTACTTATTTAAGAAGCTTGTGGGGGTACGAGGAAACTTCAGCAAACTCAGTTTCATAGAAACAGTGAGTAAGAAAAAGCCACCCCAAGAATTCCACATATTGTCACATAGTGTCTTTTTTAAAATAACTGTATATTATCTTAACTTGAGTGCCTTTCTTACTTCAGTGTGGGTTACAAGGTTATCTTATACTGAGCTCTTTGTTTAGCTAGTAAACAGGATAGAACTTTTATCAGTCAGCCCATTATGATGCAATGAGATGTGATTTATATTCCATTAATTGGCAATTTTTGAGTGCCCTACCAAGACTTGGAATTTGTTCTTTCCCTTTGTCAACTAGCATTTTGAGTTTTGGAGGCATCATAACTACAGGGCCGCGTGCACACAATTAAACCTGTGCATTCTGTGCTTGAAGGGAAGCAGGCACCACACCAGTGCACCTCACAGCAGGTGGTTGGCCCCAGTGACCCTTTGCCTTATTTGGAAGACCCTTCCATAGCACTTGCTAACACCAAAAGAGAAGTAAATACTAAAATGAAATTTCAAATTTTATGTATTTGTGTGGAAAAGGGGAAGGTAGGACCATCATATTTCATGATAGCAAATAAATTTCCTTTACAGTAAAAATTCCAAAGTGCTTTGCAGAGCATTCTTGAATAATATATCTCTAATGATGTTGTGTTCATAACTGATGCAGGAACCAATGTCTCCTGTGTGGATTTAGGGTGTAAGGGGAATTCTCAGGCTCTCATCTTTGACTTCTTTACCGTCTCAGGCCATCCCTGCTACTACAGAACCACCAGAGACTATTGGTTCACACACCCAGGGCAGTTGATTTGATCTGTGCTTTCTGAACAAGAGCATAGCCATAAAGCCGGCCCTGACATTTAGTAGTTGGTTGTTGTTCCTCAGGGTGTAGAAGATTTCATCAGTTAGAACAAAATTTTATATTCTATGGCCAAAAAGAAAATGCAAAATATGCTAAATACATTGCTAGCTATTGAGCGTTAGTATGCAAAAGCTAATACATGCTGTCTTGCTGCTTGTCCTGTAATTGTATTATGAATGTTACCATAAATGTTGCCCATTAAGAGAATTTCTGTGTTTTATTTCCAGTTTGGGGAAGTGGAGAACATTATATTTTGTTTCAGTTGACTTTTCAGCCTTTAAAAATCATATTGAGGAAAATAATTACTGTTGTTTTGCAAACTGACAGCTGTTTTGCTTCGTAAGACTTCTTTTTCTCTGCGAGTGTGAGATGTAAGATGCAGACATGTTGAGAATATCACATAATGCCTTGCATGTTATGGGAAACTAACACGTCAGACTGATAAATACTGGAGAAGGAATATTAACTTATCTCTCTCTTAATCATTGTCCACATTCTTAGTTTTGAGTAAAGTGTGCTACTTTGTATGAAAAATACATTATGAAGTTTAAATATATAAGGCAAGATTGTATAACATTGCAACCAGAGTTGAGGATCTTTTTAGGTATCTAAGTGTATGTGTGTTGCACATACACACATCTAAAGAGATCTGGAGCTTAGGTCTACATGATTTTATCCCATTAATTTTTATATTTGCTCAAAATGTTCTTATTTAAGGTAATTTTCCCAGTAGGCAGCTTGCTCTAGCAAAGTTGGAAACTGACTTAAGTGTCCACTTGCCCTATCTAAATTTTGTGAAAACTGTTTGATCAGGAGTTTGGTGGTTTATAAACCATGTTATTCTACTTTTCTTCCATCTCCTTAAGGAATCAGCCTTTATTTCATGCCTAGCAGTCACTCTCCTCAAAGCACTGCTCATGTTTATAAAGTGATGGATAATACAAATGAGGTTTTGGTGTTTTGTTTTTTTAATGTACCATGGGGAAGTATACTAACATCAATTCACACAACTCTCCCCTGGAAGCATTCATTCATTTATTCCCATATTCAATGTTGTGTATTTGAAGCAGGCAGCTTTTTGTTGGTTAAAGAAGTGGTACAGACGAGAAGTACTTAGTCAGCTATTGCTCCACCATCAAACTAAGAGCTCTCACCAGGGGGACTGTTGCCATCTCTGCACTGAAGAATACATTTGTAGAGCTGTGTGTTGGACACTGAAAAATGTTATTACATGACATGGATTATTACACTTGTTTGTTTAGGCTGCAGTTAGAAACATAATAAAAATATTGTTTAATAGACCCATGGTATGAAGACAGGAGTTATAAAAAGCTGAAGCAGTAGCTTGTTGTGCAAGACACATTTAATAAATGTCTTTAAATATTGGCGGCTGAACTCTTAAAGAGAGCTTATGGCCACCTTCTACAGCCCCCGGATGTATTAGCATGTCCAGTGCTTCCCAGCGGAGGCCCTTTATTCCACCCCAATTCTCAGTTCCTTTCCTGTGTCTTAAAAGTGATAATGATAAAATAGGAAGTTGGGCTGGGTGACTTCATATAATTTTCTCAGAATATCTTTGACATGAGGAAGAAATTTTTATCAATGATACTGAAGTTTGAGGACCTATTCTGAGTTGACCTGATGCAAAAGATTTAAACAGTCTTGAAACATGAGGAAGCAAGTGTGTAGTGTAAGTCTAAATGGCTTTGCCTTCCAGTGAGCTTGCCGATGCATGACTGTATCACTGGCTGAAGTCAGCTCTACTTTTGGTGTATTTTGTTCTAGGAGAGTAATAGAGTGTACACTATACTAGATCACAGTACTGTTTCTGAGCCGGAAGCAAATAAAAGATGAGGTGTTATAAGTACGCCAAACATTTATATACTATTACAAAGACAAAGAGAAAGACTTTAAAAGTACAACAATGCCTTTTTTTAAACTTGGGGTTTTGTATGCTAGTTAATTGCGTAGTTTAACATTATAAAACTGAGGGACTTTCACTGAAGAAAACGATCTCAGAATAGTATATTCTACTATTAGTTTACATTGCTTGTAGATTTTCCAAAAAGAGCATCCAGTAGACTGCAGTTAACAGTGGACACGCTACTCTGACTGATGGTGCAGGTCGGATCCTGGGCATTATTAGGCCAGCTCGTTTTCTCGGAGACACTGTCTTCACTGATAGTCCTTCCTGTGCTATCCCAGTCTGCATGGAAGTTCCTTTAGCTCTTATGTATCTGCAGTTTTAAAAGGATTAAATCTCTTGAGAATTCTTTACACTTAAAATGTATACTCTGGAGGGGAATAAGAATAAATTTTATAAAAAGGTATGTGCAAAGTACACTTGTGGTATTTGGGAGTTTAGTATCCCAGACTGATTAAATTATGCTAAATTCTAAAGTTATCACTTGGACTTTTGGCTAAGATTAAATGTAAATTCTAAGAGTAACATAACCATGTATTGTTTATGACTGTGGTATTCAATGGAAATGTAATGTGAACCAAAACAAAATTATAATTTTCTAGTAGCAATGTTTAAGATGTGTAATTAACTTTAATAAAAATATATCTTATTTAACTTAATCTATTAAAATACTATTTCAACATATAATCATTATAACAAAACTAAGGAGCTAGCCATCTCCTTTCTTCTCTTTGTATTAGCCTTCACAGTTGAGTGTGGTCTGCGCTCGCTGCCCCTCCACTCTGGCCGTGTGTCGGGTCCTCAGGCTGCACGTGTGGCTGGTGCTGCTGCATGAGCAGTGCAGAATTCCAGGGCGCAATGCACGGATCTGTTTAAATTTGGAGGCGACAAGGATTATTACTTTATGGATTATTTAGGATATTTAGAAAGATATCTAATGGAGTTTTCCTTCATCTTAATTTAAATTTACTCTAGAAATTGGATCAACCTGATCCAGTTTGCCAAGCGTTTTTTTAAAGAGGAGGAATCCTGTGCCCTGTAGGATACCATAGTCACTGTCATGAGTATTGATGGTGCGATTTCAGTCTTCACTAAAGTCCATCCTGTCTCTTAAAAATAATAGCTTAAGTTGCATGCTTACTGTGTATCTGTACCTATTTGTTTTCTATTATTCTTGTTATATAATGATGTATATTAACCAGCAGCCCTAGATTCTAATCTATGCAGCTGTCTTCCAGAACATAATGCTGTACGTATTAAATTATGATAAGTGGCAGAGAAATCGGATGAACCATTTCTTTTCCCATTAGATTTGTTCTTTTTACATGGAGCCATGTACCAAACTAGCTGTAAATTACTGTATTTCTGTAGACCATGGGAATGGTGTTGTCTTTGCTGATGTCTAAGTAAACTTTACCTCTCCTGAAACAAGTGCCACGTGTGATTGATCTCTGTGCTTGGTAAACCTGGCAGCGTCCATCTGCCAAGACATCCATTTGAAATGTTCTGATTGTGTTAGATGGGTGACGTACAGAAACTGATTATGTAATACATACAAATAATAGAACATTAAAAAATTTAAACTTAGAGAAATTACATAATTGTCTTTCAAATATATTAACAGTGACAGATTAACTTAAGAAGTCATTATGACCATATATACTTTATATCTTCAAATGAAGATATAAGTGAGACATTCCTAGTGTCCCTATCTTGTCTCTGGATACTGTAAGTTATAAATTACTTACACTTGATGAAGAAGCCTATAGATGGACCCAGAAAAGTGAAGTAAATACTATTTGTACTCAGATTTTAAATATTTCAGAAGGGTGTTTCATGATGAAGGGCATTGTTAACAGCAAAGGTTATATTAGCAATGATATACTATTAATCATGCATATTTTATATAGGAAACAAGCTGTGGAGGGTTGTTTTATTTATTTATTTATTTTATCATTCCAAAGAACTATAAACTACTTAAAAATGCAGGGTGTTTGTTTGTTTTAATTTTTATGATAATGAAACTTATTTTTTGTTTTTGGTTTTTATCGTTTGTTTATTTTTTCAAGACAGTTTCTCTGTGTCTCTCTGGCTGCCCTGGAATCTGCTTTGTAGACTAGGTTGACCTCAAACTCACAGACATCTGCCTGCCTCTGCCTCCCTGAGTGCTAGGATTAAAGGCGTGCACTACCACCACCTGGCTGGAAGGTAACTTCTTAAAGACAGTCTTAACATAGACTAATAGGCAGACTGTATGACTATGACAAAATTAGTATTAGAAGGGTGCTTCTCTGAGAAATCATACTGTTAAACAGCATGTTTCTCCAAGTGCAAGATTAGCACTAGAGTAACAGATGTGGCCGGCACACTGGCCAGCTGAGTTAATGGAAGGGTCCTTGACCATTGGCCTGTACTTAGCAGACACACCATTTTCCTCCAACTCACAGACATGGCACTGTGCTGTTTTAAAAAGATGAAAGTGGCATAGCACTTCTCTCCTAGGCACTCCTCCCTAAGGCCAGGTTGGGCATCAGCTTTAAGTAACAGTATTCTTGCCTGAGAGACACCCTATTGCATGTGTTCTATTTAAGGATAGCAGAAATTGAAAGGCTGCTTGGTCCCTCTTCTAGGCTTTAGAAGAAAGCAATGATCAACCTGTGTTCTTCCACAGGAAGATTCCTAAGTAATATTAGCTTCTGGGATAGAATCTATGTTTAGTAACAAAATACTCATATTCACAAAAAGCTTACATTGTATCTTTCATATTCCTCTCAGAGTAATTACACATACTTAAAGGTTGACCTGTCGCAAGAGCTAATGGGCTGTCATGTTTTGGTGTTTTGTTAAGTTGCTAGTGATCTCAGTAGACACACTTTGGAAAGACTATTAGAAGGTCATTAAAGAAATGATGTTGGTAAAGCTTCAATCACCCACTTGTTTTATTTTGTAATTTTACCATCTACTTAGATCCCTGGGGGAAAATAATCTTCAATTCTCTGGACACATCTGATTTGCATCTGTTATTTGATGTACATCTTCATTAATTCAGTGATGCCATAGGGAAAAGAGTGGAAGCATTTTGTCTAATACTTACTAGAGTAGGAAATTACAAAGCCCAGCATCAGGCTGAGGAAATTGCTCTTTTTCTATATACTCACAAAATAGAATGCATTGATGGACAGGAAGGGTCTCATAGTTTAACTTTTGGAGTAAACTATAAGCTGTCTTCTAAAGCCTAGAATTTAATTTTTAAATAAATTTAAAAAAATTATTTCTAGTCATTACATTACAGAGCTAACAAGCTGAACGATTGTAAAGTTATGGTGAGGAAAGGGGGAGTTGTTTTAAGTAGAGTAAGGAGAAAATCCAACTTAAACCAGAACACTGATGGAAAAGGTCTTCAGAGTGGCTTAAGAAAAAGGATTAAGGAAAAAAAAACACTTTCAGAAAGCAACATTGAGATTATCAATGTACTCAATGAAATTAATAATGTAGAATTATTAAAAAAGAAGTTGAGGGCTGTAGGTATACAGACAAGCAAATACACCCATGTGTGCAGACATGTGTACACACATGTACACAACCCATGTATGCACAGACACATGTACACACATATGCACACAGTTCTATTCATGTAAAACCTTAAGAATAGATGCTGAGGTTTAAGAAGAGGACAAGGAGAAATGGTTTGAAAAGGTGGCTTGATGATAGAACTCCTTGAGCTCGATTCCCAGTGTAGGACAATGACAGCTGCCAACAGGATCCATGCACTCATGTGCACATAGCCTCCGGCCTTACACACATACATGTAATTAGAAAGAATTGTAAATTCCTGAAGATAGTAGAAGCCTGACCGAGCCTGGAACAAGATGAGAAACAGAAGTTGCTGGCTGGTTTCTGTATCCTACGTGTACAGTGATAATGGCTTCACAGACATACAGATACATAGATAGCACTTTTCTGATGACGTTAAGAGAAAATACTGAAGAAACTAGGCTACCATACTCAAGATTAAACAACATAGAAACTACTTTTCCGGTGTTTTGCTCTACAGATGCAATACTATACCAGCTCCAATGGATTTTTTTTCACAGACGTTGGCAGGTATATGGAAATATGAATATGTTCACTATCTTGATTGTGGTATTGGTTCTACAAGTATATAAATTTGTAAAGATGTATTGACTGTGTATTGTGACTATGTTTGGTTCAATTTATTATATGTCAGTTGTATCATAAAATGGTAAAAATAATACAATAACTATTCTATTGATAATGGTTTGTGTAAAGTAGGTACTGCATTAACAACTATGTTTA
Source organism: Dicrostonyx torquatus (assembly GCA_028555095.1). NCBI lineage: Eukaryota > Metazoa > Chordata > Mammalia > Rodentia > Cricetidae > Dicrostonyx > Dicrostonyx torquatus. The sequence goes on along the minus strand of JAQHUG010000021.1, from coordinate 10,699,915 downwards.
TAAATGTATATAGCAATAAAAAAGATTGAGTATAGCTGTAACAATCTTCTAAGGTTTTCATAGTTTATATGTGTGTTTTGCCTGCATGTATGTATGTGTACTGCGTGTGTGCATTATCCCATGGCCGGCAGATTTGGAGCTGGGATTACAGATGATTAAGCCACCTTGTGGATGTTAGGAACTGAATCTGACTCCTGAGAGAGCAGCAATTACTCTTAGCCATTGACCGATCTTTCCATCCCCCAGCTGAAAGTTTCCCATTAGAGAGAGAGAGCTCACTGTAAATTCACAGTAATTAAACTATGTTGGCATAAGGATACTATATAAAAAGACTAGTGGAGCAAAACAAGAGTCCAGAAATAGCCCGTAGACATTCGGTTAGTTTTCTCCTGGCCAAGGCACCAAACCATTTTCTTAGGCAAGTTAAAGGATAACTGTTGCTGTGGCCTTATGGAAAGGGGATCTTTAATGACCACCTTGATAAAGACCACCATGATGTGGAACAAACAACTAAGTCCATAATAAACCATAAAGAAATAAGAAGTAGATCTGCTTTTCTGCAGAGACATGCTTCTTTCCACCTTCATGCTGTCCCAGATCCTAAGAAACTACATGTGAGTCTAAGAGCTACTGTACATGGGATGTGCTATTGCTGACACCATGACCAAGACAACGTCTAGAAGAGTAGATTTTGACTTAGAGCTCTGCAGAGTTAGCGTTGGTAAAGGCTTTGGCAAACTACTCTCAGGTCCTGCCAATTCAAAGCCAAATTTCTTTTTTTTTTTTTTGATAGTTTTGTTTCGTTTTGTTGTTTTTGGTTTTGGTTTGGTTTGGCTGATATGAACTCCCTTTGGAGGCCAGGCTGGTGTGCCAGACCATGCCTAGTGTTCATTTAACAATTTTTTTTTAATGAAACCAAAATCTAAGTCAGCAATTCCATTAACAGTTCTTTTAAATTCAATGTTTTGACACAATACTAATACTATAAAGATATAATAATTCTAAACTTGCATGCTGGAGAATGATAATAAGGAAATAGTAAACTTCATTGTTTTCTGTAACTGCTGTTTCTATAAGAGCAGAGAACTATGTGTACAACAAAAGGCACAGGGAACTCCATTTTGAGCTGTGATGCTTGAGGCAACACTGGTCTATGTGACAGCCCCTGCATTGCAAAGCTGTGATTCAGACCCGAGTCTCTTGGCGTTGTTTGGTGAAACCCAGCGAAGCTTTGCCAGGAACACAGGACTCATTACTTGTGTGATTTTTATTTGACTGTTGCATATTCTGAAGCCTTTGACTGTCCTGACTCCCATAGTTACATAAACCCATAAGGGATTGACGCCCATAGTATAAGAAGAGAGGCCATATACAAAGATCAACTCACACATTTTAGGAATTTAAATAAATCACCTGGACACTAGGTAGAGATTCATAACCCTAAAATCACAGGCAATCAAAGTAAAAACAGACCAATGGGATTGTGTACAGCTAAAGTGCTTGTCAGTAAAAGAACCAATGGAGTGAGGATGTATCACTACAGAATGGAAATGTCACACAGATCACACCACCAAGATGATAGTATTACAAAGTAGAGTCTTTAAGAGAAAATTTTCAAGTGTGTTCTCCAGTTCCGCTCTCATAATCCAGATAGTGCTAGTACGAACAGGCTTGAGGGAATCCGGTGGTTTTTATACCATAGGAAAGCATATCAACAAGGTACCATCTTTGAAACCAAAAGGGACTCTTTGCCACAGAATCTGTTGGTGCCTTCAAAGTTAAGAAGAATATTTTGCATTATTTATAAATTGCCTAACCTTAGGCATTTTGTGTCTGAGTGGATTAAGAGAAAATATTTGGAAATCATGTAACTGATAATGGATTAATATTCATAAGGTACAACTAAGTCAACTCATAGCAGGAATTCAAATAATCCAATTAAAACTGGGCAAGTAATCCTAATGGATATTTCTCAAAGACATTTAAATGGCCAATAGGTAAATGCTGAAGTGTTTAACATTGCAAAGAATAGATATCAATACATGCTAAAACCACAATGCTTTGTGCTTGCTTCAACAGCACATATACTAAAGTTGGAATGATAACAAGAGATTAGCATGGCCTCTGTGTGAAGATGATGGACTTTTCCATTAAATAATAAAATAGGATTTAAAAAAACACTGTCTCTCACCTTACAAATATTAGAGTGGCTGTTTTCAGAAAGAAGAAATGTCAAACACATAAAGGAAGGGGAATGCTTATATACTATTGAGGGGTGTAATTAAGTACAGCCATTATGGAAAATAGTTAGGAGTTCCTTAAAAAGAAAATGCAGAATTAATGAAAGGCCTATTAATCTCACTTGTAGCCAGGTGATATGAAATAGGTATATCTGAGAGGTATCTCCACCCCCATGTTCAAGGCAACAAGATCTCTAATACTCAAGTGATGGATAAATGGGTGGATGGATGAAGAAAGTAGGGTATAAACACACAATTGAATTGTTCAGCCTTTAAAAAAGAAAGAAATGCTTTGTTCACAACAGCAGGAATGAGTCTAAAGTGAAATAAGGAAGGCACAGAAAGACAACCTTTATGATTTAACTAGTATATGTGTATTAGTTACCTTTCTTATTGCTGCAGGAAAATGCCCAGCAGAGTCAGCTTTAATGAATAAATGGTCAATTTAGTCTCATGGGTACAGAATATAGCCCATCGTGGTGTCGAAAGGGTAGTGGCAGGAGCTTGAGACAACTACTGTCATTGCATACGCAGTCATGAAACAGAATAAAGACGTCTACTGCCCAGCTCACTTTCTTGCTTTCTCCACTTTATTCAGTTGAAGACCCCAGCCCATTAAGTCCACAATTAAGGTGGTCTTCCAACCTTAGTTAAAATGATGTAAATAATCCTTCACATGCATGCTCAGAATCTTGTTTCCTAAGTGATTCTCCATCCTGCCAAATCAACAGTCACTATTAACCATTGCTACTCCATTCACCCTTCAAGTTCACACCCAAGCATGTCACTTTTAAGCCATAATCTTCCACCTCTTGTACCATTTTGCAGTGCAAGTTGCATTCGGTCCAACTTCAACTATCTGGATAGTCTGTAATAGTTCGGAGTCAAAAATCCAAAGGCCAACTTGCCACCCAGAACTCGAGGCAATCTCTTCCCTGTGGACTCATAAACAAGTTACATGCTTCCAATACATCAAGACACTGAAGGTGATATTAGTTATCACAACATGAAATCTGAAAAGTACAGAACAGAGTAGAATGAAGCTGCAATGAGGGCATGGGAGCAGTAACAGAAGACGTTGACAAAGGATAAAAATTGTCAATTTGGAAGAATGAGTTGAGAAATGCTGACAAAACCTAAACTGAAGTGATTAAATAAATTAAAAGCCTCGGTGAAAAGCCTCACCAACAGAATGGGTCATGTGGGAAAACACCATGTCTGGGCTGGAAGGCAAATGAATTGGATCATCAGTAAAGGTCAATGAGAAGTTTAAAATAATGTCTGAAGAGAACACGGGAGAGCTTTGGGATAACACCTGTTTTGTTTTTGTTTTTTTTTTTAAATAGAAACATTTAAAAGCAGAATGTTGTATTAAGAGGAGAGGACTTCTGTGTCCCGCCCGACTCCCGGTGTGGGCAGGCTGTGTTCCCAGCACCCGGCTCCCAGCTCCCGGCTGCACGGCTATGTTCCCCGAAATAATTACACACAAACTGTATTCATTTAAACTCTGCCTGGTCCATTATCACTAGCCTCTTCTTGGCTAACCCTCACATCTTAAACTAACCCATTCCTAATAGTCTGTGTGTCACCACGAGGTGGCGATTTATTGGAAGATTCTAATCTGCATCCATCTCGGGCCTGAGCATCATGGAGTCTGTCCCTGACCCAGTCTTCTTCCCAGCATACTGTTCTCTTTTCTGTTTTCTGTTTACTGTTTTCCCTGCCTATCTAAGTCCTGCCCTATCAAAAGCCAAGGCAGTTTCTTTATTAGCCAATGAAAGCAATACAAAATACAGAAGATCCTTCCTACACCAGCAGAAGGATCTGGAAAAATGTATTCCAAGCTTTGACTTTAAATTATCCAGATTCAGAGTAGGTCAAATAATCCAACCAAACCAAAAATAATTTTTTTTTATAAAATGCCTTACAGGTATACCCAGATGCTTGGGTTTTAGTTCAATACAGATGTAGTCAAATTGATGACAGCTACAAGTCACAACATTATACAGTAATTACTCAGCCATCTTCATGAGGTCAACTCATCAGAGCCAAAGGCATTGTTGCAGATTTAAACCAACATGCAAGGCATAGTGGGATTATTACCTTATGAACAAAGTGGCTGTTTCTTGCTGTGCAATTTCTCACTGTAGCTATTCTTCTGTTACAAATTTGGGATTTATCTCCCACAATTCAATGCTATTTGAGCTATGTGTAAAGACACACAGTCAAGAAACCTGCTTCCTACTACCAGATATTTCCTTCTCTCTCCTATGTAAACAGAGATCTGCCTTCCTATAATTATCTTTATTGGCACGCATTTGGTCAGTGTTTAGGATCCAGGAAAAAAAGCATTCCATTTAAGACATTCCCAGATATACAAGGACATAGGATTACTACATGCCCAAAGCTATTAATTCACAGATGCTCACATAGGACATAAAATTACTAAATGCCCAAAGCTGATAACTCATAGCTGTTCACATAGATTGAAAAAATAAGCATGTCCTGGTTTTACCTCACTTATAGATAAGAAAAGTGATGACTTTAAACTAACCTTGCATTAAAAGATTCCTAACTCCTCATCTTACCTTCACCTCAGTTTACTGATCACTTTAGTTCAAGAGATTTACTGCTTGTGTCTTACTCTCAGGGAAAAATAACTATCTACCCACAGCATGGAGGAAGACAAACCTCCACTAGTGCCTCTGATAGACATCAAGCCCACCCCATACCTGACCTTAAGCAAAGATGTAAACTTCAGATCCAAAGGCCTTTAGAACTTGCTAACATTTGACAAAACTACTAATGGATCAAGGACCATAAACTTCCCTTATCTGTTTACAAAGGTTGCCTAGTTACTTATGCCTGCAAGTTTTGTGGGTCTTCACAGCTGGATAAGACCAAAGAGAGTTAATGGAAGCAGAAACAGAAAGAAGCTGGAGCAGAAGTTAGAGCAGAGGTGTCCCAGAAATTAGCAGAGGACAAGGGGGGGAAGGAGGAGGAAGAGGAAGGAGGAGGAGGAGGACGAGGAGGAGGAGGAATGTAGGAGAGAATTGGAATTAGAGTTGAGACAGAGAATTGGAGCTAAGAAGTTACAGACAGGACAGAAGAATTAGAACAGAGAACAAGAAAAGAGACATGGCTAGAAAGAACATGTTGTTCTTTCTTAACTTCTTAAGAAAACTTCTTAAGACTTATTAACCCTCAGATTTTAGTTCCTTTCCCTTATTGTGGCATTTTTTTTTTGAACCCTGAGAGGAAGCCTTCAAGGCCAGACTTTTCAGGTTTCCAATAGATGACCAAGATTAGCCATTAAAATTTCAGTGCTTGCCAGCATAATCACACCTTCTTATGCCAAGTTTAATTTCCAAATGAAAATCATAACCAAGTCATAATTATGCCTAACATTGTATAGCTATCCCACATATAACTTCAGATGCAATTATCCCACTTCGGGCCCCTAAGCAAGAACATCAGCTCTCCTGAGGGAAACTTCAGAGGGAACCAGCTACACATGGTTCAATTAGTCTTTCATCCTTGTACCCAGGTCACATGGATATAAGGTTGTATAAACATCAGGACTACTACAGATATCCACCAGAGTTTCCTCTGATATCACTCTTGCCAAGCATAGTTTACTATCTTCCTGGTTCTAGTGTGTATGTTCATGTTCCACCTCTCCTCCATGGCAGATGAGACTGGCCAGTGGTGTGCCCTCAGTGGACTGGAGAGGCCTCAGGATGCCCTCTCCAAAATATCACAAATGTTAATCCGTACTATGCCAGCAAAACTATTCACTAAAATTGAAGAAGAGATAAAAACTTTCCATCATAAAACAAATTAAGAAAATTTATGACCATCAAGCCAGCTCCACAGAGACTACTGGAATTCTGAAGAGAAGGATAAGGATATATAAGAAGTCACAGGGAATAAGCAATGTCATAATAATTAATGAAAAGAGGTTTAAGAAAACACCACAAAATTAAAATGTGATAATGTATACACATCTTTCAACATAACCTTAAATAATGATGGGTTCAATTCCTTAATAAAAAGATACAGGATAGCAGATTAGATTAGAAAACAGAATTTTGTTGTAGTTATTGTCAAAACATAAAGCAAATTTCAACAAAACTAAGAAATAGAAGTAACATTCTGAATTCTCTCAAACTACAGAGGAATGAAGCTAGATATCAATTAAAAACTAACGAAAGTACACAAACTCATTGAGACTAAACAAGAAACAATGATAATTAGGTTAAGGAGAAAAAATAAAAATTAAAAAATCTTAGAATTGAATGATAATGCACAGTGTGCTCAAATCTATGGGACTCGATGAAGGCAGTCCTAAGAGGAAAGTTTATAACACTAAATGCCTACATAAAAACTTGGAGACATCTCAAATTAATGACTTCATGATGCACCTGAAGACCCTGGGAAAACAAAGCTAAACCACACTCTCAAACAGTAGACAGGAAGAGATAATCAAAGTCAGAACTGACATATACTATACTCTAATGCTATTAAATCTAAATGAGATAGATGAACTTTTAGAAATATATTCCCTACCAAAGTTTAACCAAGATGAAGTAAATCATTTACATTGATGCATACTAACCAATGAGATAGAGGTACTAATGAAAATAATCTTGAAACTAATAAAAAAAAATTCTAGGTTCTGATGGATGCAGCAGCACAAGGTTCTATCAGACCTTCAAGAGCTAACACCAATACTCCCAAAATGATTCCATAAGAGAGGAAAGGAAGAAATGCTCCAAACTCTTTTAATGAAGCCTTAATACTAAAACTAGATAAAGACATTACATGAACAAATCCAAAAGATAATCCATCAGAATCAAGTCAGCTTCATTCCTGAAATGCAGGGATGGTTCAACATATAAAAATCAATAAATCTGCAAATATAATCTACCAAATAAGAATATAAACCATATAATCATCTTTCTAGATGAGGAAAAGATCTTTGACAAAATCCAATATCCCTTCATTATCAAAGTTCTGGAGACTTTAGGGATATGGGGTGACATATCTCAACGTAGTATAGGTAATATACAAGAAATTAAATCAGGAACAAGGAGGACCCCCCACTCTCTAAACTCCTGTTTAATATTGCATCTGAAGTCTTATCTAGAGTAGTAAGACAAAAGAAGCAGTCAATGGAAATACCAATAGGAAAGGAAGTAGTCAAAGAATATCCAAGAAATTTAATTCTACAGATAAAGGATGCTAAAGACTCAACCAGCAAACAGATACAAGTGACAAATACATTCAGCAAAATAGCAGGATACAAAATACATAAAAATCAGTAGCCTTCTTATACACCAACAACAAACATACCTAGAAAGAAATCAGGGAAAGGATCATATTCTGAATAGCCTCAAAAAATATATCTTGGGATAAATGTAACTAAAGAAGTGAAAAGCTTGTACAATGAAAACTTTAGTACGATACAAAAGAAATTGAGGGAGATACCAGAACATGGAAAGACCTCCCACAGTCATAAATTGATAGGATTAATATTGTGAAAACACCTACCAAAAGCAACCTACAGATTCCATGCAATCTCCATCAAAATTCCAACATAACTCTTCACAGAAATTGAAAAAAAAATAATCTCAAAATTCATATGGAAACACTGAGAAACAGGACATCCAAAACAACCCTGAATAATGAAAACCCTTGAAAATCCTCGATTTCAAGACACACTACAGAGCTATAGTAATAAAAACAGCTTGGCTCTAATATACACACCAACCATTGGAATGGAATTGAGAACTTGGGAATAGGCTCACACTCCTACTGTCACCAGCTGTTGTTTGTTCTTGGGTTTTGTTTGTTTGTTTTGACAAAGAGGCCAAAATGAACATTGGAGAAAAGACATAATTCGCCTTCAATGAATTATGCTGGACAAACTGGATGTCTGCATGTAGAGTGAAACTTGGTCTTTATCTCTCTCACTTTGTACAAAACAACTACATAGGATTCAAGGGCCTCAGTGTAAGACCTGTTGGCTTGAATCTGAGAGAGCAGAAAGTAGGATGTGCTTCAAATTACAAGCACAGGGGAGAACTTTCTGAACAGGACCCCAGAAGGGCAGACTTTAAGACTAATGATGGACAAGAGACCTCACGAAACTAGAAAGCCCCTATATAGCAAGGAACTCCATCATTTGAGTGAAGAGGTAGCCTACAGGATAGAAAAAAACTTGCTACCACCTTATCCATATGAAAGAGAGATGATGTCTAGAATACACAAAGAGGAAAAAACAAACAAAATTTAAATACCAGGAAAACAAATAACTCGATTAATAATGGGCATGTAATTAAATATAGTCCTCAAAAGATGAAATGCAAATGGCCAAGAAAATAAAATGGTTTTAAAATGTTCTACTTCCTTAGGCATCAGGAAACTGCAAACTAAAGCTGCTTTAGTTTTCATCCTACTCCGGCCAGAATGACTGAGACTATTTTAAAAGACAACAAATGCTGGCATGGATGTGGGGAAGGAACATTTATTCACTGTGGGGTGGGATTGCAAACTGGTGCAGCCACTGTCAAAGTCTGTATGACGGTTCCTAGAAAAGCTAGGAAAGAGCTAACATACATCCAACTAAACCACTCTTGGGCGTACACACAAAGAATCCTCTATCCTACTGCTCATGTGCTTGCTCATCCCTGTTCACTGCTGCTCTAGTCACAATAGCATGAAAGTGGAAACACCCTGCATGTCTATCAAATGAAAATGTATTGTATTACACAACAGAATATTGTTCAACTTTAGAAGAAATCTGATCTTTCCTTAAGAAAAACAGTCTCTAAAGAAAAACATGATTCACTACAGTTTCTTCATGGCAATTTTTGTTTTTGCTTTCTTTTTTTAATGACTGCTTCTATATGAGAATAATTAATATTTATTATAAAAGTTTCAAGTGCTATAACTATATGATGGAGAAAGTGACTACCACGTTAGCTGGGTATAGGACTACAATTTTAGGGGGATGCATAACATTTTAAAAATAGCTATGGGATCAAGGCTGGGGAAATAGCAGTCAGAAAAGGGCTTGTCTTCCAAATATGTGGATCTGAGTTTGACCACTTTAAACCCATGCAAATAAGGCGATAGACAGATAGATAGATAGATAGATAGATAGATAGATAGATAGATAGATAGATAGATAGATAGAGAGATAGAGAGACAGACAGACAGACAGACAGACAGACAGACAGACAGATATAGACACACATTTTTAATCCTAGTGCTGGGAAAGAGAAGAAAGGCAGATACCTGGGGCTCACTGGCCACCATCCTAGCCTATTTGACAAGTTTTATGCCACTAAGAGACCATGTCTCAAAAACAAAATTAACTGTGTTTGAGGAACATCACACAAGGTTGTTCTCTGGCCTCTCCATATGTGTATGCACACGTGCATAAACACCTGCACAAACAGGAACACAAACATGATGATGATGATGGGATTAATTTAAACATCCTGGTTTTTTTTAACTTGAATTTTCATTGTAAGAATACATCTGTGTTAATTATAGTATTCCTGTTTTACATATTATAGTTTGCTTAACCAAATTTCTTTTGCTAGCCATTTGTGTTACCAATTCCTCATTGTCAGCAATACTATATGGAATATTTGCTTGTACCCTTGAGTGTTTGTGTAACATGTTTGAATATTTTACAATCAGCACGTTGCTCTTACCTGCCTTTGCCTACTTCCCAGGGGCTGGAATTGGGGTGTTGCCGAGTTGCTTTATGTTGTCTTTAATGACAACTACTCCACAATGAGGGCACCTACTTCTTTATAGCCTTGGCAATATGGAGTGTTATCAAGTTTCATTTTGTTTGGACCAATTTAAAACACAACACTGCATTGTTTTCTTCGCTATTTTGTCATTAAAAAGGTTAAGTGGATATCTTTTCTTCAGCCTGATGGCTGATTGCCTTTCTTCTAGAAATTGACCATAGTCTTCTGGTATCTATGTTTCTATTTGCTTATCTCATTAGCTGTTCTTTTCATGAGCAGGAAGGAATATAGCCCTTTGTTATGTGGAATGTGCATAATTTTCTAAGATCTTACTTTTTGTTTTCATTTTAATAAAAAATTCTTTAATTTTTAATGTAGTTAAAATATTTTCTAAATCTGGGTATATGTGATGTGAAAAAAGTATTTCTCCACTTCAAGATTATAATTAATATTCACTCCTTTTTTAAAAAAAGTCTATGATTTTATTATTTTACCTTGTATTTGTTTAATTTTGGAAACAAGGTGTTCTGTGGAATAATCCTTCTGTACACTGTGGAAATGTGTTTCTCTCATTGTTAATAAATGGCCAATAGCTAGGCAGGATTGTTGGGGCAGAGAGAATGCTGGGAAGAAGGGCAGAGTAAAAGGAGTCTCTAGCCAGAGGAAACAGGACATGTAGAAAATGATGTAACAAGCCATGAGCTACATGGTAGAACTTAGATAAGAAACATGGATCAATTTAATTTGTAAGAGCTAGTTAGTAATAAACCTGAGCTATTGGCTGAGCATTTATAATTAATAAGTTTCTGTATGATTATTTGGGAACTGGCTGGCAGGAACCAGCTGGAGGGTCACGGCTGACTGCCCAGACACAGGAGAACTCTCCCGACAAAGGTGTTGCTACATAGCCTCACCTGGCCTCAACTTCACATCCCTCTTGCCTTGCCTCCATAGTGCTAAGTTTAGATGCTTAAGTCACCATAAGTGGCTTATGATTTTTCTTTTTGAAGCTCCTTGACTGTATTTTGTTGTAAGGATTAAGAGATAGATCCATCTAGCCTTTTCACAAATGGCTTATTAGCTAGCTTCTTACCACATAGTCAGTAATCAACCTACTTCTTACCAAGTTGAAATGCCATATATGTATGTATGTATAGTGAATAAATCTACAAACTATACAAACCATTGTTGGCCTAAAAGCAGCCATCAACAAAGAAAGCGTTAAAGCTCAACACAATAATACCTTAATTCCACAAATTACAATGATTTCCGATGAAGTCCAATTGGGTCAATCTATAATTACATAGATGAGATACTGTTAACTATTCTTATACTGCTGTGGATTATGGTCATTGTTTAAAAACTCTGACTATCCAATAGTAGGGCAAGAAAAGATTGTATAAGACAGCCTGGCACAGAGAGACTGATGGAATGAGGAAGGGCAGAGTCAAGGAAGTCAAGAGAGACAGCAAGCAAGCAAGCAGGTTGTATAAAAAAAAAATCAGGTAACAAGCCCTGAGCCCGTAGCAAAGCATAAATGATAATATGGGTTAATATAAGTGTAAAAGTTATCTAGTAACAACCCTGAGCTGTCGACTGAGCGTTTATGATTCATATTCAGCCTCTGAGTCAGTGGTTTTTTTTTTGGGGGGGGGGAACTGGGCCTTCAGGACAGGAACTATTCATTTACAATATCATCTATTGTGTCTGAAATTTATTTGCCTCTGCTCTGGAACCAGATGGTAACCCTTTAAAAATTGTGTGTGTGTGT